>JAOXNO010000001.1:129025725-129110067 GCA_028565335.1 Limnodromus scolopaceus
CTTCGGCAGGGGAGTTGGACTAGATGATCTCTATGGTCCCTTCCAACTCTAAAAATTCAGTGAAATTCAGTGAAAGTGTTAGGGTTTAAAAAGGTCTTGCATGAAGATTGGTCTAATTTAGCAATCTAAGCTAAAATAATTCAGGGATAATACAAATAAAAATGCAAATGCTTTACAAATCCAAAGGGTGTTTTGGTTTTCCTATTAAACTAGAAGAAGCTTGAAGAGATATCCTTTAGAACAGGAGAAGCTGGCATGCAATTGCACTATTCTTTATAAAACCAAGCACTGAATTTTATTGTCCAGGTGCAGCTAAATACAGCAAAACAAAAGTACATATCCTGGAGATTTTCAGAATTGTCATATATGTATAAGGGACAGAGAGCATAAAGAATGCTTCTAGGTCTGTGCAAACATGTAACAATTGCTATCAGTTTAAGAAATACTGAGCACTCTGCAGTCTTAATAAAACAGCCTCTGCTCTACAGCTCAGTCTGGCATCCCACTGTATCCAAAATTTCTTGATTACCATGCTCTGATGCCAGGCTTGTCTAGTCCCTTAAGCTTTTAGCTGAGATCAAACACCACATATGTTAAATGCAATTACTAGGTAATTTGTATGAAATTGTACATATTTGTACACATTTTAAAACAGCTATAATGTTAAAAATGGACAATACTTTCCTTCCCTCTCACCCCTATTATTCGTTATCCAGGCTTTGAATGAGAAGTAAATACTGCTATAGTTGAAGTTAGATATTCCAGGAACTTTTTTTCAAAATGAATAGAATGTTTTCTAGACTTTCAAGGAGGGCATTCCACAATTAGGAGTTACACAGAACTGTGTAATCATGGAAAATTAAAGTACTTTAACAAGGACATTCAGAAGGACAATTTACAATTTAAAAAAAACACTGTAATCCTTACTGATTAAAAAAAATAAATGCATGTGCCAAGAAAAGCCTAGAGCTTTCAGAAAAAGTGAAACATTGGGAAAGTTTTCGCTATTGTTGTCAATGTTTCACCTACACTGTCAAGTGTTCCTTTTCCACGACTCCTGACTTAAAGGTTCTAAATTCACAAAAACAATTAAGAAAATAAGTTAATGTAATTGGTACATTCAAGACACCTAAATGTGTAGAAACATTTTAGATCAACTTAGCTTCTACAAGTAATTTTGAAAATCAGCTAGATGATCCAGATCCATTTTTATGGTGGTATATTTAATAATCTACATTAATGACCTTCTCAAAAACTGAACTGTGCTCTATTTTACTGACCTTTGTTTAAATACATGGAGTGTCCAGAGATCAGTGATTAACCTACTGCTCTTAGAGCCGCTCACATGTCCTACAACAGTTTAAGAAGTCCACAAGAATCCCTCACAGGAAAACAATTAGCCTAAAATTTAGAAATACAATTTTCTTTGCATCAAATATGCTACACAGTAATTTGCAATTTGATGACAAGACTAGACTTTAATCCAATATTCAAGCAAGTTCATACTACTACAGATGTAGTCCTATAATTAGCCATATGTTGTTCCTTTTCCTATATATTAATTTGCATTAACTATAAATTCCCTAGCTTACACCACTACTCTCCTAATGATCCAAGACCCTACATCAGGTCTAAAATCCTCATCTATTTCAATTTCTTCTGCTGCTTCTTCTAGGAAATACTGTAGCAATGTTCTTAAACTTTAATTTTCAGCATAACATTTTCCACTTTTTGCAAGAAAGAATAATTTCTATGGATAGTCTTGTTTTGTGTGCTCATCCTATCTACACTTGAAAATAAGATTTCGCTTACAAGTGCATTAGAATGAGATATAGGACTACAAGCTGCTCGCAATTAAGAGCCATTAGGGGCAGCCACGGAACACACTGCTGCAGGTCTGAATATGATTCCTGTATTAATACAAGTGTAACGGTATATAATCTGTTTGCAGATGGGAATATGCAGCAACTACTAAAAAGCATGTTTATTTATTGGCGATGTTCCAAGGGTAAGTGGCACTTGTGGCCTGAGCAGTAACTTCTCACTTAGCCAAACCAGTACACATAGCAGGAATTCATGCAACATATTATGTAAAAGACTATCAGAAACAAACACAGTTCTTTAAGAAGCAAATCAAAAAGTGCCACAGATGTCGGTTTAATCTAAAGCTATTAGTGTGACAAACTGGAAGAAGCTGTGCGACTAAAAGAAATACTGATCTGAAATACTGTGACTGTAACAAATTACTTATCTTTGACTTAAATGGAAAACCATCAGTAATACATTTTACACATCCTTCCCAAGGTAAGATGAACCACAGTTCCTATTTTTAACCCAGGCTCCTACGCCTCCTTCAGTTACCTGCATTACTGGAGTATACAAGTGATTACCTGTTTTATTCCTTCCCCCTTTCTTGTTTCGAAGATCTTCTGCAGCATCAGGTATCTCTGCATCCCAGCTTTGTACTGCATGAAATTCCATTACCCAATGATACCATGGCCAAGTCAACTTAAACCATCCCAATTTGTGGCACTGAAAATAACACCCTCACACTGTACTGCTTTAAATTCAACACACCTGAGAAAAAATAAGATATTATTATCCCCTTCCACACCAAGTTAGTTTCACCCCTCTGAAAGCTCTCTCTCATCTTTCCCCTGTGCCCTTCATTTCTAAATTAGCCTTTGCGAAGAAAAGAGGGAGGGAATGCTTATTTTGAAGACTGAATACTGCCCATATCTGAGCAGGATTCATAACACAAGTACAAAGAAGGAGGTAAGGGCATGGAGTATCACACAAGGGACCTTTCATATAGCATTCTGGATTGCCACAAAAGACTCAAAGGAAAACAACACAACTGCAGACATCAGAGCAGCACTTCTCCTTCAGTGCTATAACACTGATACACAGATTGACCAATGTGAATGATGAAAAACACTAAATTTAATGCATGTTTTGTACAGTATGACCAGGTCCTCTCAAAGAACCCATTTCATGTGACTGAAAAAAGACTGCAAGAGTTCATGTTAAAAAAAAAGAAAAAATAAATCCTTGAAATATAGAATACCTTAGAAATCTATAGCAGAAGTAACAGACAGAAGACAACATAACACAACAAAAGTAATTAAAAGGAGACATGGGACTACCTTACTTTACCCTTTCATCCCATATAGCCTTAAAAGTGTGAAAAACAAATGCTTACTTCAGTTAATCCTAGGACTCAGACTTCTATGAAACTGGGACAACACCAAACAGAGACTTAATTTTTTTCCACTGGAGCAGGTCAGTCATTTTAGAGTTTTAGAGCTTCACCAGAATTAGTGCTGTAATGGTTTTTATTAAGACATAGTTTATGAAACGATTCTTTTTCTAAAAAAACACTGCAGAAAGCTGAAACTTGTGAATAAGGCTGTAAGGAGAAGAAATAAAAGGCTGCAATCTTGAAATACAGAGATTAAAGCCCACCTTGGGGAGGAGAGACCAAACAGTCAAGTGTCTTCTCAATCTGCGGGATCTCAGCAACTTAATTTCTACCCTCCATTCTTCACAACTACGTGAAGTTTGGAGTAATAACAGTACCATATATGAATCCTCCACTTGTTTTAATATTAATCAGGACTTCATTGACATCAATGACATTTAAAACATTATTAATATATAATGCTAATCTGATTAACTGTTCCCCCCTGCCACAAGGAACCGAGAGGTCTTTGAAAAGAGGCTCAGGTTCAGGTACAGACAAATGTCACAGCGCATCAATAAAAAAGTCCAAGTTTAGACTCTTTCAATACTACATCAGCATCTACCCTGCATAGCAAGAAGTTACAAATGTTCATTGTATGTCATTTACACACACATATAGAAAAGCAAGAACTGAAGTGAATTAGCACTAATCAAGTTCACCTCTCACTGCTGTACCCCAGGGAACACCAGGAAGGCAAAGTACGGAAGCCCATGAAAGAAATACTATATACCTAATATTTCAAACAAGATTTCTGTAAGGAATTCAAAAGGCAATTCATTGCCTAGTGGTGAAGTTGAAACAAACAGTTATTAAAGAGTTAATAAGATTTTCAGCCCTACAGCTTGCCTAATAGCTCTGTTTTCCTCACATAATACTCAAGATAGATACCAACTCTGACTACTGCAAACATTTACTACTGGCACATTCTATTTACTTCAAAAGCTCAATGCAGGTCTCATGTTCACTGTATGTATTTCACACAAGTTTTGGCACAAAACCACATCAGTGAGTTGGGGCTTTAACCTGAAGAACAACAGCACTAGGCACAATAATCCTCCAAAGGTAAGCTGCCAATACTGAAGGAAAAATGGTATGCTGCACATAGATTTGCCCTTGGCAATGATTAAAATCAAAAAATCTTGCCACAGAGACAAACCACATTTGATTGGTAGCAAAAGTTAGCAATGCTGCTTTTAATTCCCTACAAAAAAAAAATTATCAAAGATCAGCAAAAAATTTGGGGACATAACCAAATAGAGGCAGCAATGCCACAGCAATGGTAACCATGAGAGAATATGGCTCTTACATGTAAATCAATAGGATTTGGCACTGTACTTTTTACCTTGTTTTAGGGGAAATACAGTTATATGTAAATTGATGGAATATAAAAAGATGCATAAGGACAGAATACATAGTATACAAAAGTATCAGTTAATACTTTCAAGAGTACACAACAGGCAAGTGGAAGACTTAAAGGACAGATGGCTTTAGGCACAGGATAAGGTAATAAAAAAAAATACACTGCTGGCATAGTCTGTGCTAGAATATTCTGGTGCTAATGACTTTCCAGTAGCACTGTACAGTTAGAGACTATGAATACTGTGGGGAGTATGTACATTATGAGTACATGCCTGCCTTGTTCTTAATCTGTTGTTTACCTTTAACAAAGTCACTTTTAAGATACTGGGCTAGCTGAACTCATCTGACTCAAAACGACCATTCTTGTGTATATCAGGGTAGTAGATTGGAAAAAGTCTATACATTACTCAGCCTTCAGAGCTTTACTTTGAAATGATAAAACTGAGTGCTCAAAAAGCTCCTAATATAATTCAAATTTTGCTGGAAGCTTCTAATTTTGAACGTCAATTGTATATGAAGAAATACAAATATTTAACATCTGCTTTGCCTGAATTGAATTACTTGCCACGTAATGCTAAATACTCTGCATTATCTCATATGGCTTACCACTGCAGTCTGTTTTCCGTAACTTAGCAGTATTTTCACATTTAACTTCAGACCAGTCATTAAAATGTTGAATAGCGATAATGCTCTTAGTGTCTATCTCTGATCAAAACCAGATAGAAATACTGCTCCTTAACTCACAGTATTACAAAAAGTTTAGTGAAATACACTACCTAGAGGAGCTACTTTAGCTTTTCTGATAATGTTTCCTTAGCAAAGAAGAAAACGCATATAATAATGACAAGGTATTTGCTCCTTATGCCATTCTCTCCAATTTAAATCCATATACACGTACCACTGAAATGCACTGGGGTACAAAGCTACAAAAGCCCTAGTGGATTATATGTTCAAAACCTGCTGTAATTAGGGGCCAGCTCCTCATTTCATACAAAATTTACCCTCTTACCAATACACTGGAGATAAATTCTCAGCTGTTATAAGTCAATGTGATCCTGGCATATTACCACTACCTATAAAGATGAATATAAGTACTTCTACACTCAAATTCTTAGATGTAATTGCTAGCTTTGCATAAAAAGAAAAGCAGTACATGCCTGTCAAAGTTTAACTTTTAGATAGTTATTCTCTAGCAAAACAGATAGTCCCTAAAATCTTCTGCTCTTAGAGGTTGGGTGCAGTTTTTTTAAAGTTAGAATCTTAAGTCAGTAAGCTTAAAACAGCAACATACCTCACATTTTCTTCAGGTTTCCAAATACTGGAAATCCTAGGTCTTAGTAAAGCCACTTGCTTGAAGTTTTAATAAATACCACTTCAATACAGTTGTTTTGATTAAGCTTGAAGCTGCATTAAAAACGGTGCAATTACCTAAAAATTTAGATCTTCACAGTGTCCTTACACAAGCTGTAGGAAAAAGCCCTTCCCTCTGCAAAAGGAAAGTCTTTCCTTTCTCTTCATCTGGTATATGAAAGGTATTCTTATAGGAAATCAGATAACATTATCCTGCTATTACACTATACTCTTAAAGTACTGAACAATTTTGGATGAGGATATGACTAGAGATATATAGAGCTTAAATTTCATTCAGCAATGCAAGAAATTCTAGAAACTTTGAGTCTTGGTGAGGTCACCTTCCATAAAGAAGAGAGCTGCCTAGTATAAACTGTATTGTCGCTCCCCAGGTGCTCTCAAACTTCACCCTGAATAGAATCAAAGCCAAGCATGACAAGGCTACAGCTTGAAACAAGATCTTCCCAAGTTCTATTTTTTTTTTTTTTCCTTTTTTAACTTTAAATCAGTATAACAGCGTAAGCCACTCCACATATAACTTTATGTCCCGTGCGGAAGTCCCTCTGTGTACATGCTAAAAGCCACCACAGGAATGCAGGCCCTCTGCACAATGTTAACATTTTCTAGAAAAAGGTATGAACTACATACAAAAACGTTTATATATTCTGGATCACTACCCATGAATCATTCTGTGATTCTGAAATGTTTTGCTTCAGATAAGTTATTTTGTTATATGACTAACTGCAGCTCCAAAGACAGCAGAGTAGTTCATGTCAGAGTTCCCTGTTGATGAGTAGCAAGCAACATCCAAGTAACAAAGACGTTAAAATAGGGTAGACAGGTTGCCAGACTTCGTTTTTGTCTGAAACAGATTTTTTTTTTCTTTCCTTTTTTACTTCTTCCTCTTCCAAATTAAAATCAGCATTCATAGGAGTCAGTGATTTCTTACTGGAGTTTGATTATCCAACAGCTGTAGAAATTCCACATGGATCCCACTGCCAGACAGGTAACTGCTTATACAGTAGCATTTGCCAATTAATTTGACATTCTAATTGAGGCTACTTAAGCATAAACTGCATTCCAAAACAACTCTTTTTTTTTTAAACTTCTTAGTTGAGGTTTATAAACACACTTAATGAAACACTAGTAATACTTCATATATTTCAGACAAATATTAAACAACAAAAAAAATTGAGGTTTCGTACTAGATGTAGCCATTTCTTCTGACAGTATTGCAATTAAAACACTGAATAACTGACTGCAAGGAAAAGCATCTCAGTTCTCATCAAAAGTCACTGTTTCACCCAAATACCAACACTTATCTCTGACTTAAAGCAATTCACTTACCTTGTGTCTGCATTTAAGTACAACGCCATAGGCTCCTAAAACAAAGAAGATAAGAGATAAACCATCTCAAAGCAGAAAAAGAGAGCAGCAAAATAAACAGTCCTCAGCTACCTCCTGGCTATAGAAATAATATTGTTCCCAGTATTATTATCCAGAACTTGCACATACAGGTACTGTACTAAATTTCTGTGCACTGAAACAACTTTATAAAAATTGCCTGGAAGTAAATGGATTTCAAAGTGCTGAAATATTTTTTTTTTTAAATATACTTGCAGAGAATTTTGGCAACTTGCACTTCCCCAGTATCACTGAAGAGAAATCAATATAGCAAACTTTAAAAAAAAAAAAAAAAAAAAAAAACAGAAAACCAAAACACAAAAAACCCCCAAAAGACCCCCAAACTCTCAAAATGGATGCATTTATCTTCCTTTTCTTTTATCTTCCAAACTCCTCCTTCCATCTGAGAATAGAACTAGAACGAGCTGTAGAAAATAAACTGATGGTTCTTAAGATCTGCATACAAGTGTTATTTCGCAAATGAAAACTTATTACCATCAAGAGGACTAAGTCAAAGCTATATAAAATTCTAATTGGATTTTTTATTAAAGTACTACTTACCTTCACCTACAACCCCAAGGATCTCAAATTTATTCATCACATTACCAATGTTAGGAATCTTCATCAAGACAAATTCCTCTTACGGTGAGAGCCACAAAACATGGCACAATAGGGAGCTTCCAAAGATTTTGCAAAAGGCAATTGTGAAAAGGCTCTTAGAGAAAAAAATTCCACCTTGATCAACCAGACTTCTCGAACCCTTTCTTAATTTCTAGGCAGTCAGTAGCTTCCTGAGGAAAGAAGAAAAATAATGTAATTAGTATTTTGTTTTATTTCAGTAAGAGAGAGCAGTATTGTCTCAATTATAACAGACAATTAATTTACCTCTACATTTTAGGATCAAGAGATCTTAGTTATTGAGAACATATATCTGACAGAACAGCTGTCCTTCCCACACTAAAAATGTCTTTTACAATAATAACTAACTTGCATAAAGTTATTTTCAACTGGACAGAAGCAAACAGAATTGTTGACAGGAACTACTTCATTGAGCAAAAATACACCTGTAATTACTTATGTTCTCAGTTTGGTGCGTGTTGACAGCTAGGTATAAAAACAAGTTCTGTTTAGTCAATTTATTATTTGTCCACTGTAATGACAAAGAGGATAAGGTAGAAAGAACACTAAACAATAGAATATATTCTTCTACTACTATTTTCTGATTGTTTAAAAAAATAAAGGAAATTATGTGCTAGAATGACTAGCAGTCAGATTTAGAGAATTATTTTCATAATCAGCTTATTTACTGGCAATATAAACAGCAAAAACAAATAAACAGAAAAAAAAATTAAAAGTTTTTTTCCTTTTCCATGTTTCCCAAACATTGAAGCAATCTGTCAAATCAAGCAACTATACACAGGGAAAAGAACAAAGTTTTTTGCGTCTGTCTGTTTTAGGCTCACCACATCTCTTCTATAATCTTAGAAGTCTGACAACCAAACACACCGGAGTTTGTTTTTGCTAATTCAGATTGCATTCCCCCCCCCCTAATATAAAAGGAATACATCCCATATTCAAAAATGGGAAAAAAGCTAAAATAGCTTCACCATGAATTGGAAATATGTCACTTCCTCAGTTCAGTGCTCCAAGGACAAGACAGTATGATAGAAATGAATTAATTTAATTAACTTACATGTAACGGGTGAGTGTGACCTAATGATAACAGGAAGTTGTGTTGCTGTTTTACTGTAAGCTAGGGGTGCTGGCCAAAAGCCCTGTGTTGACCAAGTCACACATTAACAAAAAGGACAACTCAGGGCTGGAGGGAAATCAGTGACACAGTGACTTCCTAATTAAAAGGGATGGTTAATGGTTTTTTGTTTGGTTTTGGGTTGTTGGGTTTTTTTTTTTAATAAGTCACCCACTCCTTAACGGACTATTTCAGAGGTTTAATTTACTGTTTTAATTAATTAATTTTTTTCTTCACTTGTGAATTATTTAAAATACCGTTTCCTTTCCCTTCCCTATACTCTCCTCTATCTCATTTGGCACCTCCATCTCACAAAAGCCTTTATGCTGTTTGTCCAGGCTTTCTTGTTACAGTGATGAACTAAGAAATAGGCTTCTGCAAAAGCAGCTGCACCCATCAGCGTGAGAACAGAGCCTGCACTGAGCAGCTTTGGCTTTCTACTGAAACAGGCTGGTGCCAGGCACCCAGGCGCAGCTGGCTGTGCCCACACCGCAGCCCAGTGACAGCAATACGGCTACAGAGACCTTCAGAAAAGCAAAAACACTTGCAGGAAAGAGAGGAACAGTCAGAAAACATGTATTCTGTTTTCTACCAGCACTATTCAATATCACCAATCCGCTACTCCAGTTCCCAACATTAGTCATTGACAAGTGTTTCTAGTTTGTGATAGCATTCATTACTTATCTGCTAATGTTATTACCATATATCGTCTTTCTGCCTCACAGTGTACACAATACTTTCTGGATCTATGACAAAACAGTGAAGAAGCTTATGAGACAACATACCAGAAACACAACAAGAAATTTAGATGCAATTTCCTCTTCCCCTCATTCATAATTTCTAAATTTCTCATATTCTTAAAGCTACACAGGCCTGCCACTTGTAATCCACTACTTTAATTTTTCTATTTTTAAGACTCCTGCCAGCGTATTCAGTACACAATCCTGGTTTTTAATTGGGAAATAACAGTTAGGTTTGCAAGCAACCGATCTTCCTTTCCGAAATACAATCTACTACATCTTTCCCCACTGATCACGCAGTTTCCCTTTTCACTTCATGAAAAGTAAGAGCCTTAGAAAGCTGATCCACTTGTTACACTGGTGCTCTTGGACACATGGCACCTAGAGCAGCATTCATATGTAATTCCCTAAAGGCAAAAGCCTGTCAACTCACTTATCGATGTTCATTCACCATCAGGGATGCACTTCGATCAGCCCAAAGAAAGACATAAATCAGCTTCTCAAATTCTCCCCGAAGTGCCTCTTGACTGACTGCAAAGGTAATACAGATGCACATAAAAGGGGACTCCCAAAACAAAACTGCACTTGAGTGACCCATCTCTTCTGTGCTAGCTCCAGAGTCATCTTTGTGCACAGCTCTGCTGAGAACGCTTTATGAGAACCTAATCTTGAAACGAAGAGGAGAGCTAAAGGAAAATTGGCATGCAGCAGTAGCACGGATTCATACCCCAAGCACTTTTTGCCCCAGCTCTTTTGCGATATCTCCTTGGGCAGAGCAATAATGCAAACTACTTCTCTTCTGCAACATCAGTGAACTCCAACTAGCTAGACCCATCTCAGCCTTAAACAAGGCGTATGTACTTGTTTGAGATCTTTGCCTTCAAAAGCTCCTGAATGATTGAAAAGAAACTGCTAAAAATACTTGCTCACCCACTGCCGCAAACAGTGCCCACTGAACTTTCTGTGATTTTTCTGCTTTTCGAAGGACACTGGCCTTGTTAAGGCTGTTTATAAAGTCACTGATTCTTGTGGGTAATCTGGTAACATCAACTCAAACTCCATGAATGACACAGAGTCTTGTCAATGCCAGATTGAGTAACTAATAATTAAAATTAGGAAAAAAGAATAATAATCTAGAAGTTTTAATGAAAAAAGTAATTTCCAGAAAGCTATCTATAGCAAAAATTACATTATTCTGTAACTTAGTGAAGACAAGCTGGATTCTTCCAGCTGAACACTGGAAATAGCAAGGGAAATAGCAAGTAAAACCTTATTAATAGCAACCACGATTTTGTTCTTTGCACTGAGCACCATATAGGTCTTTTTTAATAAGTTGCCTGCTGGCTAGAATGATAACCCTTGCAGAAGAGGAAATAAGGCCATTCTTTACCTCTCAAAGGTTCTCAGTAGGGAAACAGCACTCATTCTCCTAACATGCCTTTCTGAGGCAGCCAGATTCACAGCACATCAAAAACTTATGAATTAAACTAAGAGATCTCCACGATGGTCTCAGGGTTACCATGGCCTTCTACAAAATGCAGAGCCAATTCAGCAAAAGGAAGCATCACAAAATGAACAAGAAAAAATTAGTTGTACATAATACAGAATTATAACTGTGAGATTTTAATACAAATGTAGTTGTTTTGCAATAGCATGTAAGGCTTATATGTAAGAACTAAAACAGTATAAACATTCTGGGAATGAACATACAGACTCATACAGCATTATAGTACCTGATAATTTGCACTTAAATCAAAACAATGGGGGAAACCAGTAGCTCTTTCCCAATTCCTTTTCCCTTCATGATCATTAAGAATTCAGGAGCATCACACAGAAGCATCCTGCTTAACCGCTCACTCCAATGCCTCAATGCTAAATAAAAATCCTAATCATTATTTCATAATCATCAATAGCTAGGCAGGGGAGAGGAGAAAGCACTTTTTACATAGTTACATTTTAGTAGAGATGTTTAGTGAGAATTAAAAGAAAACTTGAGGTAGACATTTGTTTTCACGAAATTTGGAAAAATAAAACTGTTCTAGATATATACAGTTAGATTTTCACATCAGAATATTGTATACCAAATATCCATTTAATTTCATATATCAAGACAGAAAGAGTGCAATTTGCACGCTGCTGAAGTCAGTTACACACTTCTAATTGACTTCAAAGTCATCCATTAGCTTTTAAACAAGCTTCTTGCCAGTAGGTAAAACACCCCGCTTGCTCTCCTAAAGCAAGAAGTAAACTTAATCTTTATTTATTATTTTTACTTATGAAGAAGATACAGCTAAGAATTTCTAGAGGCTGGGTACTTTTTCATCTGTTCACTAACAAAACAGCAGGTCAGTAAGCAGATGTAAAGAACTTATACCATATAAGTATCTGTCTTTGACATCCAAACTCTGGCACGTCTTCTGTTGTACAAGGTACACACATGAAAGGAAGCATTAACCACCTCTATTAGTCATGACATATCACTACTACAGCATCTTTCCATCTCCTTCCCTTTATACATGTAGTTCTATTCCAGGAAAACTCTAGTTAGAGTTACAAGCACCTGATTCAGTGCTATAGCAGAATACACAAGTGGCAGGGTTAAGAAAACAGATGGAGAAAATTTTCTGGATTTATTGATCCAGCAGAATGCACCAGGAGTATTACGAGGAATTACAGATTAGGAAGAACAAATGCAGTATCTTAACAGCTGTGAGAAAGAAGCTAGTAGTAATATTCTGACTTGAAGAATTGAGAAAAAAAACCCCAGTCAGTCTTTTGCAAGACTCACTCCTGCAGTTGGAAAAAAGCTACCACTTGCTGTTTTTCCATGCTATGGAAGGACAGTAGAACTTCTAACAGGACAAGGTTCTGGAGGAAGAGCCATCAAGATTTCCTAGTACGAAGAAACACAAAGTAGAAATTGGAAAAAGAAAAAGCTGAAGAATAAATAAAAAGCAACAATAACTTGCAATTAAGCAAGCCATTTTTCATACTCTAAGCTTCAATCTATCCTCCTTTACTCATTAAAAAAAAAAGTAAATAATATGGAATGAAAAGAACAGCTGGTGAAAATAAATACAAAATTTAGAAAACTATCAAACTTGAACAAATCATGTAAAAGCAAAACACCAAGGTTACTCACACAAACTCACAAGTTTTAAAATTCAGCTCCAGCAAGCTTTTATTGACATTGCTAGTATCATTGGAACTTGACTTTACTGTTGTTGGGTTTTGGAGGAGTTGTTTCTCCTCCCCTGCCACCACCCAAATAGCTGTTGATAAAAATGAAACTTGGAAACCCATCTGAATGAGTTACACATCAAGGGAAGTTATCGTCACGTAAGTGGCCTAAAAGGCAGCATGCCTCCATGGCAGCAGGGCCTGGGGCGCAGGGAGAGAAGAACGTGAACAAAGTTCCCATCCCACAGCAAGCATGCAACTAGGAAAAGGGTTGAATCAGCTACCAACTATTCAAGACACCTATTTGGTTAAATTCCTAAAGGAAAACTGAGCTTGAAGACCAGGGCACCAATAACGATTTGGTTTGTTTTATCTTGTTCTGTGAGTGTTCTTCCTTTTGTAGGCAAGTACAGATTCAAAAATAATTCAGCTCATCCTTGATATATGAACTAAATTCACTTCTCAGAGTTAAAACACAGGATTTATGAGCTCCTCTAACAGCTGTGGCCAACTCAAAAAGAGTGGGTGCTTAACAGGATGCTTCTAAGACCATAGTGACAAATAAGCAGACTGATTATCAAAGCTTTGAGCACAAAAGCAGCTCCCATGAGTCATAACAGAAGGACAGGAAAGACAATTTTGCTTCCATTTTAGTCTTCCTCTCTGATAAGAACCTTAACAAGTATGTCTATTGTGGGTGTGACAGCTTCTTACGCAGTTTATGCTGGTCCTTACGCATGCTGGGCGGTCTTCACTATACCTGCAGCAGCTCTGAGGAAAAATAACCAGTGTTCAGAGAATAACACTCAACAGCAACCTGTTAAATCCAAAGCCTTTGCAGTTTCATCTGGCACAAGGAGCCTGAGACTAATACATTCACTTCTCTCAAACAGAAGTACCCAACATTTGTAGTTGAAGTAAAAGCACACTTCTGTTTACTGAAATACCATTAGGCAAAGGGGAGCAAGCAAAAAAAAAAAAAAAAAAAAAAGAATTTCTTTTAAATAAGAGGTCTTATTTCATAATAGAGTATCTTCCTGTGGAAGAAGCTAATAGTTCTTTATCTGACACAATATTTGTAGTGGTCTCCTTAGAAGTTGGGTCTTTCATTTTAATCTTTCCTTCTCTCTTCTCAGAGCACCAGTCTCCAGTAATATACTATATTCATTTGTCATGCTGCTTACTATTTAGCCCCATATTATCTTTGACAATCTGCCATGGCCTTTAAAGCCCCAGGCTATAAAATAATATTAAAGGCATAGCTTTTTCATTTTTAATAATTACCAAAAACAAGCTACTATTTTCAACGAGTTACACATTAGGATTGCCTTTGTGACTCGATTCTCAAATTTGTGTTTGAAGATTCATGCTTAGAAGACAAAAAAAAAAAAAAAGAAAGTGTTGAGCATAAAAGTCTTCCTCCTTTACTACCCCCAAAAAACCCACCATCCAATAAAAAAAGAACACATTCAAAACCTTGAGCAGAGGGAGTGAGTTCCTGTCCAAGAAAAGTACAATATATTATCTTTAAGGGGACATGTTAGAAGTACTGAGCAGCCGTTCAACTGAAGGACTGCTCTAAAGTTTGAGCTCAGCAGGGTATTCGTGGAAAGAAAGGGCCTCTTGAGTTCTTCCATCACGCTCTCTGGTCCCTCTGTTCTCTGGCAACCTACTGTCAAAAAGTGCACTGCTAGGTTCCGCTCTGCAACAGCGGCAACCACAAACTGTGCACTAGCAATCCTTTGCTGCCATGCTGCGAGCAGACAAAACAACAGATGCAGAAGACCTGGCCAGTTAGCAATGCATCACAGGACTTTTTTTTCCTAACTGGATCAGCCACCAAATCTTTCATATGTGCACACACAAAGCAGACCGGCGATTTAAAAAGACTGTCTCCTAACAAAAAAAGACCGAAATTCTTCTAATCTGACAAACTTTCTCCCGCCTACCAACCCAGTTCTGTCTTCATTGTTCCTTGTTCTAAAAATAACTCCCATTCACAAGTCAGATGTTCCTCTCTGCACTGGCTTTGGCTGGGATGAAGCTTTCTCATAAGAACAGAAAAGTAAAGGTGAATATAAAGTATTTATAAATAGCAAATGAATGCTGAAACTACATTCTGTGGGTATTCTAATGCAGATCAAAATAACCACAATGACTACTCTTCCTTGTAATCTTCAAACGTATCATTAAATACAGATTACTGGTTCACTATCTGATGTAAAAAGAAAAAAAAAACCAACCAAAAAATCAGGTTTTGTTTTAAAAGGATATACCAAAGACATGGAACAAACCTAAAGATAGACCTTATGACTATTATAATACGAAGGTCAGTAAAAAAAGATTCACATTCCAGATAAAGAAGAAAAAACAAAACCCCATCAATTCTTCTCAATTAACATAAGCTTCTTTGAAATAGAGGATGAAAACTTTTGAGTCTTCTAGAATACAGCACCACAGAAGCAGCAGCACCACCAAGGGCAATTGTAGCAAAAACTTCAAACCAAAAATTCTGAAATAAACTGTGTGTTCGGTGCAAATCTACTGCAGAGAAAGTAAAGCAACACAGCAATCAACTTGTGCTGTTACGACAGATGCCCTCATGCTGAGCCACCTGGAACACCTTCAGGTAGGGGAACTTTAGTTTGCTACATAAATTACTGCAAACATATTTACAAGATATATTAAGGTGACCAAATCAATTTGTAAAACATGCAAACAGCTTTCCAGTGGAGAAAAACTAGAAGAGGGTAGACTTAGACCAGATAAAAGGAAGAAATTTTTTACAACGAGGGTGGTGAAACACTGGCACAGGTTGCCCAGAGAGGTGGTAGATGCTCCATCCCTAGAAACATTCAAGGTTGGATGAACTCCAAGCAGCCTCGTCTAGTTGAAGATGTCCCTGATCATTGCAGGGGGGTTGGACTAGATGACCTTTAAAAGGTCCCCTCCAACCCAAACTATTCTATGAAACAAAAAATACAGAAACAAACCCACAAATTTAACTTAGTGATCTCATCTAAAAGCAGCAAAAATCAACTTGAAAATAGAGTCAGGCAAAAGCAACGAAGACCAGAATATTATCTTTTGCACAAGACCATATGCTTATCTCCACCACTAACTGCATCAGTGAATAGATACTAATGAAGAGTTCATCTGTATACAAGAAAAAATACTCTGGGAGCAACACTTATTCATATTCATTCATGTACCATTTGTTTTACCTAAACACAAAATTTAAGTTCTATTGAAATTATAGTGAAACCGGGTGGCGGTGGAGAAAACAGGCTGTTCTGATTTTTATCTGTTTTTGAATATTTATACTTAAAAATCTCTTCAATGATCAAAATATTCACTTTCATCTCATACAGCATGAAATAAAACTACTACAATCACTACAATCAGGATAGTTCAGAGTTTGGTAGCTTAAATATTATAAAAACTAGTGACTGTGGATTTAAAATTATTTTCCTCCCCCCCGAAAGAAACAAGTTAGGCACCTTTCTGCTTTAAAGTGCAGTTCTGCTACAAGGAGACCAGTAGAAGAACTACCTTCAATAAAGATGAAAGGAAACTGAGGATCTAGTAACATAATTATAAAGGCTATTAGTCTGCTGTCCCATACATACTATTCGAGGATTGAGGTGGATCACAGCAAGGCTGAATGTGAACCCTGCAACCAGGCTTGGAGCACTGGAGAGACTTTAAACAGACAGCTTGAGAAAACCACTGATATTCATAGAATACTTCTCCCTGCGTACCCTTTCACCTTATACTACGAACTTAAGCTACAGTGGAAAAATATCTTTCTATTTCTAAACTTGGTATCTCTAATTCTGTATTAGAACAGATGAGGTTCTGATTGTTATTTTATTTCTCAAACTTAAAAGACTCCAAACCTCTTATTGTGAAACTTAATCGCAAAGACTTTTAATCACTGATTATGTTCACTTTTCCTCTCCTGTTTATTTCAACTGCTAGATGCATTCTTGGGTCTTGCCTTTAACTAGATGTTAAGCTCTTTGATAAGGAAATTATTTTTGCTACGTTGAAGGCCTCTGGGTGTTGTTATAAAATAAGTTATAAAGATGTAATGTTTGAAACCATTCTACGGTATACCGGTTCTTTGCATGAACAGAATTGCTATGGTAAAATATGAGTCTTGAGGTAAATGAAAGTATTATCAGATGACTCAGGAAAAAACTTCAAAAACATTAAGAGGCAATTTGATTCATGCCTGGGAACAGGATGTGGTAATATTTATTTTTTTTTTTTAATACCAAACAACACTGTTTCAATGCCAGCCTCCATAATGACTCTAAAAAATAAAATCAAGTAATAGTTTCTCTTGCAATTTCAGCCTAGTGGTTTCCAGTTAATAGTTAAGACACTTTAAATCTCACATAACATCAAAACTATTCTCATGACTAATGTATGAACGTTCAGACAAACTTCCTTAACACACATGCAGCCTGTACTTGTTCTATACATCCACCACCATCAATATACCGCCAAAATATTTGTATTCATCCAACCATGTTTAACTAGTATTTTTTCTCAAAAACCTTAATATTTAAAATAAAAGCCCAATAAAAGAATGCCACAGCTCTAGTCACCATTATTATTCTGGCAAAAACATCTCTAAAGTACATAGAAGTTTTCTACTGAAAGGCATGAGCTATCTCATAAAAAGAAAAAAAAAGAGACTAGTATTTAAAACTATACACTATATATACACTATAATCTAAAGTGAAGAATCATCCAGATTAGAAGGTTATGTATCAATGGAAAAATATTTAAACATAAATAGAAAATGGCAGGTGTGTAGCCTTTCTTCCAAGCAGACTGTTTCACAAGCGCCCATAATGTTTCTCTCTGGTATGCTGACGGCTTCTTGCATGGGAAATTCCCATAGCAATAAAAGCATGTCTGGATATGTAAGTGACCCAAAAGAGGACCTGAAAAACAGGTCTTGAGAGAAGTGGGATGCATCTAAACAGTAAACAATGTTGGCAGGCCTACCAAAGGAAAGGTAATAAAAAAAAAGCTCATAATCCTGATTTTCATCCTTCATGCGTTTCTCTGTCCTTTGAGCCTTCTGGTTTAATTATAGAGTGGAGAGTGTGGGGGGAGGAAAAAGGGAAAAAGAGGAAAGGCAATGCCCCTGGCAAAGGCCACAAAGGGTGGGTGAGGGAGGTGGGGAAGCTACTCCAGGGAGTCACAGAAGATGACAGTGAAAGGCTGGCATATGGGGAAGTTCTGGAATGAAAGAAAAGAACAAAACAAAAATCTAAGAAGATGCTTCAGGCATGAGTAATGTGCTCATCATGAGATTTGAGATTTATATTAGCTTACAAAAAAAAAATACAGACTTACAGCACCCAAAAGTCAATATTTGCATAACTGACTTTCCTGTTTCTAATATATCTAGTTACTTCTTGTACAAATAGTCTTGTAACACTAAGGGAAATAGAAGCAATTTGGGAGATCGGAACACAAAATTCTTCTCCCAGCAATCCAATATTATTTATTTCCTGTAAAAGGAAAGTAAAAAAAAACTAAGAAAATAAGGGCTCACAACACTAATAGGGCATACCATGCCTCAGAGAATTAAAAAGAACTTCCTGAAATGCAGTTATACTTAGTGACGGAGGCTGCTAGGGAGCCTCCGAGGTGAAAGACTCTTCAAATCAAAAAGATGCAACAGCAGACTCTTGTTTGCAGTAAGCAAGCTGTACAAAACCATATACGTATAATGACAGGCCTAAATATTGGTAATCAAGAAACCAGAACTGAATAGGTGCATATCGAGACATATCATCATCCATTACAGGCAGTCATCACAAAGCAGCTGCTTTGTGACCGCAGTAACTAACCCTGCGCCTAACCCAGCACACAACCAGAGAAGCCACGGACCAACAGGTAGGGAGACGTGTCAGATGACAGTTTTAACTGCACCATATGATTTCTTTTCACTAACATTCTCTTTGTGCCTTTCTAACACTGGAAGAGTAACCTCCATTTTCCTTTGTAACCCAGGTAGAACGGGGGATGCGCTATTTACTCAGATAAAAAGTCAAGAGATAATTTTTTAAATCTTTGGATGATATAATTTTCTTTGCTGCTGAAGGCTGCATACTAAACCAATTTAAATACAAGTTTAACACTTAGGAATAGGAAATGTATATCTAGCATCACAAGAGGCCTATCTACTCATACCTCAAAAAACTTCAAACCAACTCTAACTCACCAAAACACCAATTTACAGAGCTGAATATCTGCTGCTAGAGAGAGTGTCTTGTAATGTATAGGAGACATCCCTGCTGTCCCCAACTAAAGGACAACCAAGTCATGTAAGAGTCTCCATCCTGAGCTGGAATTTCAACATGGATGTTCAATGTGTTTCATAGTCTATTTGAATTCATTTTTGAACTGATCAAAAAACTTAGTTGCTTAGAATAACTCTATTTCTCTGTTGGCATGCTCAGATTTTTTTAAAAAGCAAAATACTTTCAAGACAATTTGCACAACAGCATTTTGCAACAAATCACAGCTAAAGTGCTTTTTTCCCCACTGCAAGGTATTTACTAGACTGCAGTGATTCTCTGAGCACTTATAAAGCTTGAAACACACCTTCTCTTGAATGCTATGAGTCAGTTTTAATGACAGTGTTATGTTCTGTTGCTCTGTAGCTTATGCAAGAGAATGAATTTGCATTAAGTACCCAACTTTAGAAGCCACCTTCTCTTCTCCATTGTTAACACTGAATAATGGTAAAAAATAGGTTATATTCCCTGCATGCTTTCTTATTGTTTTAAAAGAATAAATCTAATTAGCTGCCTGCAATGTAAAATGGACATGAAATTTGTTATTGTCACCTTACAGATATGTACTACTGTTGGGTTTTTTTGCAGAAAGCCAGCATACAGAAAAAATATGAAGAGTAATGACAGTTTCATACTTAGTAAAATTCCAAAATTTTAGTCAAGCATTACCTGACCAGTGTTATTCTTCTCCCTTACCCTGCTTGCAGGAGATTTTACAAGAATACCTTTAAAATTTCTTAATCTGGAAGAAAACTAATAGTTAAGTTCAGAAGGAGGAAAATAGAACAGCCCAACATGCTAATTCAAGGGAGAAAAAAAAAAAAGAGGGAGTAAAAATTATCAACTGGTTTATAGATTAATTTTTTAAGACTGTCACTGCTGTCATTTGGAGGAATATACAATAGCTTTGCCTTTTTCAAGAAATTCAACAAGAAAAAGTTATAATGTGACACCTCTTGCAGTCATGGGTCTTTTAGTCCAAACAATGTTTCTAATCTAAATATGCTTTCCTTTGTCCTCTCATTCAAAATCCCTCAACCCCCCCACCTCCCTAGAACACTACATTATACTTATGTTGGGACATTTTTTTTTTGATGGAAAACACGATAACACTTCGCTCAGCTTGACAAAACGAGGGTTTAGCCAATTTGTTTCTAGAAACACGACTGGCAAGTTTTGTAACCGGTTCTCATGCAAACCAACAGTGAAAACCCCTCACAAATACACCTACAAGTAGCTATACAGACATACAAAGTTAATGGGTTTTTTATCTCTACAAATATATACACACACAGAAAATGTACATGTACATGCACCTATTTCTAATGACAGGGGAAAAACTCTTCCTTCCATTAAATTTATTTTTTAGAACTTCAGTTAAATGATCACCTTTCTTTTCTATATTGAAAATGAATATGAATAAATTGGATCAGCTCTTCTACTCTACCTTCTAGAAATGAATCATACATAAGCCAAAAGCTTCCTCCATATCAAATCTTACTCTTTTTATCACTTTTAAACAGATCCCAAGTTGGCAAAGCAAGAAAAAAATAATTTATTTCGTATTTTTAGTGTCAGTTCAAAAGTTGAACTCTGTAAGGATGAAGAAAGAGTCTGATGAATATCTTCCTTCATGGTTGGAAGATCTGTATAAAAGGCTAAGCCATTACACTAACAAATGAGAATTTTTCAGTACACAAAAAAGCACCAAGAAAACCAAGAGAAAATCAGATCCCACACACACCTGTGTACTGGAAGACTGATACAGACAACCGCTTTCCAAAAGCTGTACGTGCAAACCACTTGTAAAATAAAGCAACACTTCAGCCTGAAGAAATGATACATTTACAAAACTGTAAAGATAGCATCTTATGAGTTACAGATATGCAGATCACACCATGATCTCCTAGAATCCGAGTAGCAGGTAAGAGATTTGCCCAGTATATTGGAGAACAATATTTAATTTTATGAAGAAAACTCTAAGGAAAATGTCAACTATCTCCAGCACCAAAAGAGGCAATTTCTCAAAATATGAAGTCTGTCATTACTGCCTTGAGATGTGAAAGCAGATTATACTGCCATTTTTATTAATTTGCAATTAAAAACAGAGATGCAAAATCTAATACCATTCTCATCTTGTTTGGGGGTGTGAGGAGGAGGTATCAGCCCTTCTCTTTTACTTATGTAAAAGCAAGCCTTCTCCTGCTTTTTTTTTTTTTCCTCCCTTAGAAGAATTTCTTCTTATAGTACTTGAATCTGCTCCAATAACAAGCTCTCAATTCACTTGAGAAATATATTCTAGCTCTTGAAGTTCAATTAATTGGGAGTGGGGGTTGGGGGAATCCATCAGCACATTTTCCAACTATTACAAACTTGTTCTTCAGCATGCTGAGAACTTGGCCAACTGAGAACTTAAATTATTTTGTACCCTTAGCTCCCATGGTGGTGAAATGCAATGATCTTACTTCTAATTCATATTGTAAGCAGCAGTAGCAGCTAAGCAACAGTAGAAATAGAACATGTGATGTGGTGTGGTTAACTTCAGGCATTCTGAAGCACACGCTACCATATACACCCAAAATATTTCATCCAAGATTCACAGGTTTTCATGCTGCAAACCAAAGCAACTATTTTAAGTCTGCTGAAAGAAATACTGATGGACTTTTTCTAAATAAGGTTAATTTGTGTTCAGTATATAGTTTTATTAATAAAATGTAATCATTTTAAAAGGGAATATCAAATGTCATTATTAGGAAGACAAATATATTTGTACCCAAAAACCTGAAGCAATGAGATTTTGTAACACTTAATTCCAAAACCAGAAGATTTCTTATCTTCACCCACTTTTTAAATGCACTGTGCCATCAAAAATAGTTTGCATCCTCTTCTTTTGTAGGAGAAAAGGGGAATCCCCTCCCCAGACACACTCTACACAGGTAAGCTCTCCTCCAAGCTGTTTGTAAGCTTGTGTCTGCTTCCTAAACAAACATGCTGGAATGAATGTTTAGTAAAAATGAAAAGGAGAAGTGGTATTTAACCCTGTATTAAGCATCTAATTAAAGTGGCAAACCATTAAACTTTCAAAGTTCAAGAATTTAAGAAACTATAAGTTTTAGCTTAAAACTATAATAGTTTAAAACTAAAAGTATACAACACTTAGCTGTAACAGGGATACACTCAAGTGCCCACTAGGCACTTGTAGTAGGCAAATGTAATTCTTACAAAACCCCAGATATAATTTAATTGACATCCTTTTAGCAATTCTTTGTCCAATTTAAATGTGTCCAGCTTAGTTTATGTAAACTGTTTGGACAGAATGTGCCAGCTTGAATTTGGCAAGGAAAATATGCTTTTAATACGTAACATCTGATTTATTTTCATTTCTAACCTAATTAGTTAAAAATGAGTTTTGTGATGCTAGATTTATACTGAACTAAAAATTAAAGTTTTCCTCAGTAACACCTATACAATATTTAAAGGTAACAAGAATATTTTACAGAAGATCTACTGCTATTAGAAATCAAATCTGTCCAGTATTGAAAATACTCTTTATAGTAAGATTATATAAACTACTTAGGAAAAGCCTACAAACCAAAGCCACCACAATATAAAGCATTAGCCACTGGTGGTATGTTCCAGTTCATTCACAGGTGTATAACTACAGCATTCACTATCCTCACTAGGAAGCTACCTACTGGAAGAGTAAGGAGCCCAGCACTCACTCTCCCCAAAGTATATGACCATGTTGATCCCAAAACACCATTTCTCCTCACTCAGAGAGCTTCAAGTACAAATAAAAAACCAACCAACCACAAAACCAAAAAACCCCCATAAGATTACTTTTTCATTTTTTCTTGTAGATCTAATCCAAATCAGTTTGACGTGACGACTATTTTTCATCCTCAAAAAAAAATCTTTTCACAGAGTGTTACACCAACTCTGCACATAACTCAGCAAGAGACCTGTCCTGGGTTGAGTGACACAGGACTAACTTTTCTTCTAATGCTGAGGAAAGCAGCACTTTTAGAAGACTCTAGTATCTGAATTCATGAAAATATTTACTTTATAGCCAGCTAGGCTATGTGGGATTCAAGGTCTTAGTGTTTTCGAGCCCTGCCAGGTGCAGGGATGAGGAGGAGTAAAGCCTGGGCATTTGGCCCAGGCTGGCCAACAGGATTATTTCATACCATGAACCTCTCATTCAATATAAATTAGAAAAGTTTGCTGTGTAGTTCTCTTTCTCTTGGTGGCGGTGGTCCAAAGAACTCCTTGCCCCAGTGGCCAGACCCTTGAGGCCTTCCATTCCTCCTGAAGCTGTTGCACTCGCAGCATCCAACACTTGTTACCCACTGCTGGGAGTGGACAACTTTCTACTGATACAATTGGCTGAGTATAATTCTTCTATGTCTCATATCAGTATCGGGATTAATACTGGTTCTTGAGTATTGTTGTTAATTATTTAGCTTTATTCTATTAAATCTATTTATATTTCAACCTTGTGTTTCTTTGTGTTCCCCAATTCCCCTTTCCGGGTGGGAAGGGGTTATTGGGTGATGGAATAACTGTGGAAACAACAGTAAGTTGTTATGGGTTCTCTCAAACCATAACAAGACCACAGAGAACTGATGATTAAATTCCACACACAAATTAAGCCAAACCCTTGACACCTTGACAAGCCTTCAGTTAACGCCAACCAATTTCACATAGCAACTCAGGACAACAGGAAATAAGAGCACAAGACGCTAGTCCTCTCCATTGCCTTCTCTTAGACAAGAGGGGTCTCAGTTCCAACACACTATTAGGCCTCCAACCTCCTTGTCAACATGATTTGCTGCAGTAAGGAAAACCAACCTCAGAAACCTAGCTCAGAGGAGCCATAAAATCTTAATATTCCTCCCAGAAAGTTACTTTAAAAGTGAAATATAAACAGAGGTTTTGGGTGGTGGGAATACAACAGTGTTAGAGTTTTACAGCAGCTTTAGAGATATTGTCCAATCTAATCTCACACCATTAGGCCACAACATAATACAATCCAGCATTTCAGTTAGACAGTGATACGCATTTTCCCCACAGCAAATCGGGAAAGTCTTTCTAGTTTTCTAGTTCTGCGCACATGTAGATACAAGAAAAAGAAAGAGACCACACCAGAGATGTCAATCTGCCAAGGACACCTTCACTACGAGTACGACAAGCATCTACGCTCACGCTTGTAACCACAGTACTGAGCTTCAACCGCTCATGTCATCTGAAAAGAGTAGGAAACTCAGATAAGAGCTTTACAGCAGGAAGGAAGGAATCAACATTTGCTAAAGGCTTGGCTTCCAGAAAAGCTACACCTACACTGAGCTTCTCTTTCAACAAGTAACTTAGATCAGCGTGCCTTTCAACACTCAGGTTATTTGGCATTAGTGTGTAAACCAGCTGCACTCAAACGTACAACCTTAATTAAAAACCCTCACCTTTAAAACATGGAACTCAATTCAATAACCACTCTGAACCTGAAAATACCAGCTTTCATATAAACTTGTCAGACAGTGGAAGCAAAGATGCAAGAAGCTCTAGATACATCAACCAAGTGTCAGCAGCCAGAAACACACCACTTGTCACATATACATACTATATAGTTTTATATACATGTCTATATTTCTAAAAATATATACATACTATATAGTATACATAAAGAAAAATAATGGGAGAGAATATATAAAGAAGCATTTGTCTGGATGACATAGCAATAACCACACCCAGCCTATGAAAAAAAAAAAAACTTGTTTCCAGAAGTAAGCAGCAGAGCTATGAAGGAGGTGGTGCACCAGATTAGAATCACAGAATAACTCTGGCTGGAAGGGACCAGAGGAGATGCTTGGGCTGCCCTTGCTCAAAGCAGGACTAAGGCATTCAATCAGGTTGCTCAGGACTTAGTCTATAATCCTTATGAGGGTTGCAGAACATTTATAACAAGACAAACTAGAATAACACGATGACAGAAGTGCTTCAACTGTAATATCTGAAGCAAAAAAAACCAACAAAAAACCCCCCTGTACCACATTTACAGCCAAATCAGTAAAAACAATAGAACAACCTAGACAAAACCCAAACCAAATCAAGAAATCTAAGAGTTCAAGGATGAACAGATAATTATTCAACAGTCTCAAGGGAGCTTCTATACTGAATATTCTTGTATTCACACATTTACATTTAACAAAAAGCTCATTCAACTGCCTGAAGTTTGTTGTGGTTTTTTTGTTGTTTGGTAGTTTTTAATTGTTGGCATTATCTCCCAATATCACACCAACCTATTCCAATATTCTTATGCTAAGTAAAACTGCAGTCTAGGAAAGTACTTCCAAGTTTCATTCCATCTCCTCCTCTTAGAAACATCTCTAATGGCACTCAATTAGTCTTGAAAAATCTCTAAAGGGAAAAACAAGTTTTTCTTCTCTGCAGTGAACTGAAATGGAATTTCATCTATTTTCTTTAGTATCATTCTGGCCGACTAGCTTCTTTTTTGCACTCAGGTAAGACCTTAGTAGTCACCTGGGAACCTCTCCAAGCCTGCAGATCAAGATGCAGAAAGCAAAGGTGCTTGTCAATCCCCAAAACTACCATTTCGAAAAGCCCTGTGCTTATTTGCTTTCTCCTGTTTACATGAGCTCAGTACACAACAAACATGTTCCAGAAAGAGAAGGTAAGGGCCAGACAAGTTGAATAACCAAACAAGATCACCTGATATCGTGAGGTGCTTTCTCAAGTATTCCCCCATTGCTAGCAAGTTTTCCACAGAACTTGCAGCTCAATCCATCTGAATAAACCACAACAGAAATGGATGACTGGAAATTCTGCATGCAAGATTTTATAAAGCCTGTATTTTCTCCAGGCCCAAGAAAAATAATCTGCCTTTAGTATTTTTATGTTGTTTGATCCAAAAAAGTAACATTTTAATGTTTATTTTTATATTTTTGTCTACATAAAAGAACTTTTAAGAATTTCGTTCTAAAATAACATCATCAGTAGCCAGAACTACTGTAATGAGGGACTACAGTCAACTAAATTAAATAGGTACAGTAAGCAAAAGGCATTGACAAAGTTTCTTTTCAAGAGAACAGATGATATTTTGCAAGACATATGGTATTTATTTTTAGACATTAGTCATACGATAATACTACATATTTTATTTTTCTTGAAAATAGCACAGTATTTTATGTTGAGGTGCTTTGCTGATATTAATTTTGCTCAGCTTACCATTTATTTTTGCTCTTACAAAAGGTTTCACTGTATTTTTCAAACCATTAACATACTATACATGGAAAGAAGTATTCAGTATACATACATGTATGCAGCCCGCCTTTTAAAAAAGAAAAATTCTTCACAAAAAAAGCAATACTGAATTCAAACACAGAAGGGGAAATAAAACCACCATATGCAAACACATGCCGTTTTTTGAGTATCTATTATCTTTTCAATCAAATTTCCCCAAAATCTCATTAAACATGAAACGGGTAACTGGCTTTGGATTGCTGTAATGACTGTCAGGCCAGTACAGTGCAGGCAGAAAGCTGTAAAATAATACCAGCAACAGATTCCATCTGGACTTCAATATATCCTTGCTGACTTCATCTAAGCAAAAAGTGTTCCAAGACCTTACAATTTTTAATATGCCAACTTTTTATATGAGAAAACATACGAAGGAATATATCCCCTACTGATTACTCCCTCATGATTTCAGTTTATGCACGTTTTGATTCAAATCTACACATTACTCTTCCAGTCATTTCAAGAATATTTCAAAGTTTATTTATTAGTATTAACTCTCAGTTAATGTAACACGGATCCTTCAGGTGAAGTTGTTTAAGTATTATCTGTGTAAGTTTGGTATATTTTATTTTTATATCTCCACCTTTGTTATCCCTCCCCCTAACCTATTTTCCAATTAAAGTAATTCAGGGCTCTACTATATGAAAAATTTCCATGTAGCATCAAAAATAACCCGTAGGACTACATTATCTATTTGTAAAAAGGAAAAAAACCCAATAATAATCCCCACCTAAAAAGCCCTCATTCTGATTCAAAGAAGAAAATCTAACAAAAATTTATGAACCTTGCAAACATAGAAAATTTAGTTTGTTGGTTTGTAAAAGCAGTACTTGCAGGGGTCAGCCTGCTCAGAGAGAAGATAACAGAAATTGGCGAAGGGCTCATCATTAAAACAGTCTCTACCATAGTAAGCCCAGCATGTGTCTGAAAGAGTGAAACACAATATTATTTTATGGTGTTTGAGCACGGATTTGTTTTTTCTTAGGTAAGTGTTATAGAAGCCTGTATAGTAGGCTTTTTTGTTTGAGTTTATAGAAGGTCACAGAACTGAAAACCAAAACTAATAAAAAAAAAGTGTCCACAAATACTTGTGAGACAATCGTAAAATGTTTTAGAATACAATGAGATACTCAATTCTAGCTGCTACAGATCCAAATAAAATTGTCAGCAAACCCAAGTATCCATACTTGATCACAATTCCCCATTTCTACCACCTCTACTGCTCCAGGCTCAAAGTGCAATTGTTCTACTATAAGTTTTTAGACTAATTTATTTTAATTTTTTTAATACATATTTATTAAAGAAAAAATATTTCTTCCTTCGCAATAAATCTACTATAATTACTTTTCTAGTCCAGAAGCTTTTACACAATGAAGATAGAGAGCAGATGTTTTTTCCCCAAAAAGTTTTGCTCTCCCTTTACGTGACCATCACAGCAGGCTCAAGGGGATACTTGGGAATAGCTTTGCCATCTTGATCCCATGTTGCCAGATTAATAATGCCCTTTCATACAATGACTCCAAGTGAAGAGACCAAAGCTTTTAGAGACTCCTACCATTGTTTTCTCTTGCTAGATGACAATCCCAGCCTCACATGACTAAAGTCAATTCACAGATCAAGCTACCTAGAATATATGGATTCTCACACATCTCCTCTTAACCCAGCCTAGGTCAACATTCAATATTTCAACGTTATAAATTCATTGAAGATTCTCTTCTAACTCTGCATCTAACAGAAGTGACTAAGTCTCCACTGTAGCATTAACAAATTAGTGGCATGAAATTTTCTTCAGTAGCATGACAATCGCAATGATAAAAATCATACCTGTTGTTTAAAAAAAAAATTGAATGTTTGTGTTCCAATGCAATACTGACTAGCTTGACCAAGGATTGAGAAAGACAGAAGTACTTTTAAAAAAGCAGTAAATGCACTCAGTTTTAACAGCTACAGATATGTTTGTCATGTCACACACTTAAACCTGGTGTATCATTACCCTGTACTGTTCAGTGCCTACGGATACTAAAGATAGATCATTAAGGTACAGTGATGAGTGAATTGGAGCAAGAGAAAAGAAAGCATAACAATTGATCAGCATCCCCATAAACCTATACAAGAATACATGTCTACAAGGTCACTATCATGAACATGCAGCACCCATCCCTCCCTCCCTACTGTAAGGGATAACATTATTCTTGTAGTTTAGGCACAATATTCTTACATTAAGTTCAATATTTAAGACTCATAGGAGATTATAAATACACTGAAGCATTATGAATCATCCTGAGAAAACAGACACATTCTGTTTTCTTAAAAACTCTACAGCATTCAAAAAAGTGGAAGTTTATCTTTTCTTCATTTATGGTAAGTTCCTTAAACATTTGGAAAACCCATATTGGACCTCCAACCATTCATTAAAAAAAAAAAAATTACCCAAATACAGGCAAGCTATTACAGAAGAGCCAAATTTCCTGAAAATCATCTAAGAAAAATCCTATACACAACAGTTAACTGACACCTTAAGCCCTTTCTCCGTATCAAGTTCAATGAATTTTCTATTCTCCTCAGGCTTTTCATGTTTGGATCTAGGTAACTGCTAAATTCCAAGCAGCAATAAGCACATTCAAACAGGCTTTATATATAATTTTTAAGTGTATGAACTCTGGCCAGGCTTTTACCATTATTTGTGAAAACTTGACCCTTCCATTCCTTATTAAATATTGTAACAGCACTGAAGGTGTTTGAAAGAAACCTTTTAATTTTTTCTTCTGAAGTACCTTCTTTCTCAACAAATAACTCTTTTGGCTTTAATTAAATAAGAGTCAGAATCAAACCACATGCAAATCCATAAAATAATCAGGCCGAGGCAGTCATCCAGAATAGGGAGGGTGGAGAGAAGAAAAAAAAAAAAATAGCCAACCCAGACACACTTGGCAAAACTTGTAAGCAATTTAAAAGCTGGGTCTTAAAGGGGAACCCTTGGGAACCGTAATTATAGATAGCATTTCCAGACCTGTCTACTAAAAAAACACCACCAAACACCCAATGCCCACCCCCCAAAACCTAGTAAGACTAGATGCTTCAATTTCCTTTTTTTGTGCATTTGGTAAAGAAACATCAAATATTTTCCCATATACATCAGCATCTATTCTAAACTAATAGATCTCACATTTTATCTCCAAACCTGTATATATCACAGGATACAATTACGGTTATAGGATTCAATTATCAAATTTCCAAATTTCAGACTGATAACCATGATACTGATGAAGGCTTTGTTCCATTTAGAGCAGAGATCTGAGACAAAGAGAAATGAATTGACTCAGTAAGATGTATACGGTGTGATCCAGTGGTTCCTTTACTGTTAGTGACAAATACACTGACGCTGCAAGATAAACAAAAGACTACTTTAAATGTATATGCTTTGATCTTTAAAATAAAAATAGTTCCTAAAATGAGCCTAAGGACTGCAAATAATAAACAGAGCAGTCACTGGTCTCAGAAAAAAAAAAACCAACCAAACAAAGAACTGAAAAACCCCACACCATTGCACAAATACTGAATCAGGCTCTGGGTTTTTTGTTTGGGTTTTTGTTCTTTTTTTTTTATTCCTTAAACTTTCTTCTGTAAGTTTAATACCATATCAAGAAGCCTGTATCAGTTACCCAAGCATTTATTTCCTGCATAATACTGCTTCTTCAGAAGTTCCACTTAGTGAAATGAAACAAACCAGGGGTTAAATCAAAAGAGCATGTCATGCAAAATCACGGATATGCTAGACTACTGCTAGATCTAATAAAGGGGAGAGACCTGCAATCAAGAACAGACGAGTTGCTGCTAGTGAAAAAGGAAAGGCTGACATAAAGGAGAACTGTAACAAAAAAGCTCAACACAACAGGAAAAAAAAAAAAGGAAAGATAATGGGCTACAAAATGAAAAGCAATTACCCACGGAAAGTGTGTCAAATCATACATGAGCTAGGGGAACCGCTCTCTTCTGAGGTACTGCAATTCATTAGTTATTGCATGGGTATAATTTCTTTACCACAAAACTTAGATCAGCAAACTGATACAGACTTAAGACAGATGTGAGTGTAATTTAAACTGAAGACTGCCAGTTGCTTACTCAGTATGACGTTTTCAGGGCTACCTGAAGGGAGCAGACGTTTCATTAGTAAAACTGGCATTTTCTAGAATGGTAACTGGGATAAAACCCCTCAGACTCCAGCCATTTGTATCTATTTTTGTCACAGCTTCTTATTACTTGGGCTTTCTAAAATGTTTTATGTAGTTATTTTTTTTCTGTCACAACAAGAAAAACAAAACTCTACAGCTCTACCTATTAAGTCTTTAATATTGTTTTCTACTAACTAGAGACCCAGCATACTCTCATCAGAGCCTTCAAAACTGCTTTCTGGGTGATGCTATGCTGAAATTCCACTACCATGAAAAGTATTAACAAATTCTGCTTCCTGGATTAACACTGCAGATAAATATTGATAATTTGATTTATATAACTGCCAAGAAAATGGGATTCAATGTTCATTCACATTACTTTTTTCTCTTAAGGCTTAGCATCACTCACTGTATCCATGTGGTCAGCAGGGACCACATAGGAGTCTCACCACAGTAAATTAACAAGTTACAAAGAAATGTTTAATCATGACAACATATTTTCCTAATAAAATTTAGAATTTCTACTTGTAATTATAAAACTTCAAGTTATCAAATTCAATTTCGGAACTACCTTTGTGTTCCTGTGAACAGGGAAATGTTATACAACTAATTAAAGATTGGTTTTTGGCACCAACATCCTCAGCAGTTAAATATTATTTAAATATAGATCATGGAACCTGCTTTGCAGCTTAGTTAAACTGCAACTAGAAGGGGAAGCCTTGGAGAGAAACAAAAGATATTTGATCTTATATACCAGTTAATTACTGGCAATAGTGTTTTTCACAAACTCAAATTTTGGCAAAATCCTGAGTTTCATTTGTATCTCAAACTATACTGCAGTGGTATCTCTGTTAGTTACTATTTCCTTGGGCCACTACAATTTGGCAGGCAAATTAGTTTGCATCAGAGCACACAAGGAGAAGGGCACCAAGCCTGCATTTCATCCAGATATTAGTTTTTAAAGAAGATCCTTCAGCATTCATATTTTTCTCTACATTGCCTCACCCTGGAAAAAAAAAAGAAGGATCCCAATAGTCACCTATCTTCTTCAAAATAACTACAGATTGTCCCACTCCTGCATGATGTTCACCTTTAGAACTCAATATATAAGAATATTTAAATCACCTCATTGATTTCAGTACTGTACATACTCATTTTAGAGGTCAAACTATAAACTTCTGACAAAAGACACAAAGATCTCATTAACTTGGATATCATTCATTATAAGAAACTAAACCACTGTTAAAAGGATTGTGTCTCTAGCACAGGTGCTGAGCTTGCCTACACAGAGCAATAATAATGGACTTTATAATATACATAATGTTATTCCCCCACAGCAACTCTAGCACAGCCTCACGTCTAATTCATTGCTTCTATATATATTAAGCTCTTTTGCTGTATTAAATCCCTTTCCATATGATCCAGTTCCATTCATCTTTAACCCCTACTTTAGGAATTACACAGTAGAATGCCGCAAGAATAATTGGACATCCAAACAGATTCATAATGCAACACTGCAATCAGAATAGTAGGTGTTACTTCTTTTGTTTGTGTGCATTCAGGAGGGACAGTAGAAATGGCTGAGACGGTTAGCTGGTATAAAAGACTGACTTAGAAACCTGACAATTCCAGCAATAGCTGGAGGGTCCTGTGATAAAAAAGACACAACTCTTGCAGAAGGCTACTGAGGTTACCTAGTTACTCAGACATGCACCACAAGCACCTGCAAACTAAGGATACTCCATGAACTCAAATGCTAGAAAGCATTAGTCAGCCAATTTCACTGGCAGAATAACACCAGGGCTACTGTGCTCTGTTCCTTGCAGTTTTTACAACAGGAGAATGGTACTGGCAAGACATGAAAAATCCTGACAGCTTCAGATTAATGGGGGTTCCCAAATTCCCCTTTTCTCTTAGGCTCATATTTCTTCACCGTACTCCGCAGCCTACCTGATCACCATGGCAATCTCACCAAAAATAACACTGCTTGTTCATGACTAGAATCTTTAGCAGCTCACACCTCCGAGATGAAAAATCAGCATGAAGAGTGTGCTGCCATAGAATAACCCATTCGCTCTCATCATCATGATTGTATCAATAAGATTGCAATGTTCCTCTTGTCATTTTGTTAATTCAGGAGCTTAATTCACGGAAATAGAAAACAAGCAGAGTTTACCGATGAATTAGAGAGGAACTGCTGAAGAGAAAATTAACCAGCTGCAGGTTGAACATGTATTGGTGAGACTGAAAAGGATAGGGTAGCTTCTTGTGATCAGATTACAAACTGCTGAGCAACACTGTTTACAACTGCATAAGGAACATCTGTGGACCTCACGGCTGAGAGAAAAGAAATGCTCAGACATTCTCCTCAGTCAAAGCACTTTCAGAATACATGCAAAATTAACAGGGTTGATCTCGCAACTTGGAGAACAGAAACCCTTTTTCCTTTAAATTTGCAAACCAAATGAAGCATAACAACCAGTTCAGTGACATATAGATGCAGATGACTTTTCAAGGTTATTTGGAGAAACTTACAGGATTTTTGAAGTACTCATATCCTATTTTAATAAACATGACTCGATGAATTTTGAAACTTCATTTTTGAAAATACCTCTTCTTAGTAAAGATCCATAAACAGAATAATTAGAGCAATTTTAATTCAAAAAATCTAAGAATCAAAAAAGTTAAAGTTTTGAATCAAAAACTTAAGAGCGAATTGCAACTACACGAACCCTCAGCTTGAGATGGTGCAACAGGAACTCCAGGAACGCTTGAGTCTTCAGGGTGGTTTTATGAATCAACAGGCATTGCTACTCTCCATACGCTGCAGGATGGTGCCAAGGAATTTGGACAGGTGACCAGAAGGCGATCTTATCAATGTTTAAGTGTCTGGGAGGGTGTAAAGATGATGAAATCAGATACTTCTTGGAGGTGTCCCTGAGAGGAAAAGCAGCAAGGGGCATGAACTCACACAAAGGAAGCTCCGTCTGAGCACAAGAAAACACTGTAACAGTGAGGAGGGCTGAACACTGGAGCAAGATGCTCCGGGAAGCTGCAGAGTCTATGTTGGAGATATTCAAAACATGACTGGACACACGGTCCTTGGACAAGCCCCTTGAGGGGGCTTGAGAAGGAGGTCTGGATGTCCAGAGGTGCCTTCTAACCTTAACTCCAAAAGTGTCAAAGAATCACAGAGTAGATATCGCAAACTATAGCCCATGATGTGCCTGAGGGTATTACACAACAATAGGAAGGGATTTCCCAAATTCAACAAGAGGAACACAAAACTTCATATTATCCTGTTTTTCTTCTATAGTGTCCTGGTCCATGCTTAACTCCTACATTTTAATTTGCCATAACCTTCCTTAGCCCTGAGATATTCCTTTGCTCCTGCCCAGACTTCAAGGCAGCTAGCAGTTTTCTAAACATTATGCTATCCACAGTTCCTTCAGATGTGCCTAAATTAAGACAGTTCTTAAATTTAGTGTTGCTAATCTTGGCTCAGATGCCTATTCTGCCAAAGGTGAATTGCCTGTTCTGTCCTTCAATGCAAAGTGAAGTGTCTCTTGAATTTTCAGATGATGTCTTTATAGCTTATAAAAAAAGAAGAGAGAGAGAGATAGCTTTGCTTCTGTATTCCGTAGGTTAAATAAACCAATATGTTATGCTGTGTAGTACAGGGCAGTTGATACTGCTGTGCGTACCAAAACAGTAACAGTTAGTTTGGTAAACTGAAATTCACAAATGCCTGTGAATTTCAGGAATGGATCAGCAACTGCAACTCTTGTTTTGAAATAGTTTCAATGATCCATCACCAAAATGCTAATAAAACTATTCACTCACAATCCCTATCAGAGACCCCCAAGAATGGAATTATTTCACTGGACTAACTTCCTGTATGCGAAGAAGCAGTAAGAGCTGTGCCATCTTCCTTCGGGACCATAAAATAAAACAGAGATACAAGATGAACTTTAATTTCCCTTGAAGATGCTGCACACAGCCTGAAATGACTGTTCAAGACATTCTAGGTTACCAGTGTTTGCCTCACCAGTGGATTATACTCTCTTTGTGATTTTATTTATATAGCAAATGACTTATTAGCTGCTTAAATTCTCTATTTCGCATTACAAAGAGAAGACGGTCAAGTCTAAAAAGCCATGACAGAACACTGTGGAGTCTAACTCAGAGAATACCAAGATATAATGCTATAAAAACTGCAGACCTACAAGCAGGACACTGATCAAACCATGAAACAAATAGGTAAAAATGCGTCATCATCTCAGGTTCTCCTTTGGATTTTAGTCTTTTTAATTTGCTGTGGAGATGCAGAATGATGGGGAAAAGTTTACTACTTGGAAAACTGAAGAGGAGAAAATGTTTCAGTGAGAAGTTACTTAAACGACCAGACTATGTATTTCCATCGCCACAAGAACACCACATTTTTGCCTTTCCATTGACTGCTTAACTCTAAGCGTATTTATGATTTCTGTGGAGTGTACCAGCATTCAAATTAGAAAAGGTAGCCTCCTATAATCAAGGAAGGACGACTGATATCTACTCTCTCCGCTACTCGCCACACTAAATAAACTGGGAATCTAGAGAAAACTCTTAGCTTACAAGGTCCCTTTCTCTCCAATATCCCTCTCCCATTTCAGCATATGGGGACAAACAGCCTGGCTCAGTCAAAGACATCGCTCTAAAAAAAGAGATTTTAAGTTTCTTCACTCTGTTTTCCCTTCTACAATTAGACTGCCAAGGCACAATTCAAAAGCTACCAAATCACATCCTTGTATCAAAGAACCACCCAACACTGCTTCCCCACAGTGAGGCACCAGGGGAGGAAAAAGCCCAAGTAAGCATGACCACTCATAGACATTATGTGCCTATTTGCAACATGTACTACTATATCAAATAAAATAATATAAAACAGGAGAGAGATACTTCTGTGGTCCTCTTCCCAGGAACACAGTTTGAGTATAACCGGCATTGAAACCATCACTTCTGACCTGCTTAAGGCTCTTTCATCACAATGATTTAATCCATCATAATTAATCATAACGGATTAAAAAATTCTCCCCTTTTCTCAGAGTTCCTGAAGTTTTCAGTAGCCTCAAATTCCTCCATCCTGACAATAAAATGTGATCTACTGATGACATCCTCTAAATGCTGACAGTGTTAGAAAAATGTATTTTAGTGCACCCTGGTGCCGATACAATACAAAATTATGCAAGAGCAGATAGAGGCACCAATAAAAACCTCACATTATCATCAGTCCACAATTTATTCATCTGTCTAAAACACATTGCTTTATTCCATGTTATAAACACAGTTTATGCAGTATGCAAAAAAAACCCCTCATTTAAGGGCTAAACAACTTCAGTTAGGAATTCCTTATCTAGAATTGTTTGAGGAATTTTTTGAAGACAGATACACTACTTCTTACCATTAGAAAATGGAAAATATCTTGCTATCACACTCAATCAGTCAAGTATTTGGAAGAGATATGCACAAACACCTGGATCTTCCCACTGAAAACAAAGTTGTCATAAAACCAGTAATTCATGCAGTGAACAGCCAGGCATAAAACTCACCGCTTAAGCGAAGGTTAAGATTGGTACTTCCAAATATCTTAACGAAAAAATAAAATAAAATGCCTATTTATTACCCACTTTCCAGTTAATGACTAGGGAAGGATATTGTTAGTTTTTCCTGCTCTATTCGCTTCTAGTACTTGTTCTTCCGCCTCCCTTGAGACTCACCTTGTATTTTACACAAATCAAAAGGCTTCCTCACTGCTACCAAGTCAAATTTTAAATTAAGAAAATAAAAATCTCATTTGTAACACTAAAAAAGTACCTGCTAAATACAGAATCAGACTAATCAGGGAGCTAAAATCCAATCAATAGATCTAGGTCACCAAATTTTTCAGTATCTTTTAAAAATCCCCAGTCAAGAACACAGGAAGCATCTTCAAAAATTGCTATGCATTTTTCACAAGCATAGGATCTGTGCCTTTAAAAGAAGGGGTGGAGGTTACTGAAACTTTTCTAGGTATCTTTAGATGCTCCTATGGTTTATCTTTTTTTAAACCAAAAGTAGATCATTAACCCTAGTAAGACCTGCAGATCATAGTTAATTCAAAGATTTGTGGAACTGATGACATAGTAAGGATCCGGTTTTTTAGGCAGATGACAATACTTCATATAGACTCATACTAAGATCCAATCTTCCAAGAACATTAAAACAGTTACACTTGTTTGACCACAGGTCTAGCAAAACCAGTATCTGATTTCTGACAACAGCCAAAAGGGAATACCGAGTATAACATAAGAATGCTACAAGCATGTAAAGACAGTCCTGAATATTATCCCAAAGACCCTGCCCCATACAGACACCCCCAAACATCCTATTGTCCTCATTGTGTTCAAATCAGATAATCTATTCCTCAGATTTAGTAGAGCCCTGTTCTGTGCACTTTGACAAAACACATATTTAACAACACAGCCTAAAAGCTTAAAAGAGCATCATTTGATGCCATAGTGACAATAGCATAGTTGTTACAAGAAGAGTAATTTAATAAAAGAATAATTTACCAAATACAGATTAGCAAGTGACTACTGGTTTAGCTCATACTTGATTATCATCCTTACACACAAATTACTGGATGGAGTTTGATAAACTGGTTTGTAGCAGACTAAGGCAGTTGATTACAGTAGTTACTCCAGGACTTAAAACCTATATATAGCTCTAAGAAACAGAACGAGCTAAAACCCAAACTGCCTTAGCTAACCAAGAGTCATAACAGTTAATCCAAAAAGACTGAATAATAATTCAGCCATATGTTCAACGTTGTTTTTTTTTTTTTTTTTCGAAAAATGTCACATTCATTATTAAAAGGCCACAAAGCACATAGCTTGTTCGAAGAACCTAAATGACTTACACCCAAATGCCAACAAAAAAGGTTAGGATCCCAGGGAAACTAACAGAGGGCTATAGGATTCTTCACCTACAATAGCTCACATGAAGCACAGAACAATTAAAGCACTCCAGTTTTACCACATCTTCAGACTGCTTTCACTGAATATTGAAAATAGCATGAAGTGGTATCCATCTAAAAGAATACTGGAACCTAGAAATTTCAAAGGTTATTAAATTATAGCTGTTGTCACAGTTTATCTGTGTTCTTATGACTGCACCTAGTCAGGAGTGATTATTTTCATTTTATCAGTCAGTGTTGTTAAACATAGCAATTCAGCTATACCGATGAATTAGAACTTTTACTCCGAAAAGGGAGCTGAACAGGGCAGAGAGAGAAGGGAAAACAGCACACACTGCACACTTTTGTAGAATTGCATCTTAAGTCAAAAGAATTTCCTTTCTTCCTCTCAACAGTTTCAAAATTGAACAGATTTCAATATTGTGAAATTCTCATTAAATTCTCATTTAAGTTTACCAACAGAAACAGAAAACCCCTTATCTGCTTAATGCCTTCAGAAATTATTTTGCCACTTTGGTTTTTGCAGATTTGTAATATCAAAAAAACATTAACTATCTTTGACCTTTGTCCTTTGAAATACACTTCTTTTACACCGATCTGATAGATATTAAATGTAATATCCCATTTAAGCAAGGAACCCTTACCACTAACATCACATTTAGTACACAGCAGCAGCCCTATTTGTTGATCTTTGCCTCTTCATTTATTTTATCAGTTTAAATGGAATTAGAATGAAAATTGAATAGGGGGTGTTTTCAGTACTTCAACAAGTTTAGATCACTTGACACATTCATCTCAACACTCATTACGAGTTGTAATAAATTGTTTTAGTTTCAAATTTTAGAAATAGTGTTTTATATTTAGAAATTGCAAGCAAAACATGGAAGTCTTCATGAAAAGAAGAGACACTTATTCTTTCTGGTTTAAAAGTAACTGTTTGTTTAACTGAAACAAAACCACAAAACAATATGGAGTTACCACTCAATATTTTCTGATCTCCTTCAATGCATTTCCATTGAGTAGCACACAAACATGTGACACTAACAACAGAATCCTATACTCACCACCAAATAAACTATCTATGCCTTGTAGAAAGAGTAGGTCCTAAACAATACACATATCTTCTTTACTGTATCTTTTATCTGCCTTAAATAATCAGAGTGAACAAGTATTATACAGACCCAGCTGTAGAAAAACATTGGTAAAGCACTAATATTGAAGATACTGACACATGATCTTATGCTGTAAAGCAAACCCTATAGGCAGTAAGAGTGAATTTTTATTCTCAGGCAAGTAATAGAACGTAAGAGTTCACATGTTTATGACCCAGCTATGAAATACACCTTGATAAAAATCAGAATTAAAAAACTTAAAGGCTGATGATAGAAATCTCATAATACCGCTATATATTAAGTTGTTAGCCACAGGGAAGTGCAGCGGAATAACAATACAGCTTCCGTATGTAGAAGACCACTAACAAAGTAGAACTTGCTAAACCTGATACTCACTAGCAGAGCCTATTAAGTAGTATCAATTTTACATATACATATCAATCTTCCAGAGGTGAATGAATTCTTGCATGTTTTCTTCTTTTAAAGTACCTGATCAATGTGTTATAGTCTCATCTGAATCAAGAAAAGGAGCATCAGCTTTTCCAGTTATTTTGAGATGGACTTCCTATGCATAAAATACAATTTACTCTTAAAACGCTTGCAGCATTCTGTGTTTTCTGAGATATCAGCAAATAGGACTTTGTGGAATTGTTCCAGTTCAGTATTTTATTACTGTCACCATTACAGATAAGCTATCATATCCACACCATTAAACAAAAACAGTAGAAAAAAAAAAAAGAGTTTGACTGCATATTGCAAATATCTAAAGGCAACTATCAAAAAAGCAGCAGGAACAAAAGACAATTAGTTAACTAGTTTCAGTCTTATTTTTTTTCCCATTCAATTGATAAAACATAGTTCATCATAATTTTCAAACGATACTTTCTTAATATTACAATTCCCTTAAGAAGATCATCTTGCATTTATAAACTATACACATAGTATTTCTGTATCACACAATTGGACTATTTGTAAGAATATAATCACAATCTAGTTTGATACTGAACACTACAAAGCTCGATGCAAGTCTATTTAAGAGTAAAAAAAGAAAAATAGAGGTAGGTTTCACTTCAGAGTGACAGAGAACTTCAAACTTCAGAGAAACAGAAATGGATTGAATCAAATTCACGTGTGTATTTTCTGCTCTAGCGAAAATGAATGTATGCACAGTGCAGACTGACTTTTTTTTTTTCCTATTTCAACTTGACATAGCACACAACTGGCATCTAAGCACGAAGTTCTTAAATTTTATTGCTAAAATAAATGCAGAAGTGTTGGGCTTGATATTCCACCAGCATTTCTTCCCAAAGAAGGCTTTTTTTCCTTCCTCTCCCTAATCTAACGTAACATTTGCACAAGTCCCAAAAAAGTTTCAGAACCACAGAAGCCTACCAAACAGAATAATCCATACTGGAAAATTCAAGAACTACAGAGATTAGCAAGATCTGCTTTTACACTCTGTTTTACAGACAGCTTAAAGATGTATTTCTCACTGTTGAAAAAGCAAATTAGCCTGCTGTTCCCGAATTACAGTATTTGCAAAATGTGTTTATAGCTGTACTACAGCAAAAGACTTCCCCATCCTCCCCTGTTCTCACAAGCAATGCTTCCCCTCTTGATACTTCCACGTTCTATGATCTCATTTGTTAATTACTACTTAAACCCAAGAATACACTACCTGCATATTTTATTTTTATGAAGAAGAGATACTCTATACTCCATTTGTCTTATTTTCTCATATACAAGAGCACAACTGAACTGCAAAGCTAGAAATGTAAAGTTTATGCAAATATGACTTAATTCCTATCAGGCCTTTAACCTTCAAGAGAAAAATATTATCAAGATCACAGTGGGCTTTTGTGTCCTAATTAGGAGAACAAAACCGTTAAATGTATGACCAAAAAAAACCAGAGCATTATGCAGCTGAACAACTTGTACTAAATAACTAACTTTTTTTTTTTCTCCACTTGAATGAATTATATATAAAGGACAGCGCAGATTTTGAGATGCTCGTAAGAGCCCAAAACTAACACCTTGCTTCTCACAGGAAACCACGTTTAACAACTACGTTACTAAACAACATAGTGACAGAAGAAATGCTTTACCTTTTCAGAAGACAAGATTATTGTAACCTAACCTCCAGATAAACAAAATCTTTTGAACACTAGATGGATTCAGGACTCCAACTTTATTTCATTGTGGTGTTGGGATTGTTCTCTTTTGCAAACCAGGAAAAGTTAGGCAATAAATCTCAACTGCTCTCTGTACAGAGAATTTGGGTACAGAAGAGCTGGGAGATCCCACTCCTAACATTTGTTACATTTACTTATTAAACATTCACTGCAAATAGAGTCGTTAGAAAAGAACTCCTGGTTCTGTGGTTAATATTCACTAAATATACATTACAGTATCAATGACAAAGTCTTACCAAAAAAAAAAAAACTAGCCAGGTCCTGTAAGATCTGCTTATTCTCTAGAAAAAGGACTACAATCCACAATTTCCCTTCAACAGTAATTCGTCATATAGTCTTAATTCTGTCTGAAAGTCAATGGTCAAAGAATACAATACAGGGACAGTTTATAGCATCACACTTGTTATTTTACAAAAGGACTACTTGATGGTTATACTCTTTAAATAAAAGAATCATTACAAACATGCGTCAAAGAAAACACTGACCCCTTTTCTACCTTAAAACTGTATAAATAACAGCACATGAATAGTGGTGCCTGAAAGAACAAAGGCACCACCCTGAACAGAGCCAAGGAACAAAGGTGAAAACCACACAGCAAGTTCAAATACAGCCCAGCACTTTTACAGTTTCTACCAAAAGGCACAAGCATCCTATAGATTTCTGTTTTCTCAAGTCTTGCTCCAATTTGTATTTCTCCAAATTGTTTCACAAACCTCTCAAAATAAGACATGTAAAACAAGGCAATTAAATAGGCCCATTCATGGAACTCAAAGTATTGTTTCAGGCCACGCTCTGCACAGCTCCTTTCACAGCATGGATTTTCAAAACCACGTCTATTTTGCCACTCTTTCCAAATTTAATATATTTTATTTACTTCACTTAATATCTTTGAACTATTGGTTAAAGTCATTTATACTGTGGCACGCAATGTTTTATTACCTAAAGTCCTTGAAGGCATGAGGGCAATTTAAAAACACATATACTATGCTTAGCTGATATCCCAGAATTTTAGCAAAATTTTAAACAAAAAGCTCAGACTACTTGTTTGCAAAAACTGACTCTCAAAAGCGCTGACGGAAGAGATACAGTTTTCAACATATAACAAATGCAGTTAAATAATTCTTAATTATCTGTCAATTTAACTAATCTGTTTCACACTACCCAAGGACCAAGTCCTATTTCCACCTAATTCTTCTGTTCTAAAAGGGAAGGGTCATAAGGACCTACGTTTAATAACGTTTAGATTTTAATACAGGTATGGCATGTTCACAGTATTTTAGAAACATGGTAACTTGAACAAAAAAAGCGTTAGTCAATGGCTGCATGCTAGAACTCTTACTCCTCTAGAATTTAGTCCAGTTGTTACCTTGACTTATATGCCACTTTTTTTAGAGCTCCAATCACAGCGGTACCATATATAGCTAGCACTGGTACACACAGAGTATTCTCTCACCCCACAACTGACACCTTAACTTCAAATTAATTTGGAAACATATTTTGTATGTTTCTCCTTCATGAGGATTACATTTCTCTTAGACACTGCAGTGCAATTGCTCAACGCTTGCTTTCATCTGCTTTTTACATTAGTTTGAGCGATGGTTTTCCTCCTCCAATGATTTGGTTTTGCTATTAAATGGCAGTATTATTTTCCTCAATTGGAATTATTAGAAAGCGTCTTAATGAGTTATAACTACTATAAAACTGAAAATCACAACATAGATTACTTTATTCTGTATTGTTAAGGAACAACATTTAAAAGAGAATATCCACTTTCTCCATTTAATCAGAGAAAAGGGAAAAATACTTATCAAACCGAAGAAGCTAGTACAAAAAAAAATGGTATGCACATATTCCAGCAGAAGACTTCCTTGAAAATTATTTAAGAACATTTCCTTTCATACCTTTTGGATAATTTCTCTTCAGCTGATATTTTTCAGAGGAATACTTAAAGGGCAAAAATTCCAATATAATTTGTGGCCTTTGTATAAGCACTTTCAGTTTTCTTAGAACAAAAAATTTTGAGATTTTAATCCTGTTAATAACCTATCATTTTCTCTGTTTTTTAAGATACTCCACATCAAAGACACAAAAGGTATATCCCTTATATTAAAAAAAAAAAAAAATCCAGTATTTTCCCAATATCAATTTCCCGTCACCGTTGGCAGTCCCACATAAAGGATCATGACTACAGAAGTGGTCCATATGGGAACCAGTGGCATGGAGTAATACTAGAAACAGCAGCAAGACATCCCTAAGAGTTACTTTTCAGCCAAGCTAGATTAAGTACAGTATGAAATAAGGCTTTTGTAATTTAAAATATGATTTTGTAACAAATAATTTAACAGTTTGATTTATAATAAAACTGTAGAACATTAACGGTACATTTCATACATTCTCTAGCCTACACATACTTACATGCCCAGCATCATTTGCTGTTCTACCACTAGCCCTATAGAACCTAAACACGAGCACATACTATATTACAGTAATATACTGGTGTTTTTGCTTGCAAAATGCAACTAGACAAAAGCATTTTCATGCAAGTGTTACTACATGTTAAAAACAATCTCGTCTTTTGATATTTTGCTTCTAGACTCAAACTCCAAGTAAGAGCATACTATAACGCCAGTTCTTCTGTGGTATTATCACAAAAAATCTGTTCTATTTAGCTTCCAGGCATTGGCAAACATTAAACAATTCACATCATGTTCACATTTATTCCTGGTTTTCAGCAGAGGGACTTTACCACCACAGTCTGCCATATGTAATGAATATGAAAGCCTACAATTTCTTTTATATCTGTTCCATAGTTCCTCAATAAAATGGTAAAGTCTATCAGACAAGGAAAAAGAAGTTAGGGAAAATTCACCATCCCTCTCACAAAAGTAATTGATTCTAGAGGTCCATTTTAATCTTCATCTGTCATTGCACCTGAAATAAAATCCAATTATTTCAGCTTCACAAGTGGACTGGGTTTTCATCCCAAGAGATATGAATGAGCCATGAAATGATAAAAAAAGCCCACAAATTAACATCGCACGAATATATATGCTACATACAGAGGTGTCAAATCCCGCACTTTGAACATTAAACTGAATCTGCAGCTCCCCTGTTTAAGCCTCTAGCATTAAAACATTAGCAGCGCAGCACAACGACTACTATCCACTGAGTAATACCAAACTTGGGCAGTACAGCTTGCCCAGGTAGTGTTTCACCTCGAGTGGGAAGGCTCAAGGCCAGCGGGAGCTCTATCCACAGGGGCAACCTCTCACCAGAACCTAGTCCCAGAGCCTTCTTGATCACACAGCCCAGCATAAGGCACATAGTCTTCTGTAAGACCCAGTGCACCAGTTTCCCATGTCAGGGCTCCATAGCAGAGGGAAAAAAAAAATTATCTGTAAATACGCTCAACAAAATAGTCTCATCCCTGGTGCAATTCCACTAACCCAGCTTTCATTATTTAATTCTCAGCATTGTATGCAAAACCAGCTTAAGGATGGAAAAGATACCGTAGTTTCCTTTCTAAGTGTTAGTTATAGTCACAACAGCTGGCGGAAACTGGGAGTGGTTATCTGTACAGCAACTTCCATAAGCACAAATTTGGATGGGGGTCCCATCACACAGCCTTGATCCTCAAGATTTGACAGTATAAAAACACACTCTTATTTTCATGCATTACATGTCCCACACCATCACCCTTTTATATTTTATAATACAAGTCATTTCACAATTTGGGGGGTATGTATGTTTATTGGATAGTAAAGGTGCTTGGGGCTTAGAATCGGCGAGGGGGGGGCAGTGATATGGGACTGTTCTGTTGTAACTACTACTGTATTTCACAAAGTAAAAAGAGAACGAAAATAAAACTAATTATCAAAATCAGGAAGTGAGGAAGAAGTTATATTAAACCCTAAGCAATATAAGAAAAATCCAGAAAAGTTTGATAGTCACAAAGTGAAAGTTACAACTATTGTTAATAAATTCTTTAAAAGTCTGAGCTACTAAGAACGAACAAATATGTTTTAAAAAAATACATATGTATTTATTTTAGAGTGGGAAAGTAAATTTGCTAGAGTAGAACTTCATTCATATTTTCAATAATTTAACATTTTTTTTTTTTACACTAGCATTGAAGTTTTGTGTAGTCTAATCTTTAAAAGGACAGCATACTTACACTTTGCTAATTTCTCTGAAGAAGAGCAAGCTAACAAGCTTGATCTGCCATTCCATTTTCAGTGAAATAGCCAACAATAGCTCAAATGTTATTTTAAGTGGATATAACTGGAACAGTCAAACAAAAGGTTACCCATTTTACTGGTGTGGAAAAACACAAGAAAGGCCTCCTGGTGTTCCAGGGATGTGCAGTACTTTGTATGATCAAAGCTAAGGAGACTTTGGCCTTAATACAACTACCTTCCTATCTCCTCTCATCCATACATATTATTCTCAACACAATTTTAGTCAGTGTATTTTATGGTGACTTGTATAAACAAATTTGATTTACCCCATGAGGAAAAAAAAAACCCAACAAACCAAAACACCCCCCAAAAAACCCCAGAAAACATCTCCCAGTCTCCAAACTTATAGTTAAGACAATCTTAAGTTTCAAATAAATTAAAAATACACATGGAATTTTTTCTGTGAGTTACATCAAATAATTTGAGTCAGCAGAAGCAACTGAAAAACAACTAGGTTAACAAAAGTAAGGCCGTGACTTTTTTTTCAAATATGCTGTTCACTCAACAGAGCTTTAGGCAACTAAAATGTCAATATGTATAGAATTTACTGAAAGAGATTTAATGATCTCCAAATGACAGGAATAGCTCTTTGCTTAGGCAAAGCAAAGTCAAGGTTCATCTTCTGAAAATAGTGTTTTGTTACTATTACTGTGGGCATCCCACACAGTCACCTTCATACCAAAATCTGTTTTTATTTACAGCAGTAGCATAGTTTTTAAAGACAGTCAAGCAACCCATTTGTTGTGTTGAAGTTGTGGAATTCTTGAAATTCTAAACCGAACAAAACATTTCAGCCCTCCCAAGTTTTTCAAGAAATATTTCAGTGATTTTGATTTTTTTTTTCTGTGCTACAGCACCTCTTTTGTCTCTAATCCCCCTCTGTTCTATATATGAGGTTCTATGTTTGAAGTTCCTCCTGGCTGGCTGCCACCCTTCTTCCTGCATCAAGTTCATATTTCTGTCACTCATTTTGTAGGATATGTACAACCTCTTACCCACGTACATCAGATGACATGTTTTCTATTCCACCTACAATTCTCTCCTTTTCCTTGCTCTTTAGGATAGATTTTAACCGAGCAGCTCTCCCCCCCCCCCCCCATCTCCTTAAAAGATGGGAAATTCTTTAAATTTCTGCATAACCTACATCAGGCAATGTCAAGCAGGTCTCCCACAATAACTCTGACTCTCATGTCCACATGTCCACCCATGAGAGTACCCTTATTTCCCTCCTAGAATAACATCCCCAAATTATTGCCCCTGTGATATCCCCCCCATAATGCACAACACAGTAACACATCAGCTTCATGTTTCTCCCAATTTCCATACTACATTTACTGTGCTCATTGGCTTGACAAAAGGCAGCAAATGCCATGATCATGTATTACTACAGACTGACCACAGAGACACAGAACGGGGTTCCCCCTGTTTCTTGCCCAGTCTCTTCTCTAACCATCTGCCTGTTTCCACAAGACCTGTACATCTGCAACAGAGCTGGAGAACACTGCCCCTCTGCCAAAGTTGAGTAGGAATTGAGCAAGTGGTTGAGAAGTTACTGGCAGGGTGGGAGGACAGGCTAATGGACAGATGGATGGACAGATGGAACAATTGCATAAGCAACCTTCCCTCAAACCAAAATAAAACTTCGAAGTCCCACCTGTTCCACAGAGCATTTCATCAGCACTAGCCACTCCTCACTTCAAGGTTTTCTGTTTTATAATCGCTATACTGCATAAAGTAGTAGCTTTGGTCTATAGACTTACCGGATCAACACATTACTGACTACATCACGATGTACAGCTACAGTGCTCCATAAATAACTGTCTTTAAACACAAGCTGTACCCAAACAAGACTTCACAGTTAAGTAGAAAAATAATGGTTGCATAAAAACATTATAATGGCATGTAATTTAAAACATCCTTTGTAATAATAATGTCAACTAAAAACGGAGAAAGAAAACACAAGATTTTGGGGTGGGGTTTTGGGGGGGTTGTTTGGGGTTTTTTTAAGAAATATGAAAACATGTAGAGAAGTAAAAATAAAGACTACTACCAATTAAAGGATCTGCAAAGGCGTCTTGCATTTCAACAGCCTAAGACTGTGTGAAGGGATAGAGAAGAAGCTGTGCTAGATGAACAGATGGATCAGGAAAGTGTGAAGAGGTCCATAAGGTAGACTCAAGTTTTTGAAGCATGAAACTTCTGAAGTGAGCATAGGACTCACTGTAGGTGTTTTCATACAAGGATTAGTTAAGGTGAGGGATTTGGAGGGTTTCTGTTGGTTGTTTTTTTAAAGCTTATAGATGTAGGTAGATAACAGCATACTACACATGCATGTCTGGAGTGGTGAATTTGGGAATGCGGCAACTCCATCTTTGTCTGACAAGCAAGGCAAGGAAGACTGGAAGCATTTTCTCCAGAGGTTAAGCAAACAACCAGTTGGCAGCATTGTGGATGTGATAGATTAAGAGTAAAAACGAAAAAAAAAAAAGGGGGGGGGGGCAGGGAGATCAGAGTCAAAAGTACAATAAAATCTGCTTGCACCAAAGGTCTTTGCTACCTTTTAGCTGGAATTCTCTTTTCAAGTGCTCAAAATAAGATAACACAGCAATGCCATTAAAATGAGTTGAGCATAGGGGGGGATGAGGAAAAAAAGGTGCTCTGGAAGGAGAAGAATAATTTAATTTTACACAACTTCCTCCTAGTGACATTTTAGGAGTAAATGTATTTTTAGGAAAATACTGCTTTATGAGCAGGAAGTCTGACTAGACAACCTCCTGAGGTCTCTCTTGCATCCCTGATGTCAATTATCTCTTCAAAATACCCTAAACAATTTTCTATTAAAACAGCAGCAGAAAGTTGGAGAGGAGGTATTTTACACTCATTAATAGATTTAGTCTCACTTCAGTGAACATCCATATTGCAATAAAAAAAGGATATAACTTTTTAAAAGTGTATGTTCTGGGGTTCACAACTGAAAATTATTAGCATCTATTGTCACAGCTATGACAATTGCCTCCTCTTTGACTAATAAAGACCTTTAAATTTTGGATTAATAGTTCTATGCATAAGCAAATTAAACTACTTTTGATCTGAAATGGTACATAACATAAAAAGCAAACTTAGGTTCTAAGTTATCGTAAATCCATGCCCATTCCCTATTTTTAATCCCCAAAGCACACTCTAACAACACAGAAAACACTTAAGAGCTGCCAGTATTGTCTGCGAACTACTTTCAACAACATGAATTTGAAATATCAATTGTGAGATTAAAAACAGTTTCATATATTATATAAGGTGCTGTACGTTCTGACAGTTGTAAGATTTCTGAAGAGTATCACATAAAAACTAAAAAGTCAGATGGATCCAATCCTGCGTATACTTCTCCATAAGCAATGTAACTGAAGTTGAACATATGTTTACCTTATTACACATGCACAAATATTTGTGGAGAGGGCTTAACTGACTCCAGGGAATAAACAAAATGCTGCCAAGTGTTAAAGTAAAAAACATAAGAGGAATATTTTCCTGCAATTTGTTTTCAGCTACTGTAAAGTTTTTACTAAATACAGCAGGTTAACAGAAATTTAGAACAAGTGTAATTAATAGCTCTAACAAGAAGAACTTTATGAAGAGTTGACTATGACATATCCTCACCTTCCATGCACCTCGGTTTTGCTATTACTACTTCGGATAATATTCATAAATGCAATCTATAAAAAAAAAAAAAAAAAAAACATCACCTTGGAAGATGCAGAACATTCATTCATGGAAAACTGATCTGATGTCCCAGCAGTTAACATGATACGCCGCAGCATGCAAGATGCTCTTACCAGACATACTGAAATTTGTCTTAAGAGCCAGCAGAGAGTAATATCCAAATCCTTCCAGCAAACTTTGGAAGCTTATCTACTACAGACTTCCATCAGAACATAGTTTCCTCTTCGCCATCATCTAGAAACATTGTCCAGATGAAAAGGGAGAGAAGAGAAAAAGAGCACCACACACACCAAGCATCGTGAGTCTGCAACATTTAGGGCACGCCAGACCTTCTGCTCAGTCAGTGCCAGCATAGTGCTGATGTACACATAGGCAAACACAAGGAGTTTGTGAGATGCGAATTACACAAAAAATAAACATGACCTTCTTAAGATTATGAAATCTAGCAACAAGTACGAAGCTTATAAACACAAATTTACTGTGCTCTCAAGTTTCTGTGCTTTAAAGATAAATATTTAAGTTCAAAGTCCAACATGCTGGTACAAAGCTTAAAAAACTTACTAGCTGGCAGTTATTTTGCAGCCATGAAATCAGATTGTTCCAACAAGTTAAAGTGTCACCCAGCCTATTTCATACAGGTCAAGTAGAAGATCTATCTACCTTCTCAAGGTCAGAAAGGGATGAGACTGTAAAGCACCGAAGTGATGTGCATTCAAGTAGCTATTCAGTTACTTCACATGTAAGTGGGATTTTCCAGCAGAGTAAGTTGCTCACTTCATAAGCACTCAACATACTGAGGAACTCCCCGAGTGATTCTATGGCAGATAGTTACACCAAATAATTATCAATTCAATAGGAACTTAAAAAAATCCATTTCAAGAGCACAACTTCTATGAGTTTGAAAACTAAGCGTTTCCCCACAAACAGAAGGGCTTCAAAATTAGTTGTTAGACGATGAGATCAACCAAAATGCAGTTCTAAGGAACTAGGCTAAATAAGAATTCTTCCCTACAAATAAGTAATTTTAAGCATTACCCGTTTCTCTGAATTCACTAAGAAATGTAGAGTTCCTACAATACGTGATGACAAACACTGACACCTAATTATGAAAAAAGTGGGGTAAAAAAGTTTTGTTTTCATATTCAATTTCCAAGAATTACTTGTTAAAATACTTAATAGTTGAATAAATATTTGATTTTACAGAACCTTACAGCCACATCCTCCCTTTTCTTCAGTTGAATGAAGTAGTACGTTAACATTTGTTCTTCTACAGTCATCTGTAAGAAAAGGTTAACAGGGACAGTGATACATTTCACCAAAATAACAGAGCTCTTCATGGCTGGCATAATGAGGATTCAGCTAAGAACTGATTCACGTTTTGCTTTTTGAGAGATTAATTTTTTTTTTCTTTTGGGGGCTTCTCCCATCTTTTTAAAAAAATATTGTCAGGCAAGGATTTCTCATGAATGCCATCCACAGCAAGATTATCTTCTTTTTCCAAAACAAGTATCAGTGTTAAGTTATCCTATTATTAAAAAAAAAAAAAATCAACTAAAGGATTAATTGTCAAGACATCAATGGGCACTTCCAACACTTGAACATTCAATCATCTCAGATTAGGAATACAAACTTGAAGCCTAACAGGAACACACTAACACCTCTTCTGAAGTAAAGCTAGAAAAATAAATGTAATTGCACTAAAGCTAGAATTAAAAGTTTCTGGAGACCTAAACACTTCAGTATCACAAGTAAGTATTATAGAAAGTCACCATTTATTAACTATAACTATTTATTCCATTCATATTTTTCTCATTTTAAGACACAGCAGTAGATTACTTTGACTCCACAGCAACTAAACATACCTGAGGCATCAATCTTCATATAGACAGAGAAGTAGAACACAACTCTAACTTGAGAGCCCATACGTTCATTTCTGAAAGTTATTTTGCCTAAAGGTAACGGCCATGGAAGTTCTCTGAAGGCTAGCCTATTCCTATGAAATTCTCATGGTTGTCTCAGAGAAGGGAGGAAAAAAAAGAACATACGCAATATTTCTATAGCAACAGAGTTAAAGATATGCAGACCCTTTCAAAGGGGTTCCTTCATTATGATTTCAATAAGATATTTAACACAATTATTTCTGTCAAGTTAAAATATCTTATTTAACACCATGACAAATAAATGTATTATCACATTCTAAACAAAAAAGCTTATTTTTAAAAGCTGAATATATTAGCGTTGTGAATATTCAGAAGTTTAACATTTTTCCTTCATCCATATTTAATTTTATGAAACCGCACAGACTTGGCAAGAAGACTGATGTTGTAACAGTGACTTCCTCAGTTACTTACATACTGTTTTAATGCTCACTTTAATTTATATAATTAAATTAATTCTTACTGCTTCTGATGCAGAAAGCTGATATTAACATTCACCAACAAATCTCTGTCTAGATACTGCAGTACAGAATATAGAATTTTAAGCCAGAAAATAAACTGTTACTCATTGTATCACATACGTTCTTTAGAGACAGCAAGTCACCGATCATTCTCATGTCTTGACACTCTGATGGGAAAAAAAAACCATCAAGATAAAAAACTAGAGCTGCTGGGTTTAGCTCATGAGTAGGGCTAAAATTCCTCAAAATTTTCAAATAGAAGTTATGACAAACGTAAGCCATTCTTGTTCCTTTCACATGATGAGCACACAGAGAGTTCACAATGATTTCATTTATCCTCCGTGTCAACAAATTTTCAGGGTAGCTCTCTCTTATTACTGTTTCATGACCCATGTTCATGTACTGCTCAGAATAAGCATATAAGCTCAACAAAATTCTCATAAGCTCAACAGAATTCTCATAAACAAGAAATCGTATCTTATTCAGAGCTTAAACAACACCTAGGAAAACTGCTGGTTGTTTTTTTCCTCTCCATATTTCTACTGCTGAGTGTTGTGTGTTCGAGAGAGAGAAAGCTAATGCTTATATGTGAACAGTTTTCAAGAGCATCCATATATAGTCAGTATTATAAATAGCTATTTTTATAACAGCACTGAACTGGCTCTTTGTTATATATAGAGAGAGGGTGTTTTCTGCATACAGAAACTATTCTCTTATTCTACCTTGTACTTGCAGTCTTAGTTCTCCTCCCACTCACACAGTCCTGCTCCATACAACAACAGAAATAGCCACTGCCAGTGTCAAACCACACTGCCAGTATACCAGTGCTCCAATAATAGTTTCCAACAGACTAGCCCAAACCTCTTTATAAAAAGAAGTTCTCTCTATACTGACCATACAAATGTTTACGTTTTCCTGTAGTTGTTTCACTAGTTAAAAAGCTTATGAAATTGACATTCTTGAGGGTTTTGTTAGAAATATAGAGCTACAGTAAACATTTCAGTACTTGAATCTCAAAGTGTATTTTTTCCTCATCATTATTAAACTGACATGAAAGGATCTATGAGAACATTAAAATGGATCTGCAATTTCTTTTTTTTCCCCCAACACTTCAAGTTTTGAAAACTAAGCCAGAGCAAATCAGCTACAGCACTAACAGGTTTGCCACAACTCTCTAAAATGAGAGTTGTCAGACAAAAGGAATCAAAACATATTTCTAATTTCAGCTTTCATAAAGCTCAAGTCTAAAACATTATAGAAAAACCAAACTTTAACATAAACCAACAATAGAATATATATCAGATTCATTATAATTGTCAACATTCAATTCAAGTTAAAAATCAGGCATACTCAAAGTATTTTTACATGCGTATTTTTGAATAATGATGACTGCTTTCAATTGCACGTCTAAGCACTGGCTGAAATTAATTCCAAAATTAGTTCCAAAATCTGGTATAGCACTTGCAGCACTTGATTGCTATAGCTTTAGATTTCTCCCCTTTCCTATAAACTATGGTCTGTTACCCATTGTAATATATCATCCAGTTTTTCTACATGCCAGAAAAATCTAAGCGTGCTGACAAAGATTTTTATACAATTTTGATTTAAATCCCCAAATACTACAGTTTTAGGCGAAAACTGACACAAACAAGGCCATACTCCTGAGAGTTACTCAATGCAGAGGCTTTAGGCAGAGAGCTCTCTCCTTGCAGAACATCTTGCCAGAAGTACAAAAGGGAGATTTTATTTCCTATTGCCAAATGAGCAAAATGACAGAAATACTACCTGTAGTTGTGTGGGCGTTTAAGATTTAAGGCTGTACAACAGAAAAAGCCAATATTTCTATTACTCAAACCACCTATTAAAATGGAGCTTCATGTTTCTACCACAGGAAGGTATATTTTATAAAAAGCTAGCTTTTTTTTTTTTCAACTGCAGATCTCTCTGCTGTTAAGTCACCACACACACACACTAAGACAAGAAAAACCCTAAAGATCATGTTGTTTTAGGCAAACCCAACAGACTGTGAAATATTAGATTTGCCACTCCTACACTGAGATATGGAAAAAAAAATTTTAAGTGTCCTCGTAGATAGTAAAATGAAATGGGAATTATACATTGTACTAGCCAAGAAGCCACTATCAACTGGCAACATGCAACTTGATCAGTCATTATACTGGAAGCCTGCAGTGCTCAACATCTCCCTGAAAAACAGAAGAGGCATGAGGAGAACCAAAGATACTAATAGGACAATTTAAAACTTCTTTCCAGCCACACTGCAGAACGTGAAGGCTGTTCATGATCTGCATCTATCAGTATGCCAACGGGTTTTCCTAGCCCTCCTGTTTTAATATTTTCTCACAGCCTATTTGAGACGTTCCAAAGCTTTGCTAAATGAGTATGTATTTGCAGCAAGTAAGAAGTCTTCCAGATATGACTGCAGACTAATCTATTACCATCTTGACAAGCCTACTGAGTAGAAGTCAGGCACTCGCTTCCCAGCACAGAGGAATTTGCATGATCATTACTAATGGCAGTTGCACGCTGTTGCTGTCTCAGACAGCTACCTGCCGCAGCCATGGTAGGCAGTACGCGATGCGGACAGAAAGAAGGAGGATCTCCGAGAGGGAGGCTGGAGTAGTTCAGCAACAGCACGCAGAGCCCTCACATACACCGAAGAAAACGGAAAACGGGCACAGAGCTGGCTTCCCCAGCCCTGGAAAGGGGCATTGCTGCAAACACACAAAACATTGCTTACCAAAAAAAAAAAAAAAAAAATCATTTTCCCTTCCATACGCTCAAGTCCAAGGATAGAAATCGAGCTTTTCCTGCTCACCGACCAATACAAAAGACGAGACCCGAGAGCGGAACCAAAGGAACAGCCCAGCAAGGGGAATCCCGGCATCCCTCTCCTTCCTAGCGGCTCAAACTGAGGAACAGCCTCCTCTCCCGGGTGTTGTGTCCCCCCTCCTCCCCGACGGCTCTCCATCACCACCGGCCGACCGACCTACCTGACAACGACCAGCGTATTCTCTCACAAGCGCCACAGAAAACGCACAAGCCCGTGCAACAGTGCGACTGATTAAAAATAAAAACAACAACAAAAAAAACCCACCCAAAGCCAGAGAAACATTCCCCGCCAAATCGTAATAACCTAAGGAGTATCTGTTCAGAAAGACCCTCTGCAGCCAGACGGCAGGGCCATGAGGGAGGGAGGGACGGAGGGAGAGCGAGGGGAGACCTAGACCAAGGCGGAATCCCACAGGCGGCCGCCGCCGCCCCCCATCCCTCCCTTCCTCTCTCCCTCCCTCCCGGGGCACCCGACCGGCGTGGGGTGGGGGGCGCGGCGGTGCCGCGGAGGGACGGCTCCCACCGAGCTCTACCCCCTCCCGAGCGGACCCCAATCCCTCGGGGGCCGGCGGTACCTGTGCTGAGGAGCGGGGCGCTGCCCGCTGGCGGAGACACCCACCGGCCCCGCCAGGAAACGGCTCCCGGCGGGATGAAGGAGGGGGGGGGAGAGTGGGCGGCGGCCGCCCCAACGGCGGCGGGTGCGCGAGCGGCGGAGGTCGTGCTGCTGGCCGGCGGCGGAGGGAAGGGGAAGGGACGAAGCCGAGGGAAGGGGGTGAGGCGCGGGGCTGCCCCGCCGCAGCAGCAGCAGCAAGAACCCGGCAGCCGGGAGGTGACAGGTGAGGGCAGCGGAGGGCGAGGGGCGACCTCCCGAGCGCTCGCCCGGCCCCGCGCGGCTCCCCCTCCTACCTCCGCTCCGGCGCCGCCGCTGCTCCGCGTTACACCCGGCGGCGCGCGCTCCCTCACTCACTCGCCCGCCGCCGCCCCCTCACTCCGCTCCCCCGCCCGCCGCGGTCCCTCCCTAGCGCGGCGCTCAACCGACACCGCTAGCCGCCTAGGCCCCGCCCCCCAGCCCGCACTGACACCTCGTCTCACCGGTAGCAGAGGAGCGAGCCAGTCCTCAGGCCACGCCCACGTCCTTTCTCAACCAATAGAAGCTAGCTATGACCTTTCCCCTCCCCTCCGTCCTCCCATTGGCACCGCCCCCAGCTTCAGCAGGTTCGGTTGACTCGCAGCTGCCGAGCAACGGGCGCGGGGCTGCGGCGCGGTCGGGGCTTGGGGGGGGTCGTGTCGGGGGAGAGGCGGTGGCGGGGATCGGCCGCCGAGGGGAAGTTCGTCCGCAGGAGAGGCGGCAGTGGTTATGCGTGACACCCCCGCTGCTGGCAGGTGGAGGTGCGGGGGACCGGCAACGGGGCAGGGCCGTAAAGGCCGTGGCCCGCCCTGGACGGGGCGGGGGGGGACGACACAGGTGGCTTCTCGTTCGAGGGGGATTTCGCCTAAGGGATGGCCTTTTTTTGCCTTTTTATTTTGGCATGGAAACTAGTCGACGCCCCCGGCACGCAGAGCCGTTAGTCACGGGGCGGAGTCGGGGGGGAAAGGAGAAGGGCCGTAGGAATTGCTGCTGGTTTGGATGGATGGATGGGTGGAGAGAAAGGCAGCTGGGATGTTAAAAATCAGTATCTCCTTTTTCCTCAGCTCAGCTCCTGAGACGGTGAAAATGCCTCCAGCACTCGAGCATTTCTCCAGCCTTTACAAAACCACCGTCTCGACTTGCAGGTTGTGTTTCTGGCCGCCCGCGAGGCTTGCACGTCCCAGCTTTGCTCACACAAATTAAAAATGCGGTTAAAAACTAAAGGCACTTTCAGCTGCCACTTTCAGGCAAGCATTGAATATCGGATGCATCATGGCAAAATGCAGTTCTGCAAGTGATGGGTGCTTGAACCCAACTCTCATTTTCTTGGTATGCTTCAGTGGTTATTTAAATTAGAAAAACGTTATGAAGCCCACTGGACATAACATGACGTAGGACTCAGCGATGGTTGAGTCTTGCTAATCTTAACAGTAGCCAAAAGTGTATTTCTTTTGTAAGGATATGAACCTTAAAAAAAATCTGTGCAGACAGATAACAGATTTAAGGCATTGCAGTGCCTAAAAATCAGGCTTCTCATTTTCATTTGTCGTTCCACACAGACTGCTTCTTGAGCCTTGGGGCACTTAAGTGCCTAGGTTTGGATCAGGGATGCACTTTTGAAGTAAATGCTGTCATCATCTCTGCTTACAGTGCTTTGATTCACAGTGTGGAGTGGTGTTGGAGTGCATGAAGTAGATCCCTTTTGGATGAAGCTAAACTGGCAGAGGTGCTCCAGGGTGTACCTAATGTGTTCCAGCCACAAATGAGCGCTCAGTGGGACTCAAACTGAACTAGCTGAACATCAGGAATCCCTGAAATGTGTATCACTTGGGAGATGAGACCCTTAGTACCAAGTGTTGCACTCTACAGGGCAACATCTTCCGTAGCTATAAGGATAACTTGAGCTCAAGTTCAAGATGTGCTGCTGCTGTCTAAAGGGTAGAAAATGTGCTACTGATGTTGCTATTCCAGATATTGTCAAGGCCTTTTGTGGTCCTTAATTATCCCCCTTTGCCTGTAACTGATTCCAGTATAGAAGGCAGTGGTGCTACAAGTTAAAAATTAAGATAAATGACTGGGTAACGCTTTAATGCTTAAAAATAACTGAACGAATTTCCGGTGACATATGCTAGCAATTAAAACAATTTTTTTCTATCAGTGTATCTTGTCATTTTAATATGAGGCCAGATTGTAAGGGATGTAGTAGATGTTGAATTTATGTTAGAAGCCATGGACAGAACCACTGTTGTGGCAAAATCTGAACAGAGAACTGTGGATTTTTTGTTATAACCTACACAAAATCAATTTCCTTTCCTTACAGTGCTTCTCACCAGTAACTGGTTTCACACACTAACATGATGTAGTTACTCTTTTTACTGAGATCTGCTTTCTTTTGGATGTTTCTCATAATATGATATGTGACAGAGAAGATAGAATACTTTGTGTGATAGAGAAGATAGAACACTTTATAACACTTCAACTTTGCTTCAATAAGAACAGCAGTCCGTAATTTTACATGCCTGAAATCAAACATCATAGCTCACTTGACCTCTGGTTTTCTTCAGTAGTCATCATAATATTTTTCTCCCTCATCTTGTGGTTGTAACAGAAATGTTAGAGTACAACAGATTTTTGTTTACTGCATCCAGACGTTTAAGGCTAATTTCACTCAACTAAAAAGATGGATTTTTATAATGAGAACCCTTGCAAATCAGGCATGGATGTGGAGACCAATCCCTTTTTTTCTGACATGAATGTCATGGTCCATAATAGAGATTTTGTTTTGTCTCCACCAAGTCACTAAAATATATAGAGGAAAAAATATGATTTACCAGGTAGAACAAGCATATATGACTCTGAACACAAGTAAGCAGCAGGTCTTATTCATAACAAGATAACATTTTCAGACATTATTCCCCCGCAAAAAGAGGGGAAACACCCAAATTTGGGCCACCTGGGTGGTTTTTCCAGGGACTCCTAGGTGGGTTGTGGAATGATCCAGGCCAGAGACAAACACGCGAAGACAGCAGCCAGATTGTCTTGGCTTCCTTTTTTTTGGTCCACAAACTAGCTGGCTTGCTGTCAGGCTGGCCCTCCAGTGCAGATCAGAGCAGTCTGATCTGTTCTGCTGGAAATGGCGTGAAGTGCCAAGTCCTACACGTGTCTTCTCTAGGAGTGCCTATGAGTCATTGTACCAGCTAGGCGTACAGGCAGCTACTGGTTTGATGGCTAACTAAAGTAATACAGTCTCGGTAGGAAGGAGCTGCTCACCCCCTGCACCCGTATCAAGCCACTGACACTGAGAGCCAAGTAGGAATAAATGTGATGTAAGCATCGGTGGAAGTGGATGGCAAGAGGACACTGAATGAGTAGCATTATCCACACGGTTTAGAGAGGTAGGAATGTAAATACATGGTGCAAGATGCCATCAGAGCATTTTAGAAGAGCCTTTAAAAAGACAAAAATCAATGGGAGTATTCTCCTAGCTGAAAAGTGCAGAAATTGGCACAGGGATAGGAGCAGATTATTCATTTATTCTTTCTTGCAGTGACATTTCATTACATACAGAAGAAACAAAAACCATGAAGAAGTGAATAGATATTGTTTCTTTCCTAGGGTCTTGAGAGAGAACAATGCAACAAAAGGGAGTGATGCTGGTTTTATTATTATTTTCTACAAACTAGCTGTTGCTTTCCCAGGAACCAAGCTCTCAGTTGAGCAAGCAGTAATTTAAAAAGAATTTTATCATGAATTTCCTATACAGCCTTGCGTATTTAATATATGCAATAAAGGCCGACAGTGACAATTCTCAGGTGGCAGAGTTTGCTATAACTGCACTGACATTCTTTTACAAAGCTTTCCTTAAAATGTGTATTTGAAAATGTGTAATTTGCAAGTATTGCTCTTGAATGGGATCATTTCATTTTGAAGACCGGGCACATGATCGAAGAGTTATGTCTTTATACTTCCCTGTGCGATCATTTCCATACAAGGGCTACAAACCAATTTTTCCCTCCTCCATTTGGTGGGTGCTGCAACCATCCTTCACTGAAATGGCAAGTGGTTCACTCCACAGGATTCGCCGGGTACGGGTGTTTGTAGGGATTCAGTAGGGATGAGGGTTTTCTGCGCATCCCCCCGAGCAGCATCGCTGGCTGCTCTGCCCAGCACTTCTAAGCCAAACAGAGCCCTGCCGGGGGGGCTGGGGCGGGGGGGAAGTAACAGCAGAAACAGTGCTTGGTCTGTAAGAAATAGTTTTACTCTCTTATTTAACAAGACATGTTTAGGCTACAAAAAGTACCAGTGATCTAGAGCTTACCTACTCTCTGCCTCCTAGCTTAAAAATAAGTTTTCTGTGCTGCTTAGCCACCTGCTGTATTCTCCTCTTATGCATTACCACTGCCCTTTCTTCTGGCTTCCTAAACATATGTGGGTAGATTGCAAGATACACATTCTGCTTTTGCAGAGCCAGGACTCAGCCTAATTATAACCTGCAAGATCAGGATGTGACTGTTTTGACTTGCAGAAGCACAGATGAATAATTGAGTTGTTGAAATTTAATTTGTTTAGATATTCTGAACTCTGTCCGCTTTTTACTGTAATTTGTTGTGTTTATGACAGTGCTGATACCTGATGAAAACGACCTATGTGTGCAAGCCATCATTTGCATTGTATTTTCTGATGAAGTAAATTGACTTTTAGCAAAGTAAAAACACTTTTGTTGTTCTTTTATGATTCTAAAGTCAATGTGTTCTTGTAACTTCTCCACGACAAGGAAAATAGTACACAGAATAAAGTTAAATAATATTTCTTTCCAGACTATGGTAATTTAGACAATCTGACATTTCAAAGAACAATATGTCTTTATTTCAATGATAATGACCAGTTATGGTTAATGGATTTCATTCATCCTAATATGTCTCACTCTGTGTAATAGGCACCTTCAGTGTGCACATAGGTAGCTTTGCCCATGAGGTATTCCATCCTTGAGCATAATTCATAGTTTTATGTAAGCATTCAGTTGGAACAAGACAGGGGATAAGATGACATGCTTGCAGTGTGGCTTTTGGTTGCAGTAGTCTGTGTCTTGAGCTCTGAGGGCAATTCCTCTATGTCTAGACCCATCAACGCTGCAGTCCTCAGCTCATCTCAGAATAATGGTACTGACATATGTCATTGTAGTCTCACAGATCCCATTGTCTTCCACCCCTTTTTCCACCCCTGGAGTTCTGGTGTCCCTAGCAATAGTGTCAGAATAAAAACAAACTAGATAGGATAGCTCATGTGCTTTCCATTGATTATTTTCTTAAAATCAGTTTTGCTTTCAGAGCATTTGTAACTTTCCATAAACAGTTTCCTCTTGTTGTATTTAAATACTCTATTTTCCTCTGTCATCCTTCTCCCCAATTCTCCTTTCTCTCTTGGGTGCATTTCAACTTTCCTTAGTTACTATTTTACTAGTGCAAATGTGTTGTTTTCACATATACCAGCAGTATCCTACACTTAGAGCTCTTTTGACCTATTTTCTAATAGAATAGGCTTCAACAGGAAAGAAGAATCACCCTTCCTCTCTAGAATAATCAGAATTTATTAACCACCTTACTAAGCCAAGCCTAATGGAGACCCCATGCCGCTACATTTAGCATCTGTACACAGAATCCTAAAACTTTATCCATGAAACAGTAATATATGAAATATTGCATCTAGACTGGCAGTGTCTCACTAAATGTAATCTTCAATTGAATCAAAGACACAACTTGGTTTTAATGTATTTTTAACAAGGGAAAAGATGCGTATGATTTTTGTATTCTGACATACAGAAGAATGTGTTAGAAAATATTAATTTAAATATAGCACAGAGAGAGGGGCTGTACAGCAATATCAACCCAGTTGAGATGTTACAATTTCTACCTATTGTAACATGTATTATCATCACTATCATACTCAAGAGTCCTACTCTTGGTCAGAATCCTTATTTAGGTGGATCAGGTGTCATACAAACACAAAATAAGAGGATGATCCTTGCCCCAAACACCTTATAATTCAAGAATTAACAGGTGAGAGAGCATTGGGAAAGGATGAGGTATACTCGCACACAGCTAGACTTACCCAAATCTGTAGCATCATGGCAGAGATGAATTTCAAATATAGATTTTTTTTTAAGGAAAATATTAAAGTGGCTTTGTTGATGTTTATGAGAAACTCAGCAAGAGCACGTGGGAGCAATGTGGGAGATAACATGGATGCGCATACCTGGAATTTTAACAAGCAGACGATAAGTGTCATCCTGGGTAGGCTGGAGGTGAGAGCTTGAGAGATGTTATGGTGGGGACAGATTGCAAATGGACTTGAAAATGGAGACAGTGTACACTGATGCTGTAAAGATGGGGAGAACAAAGAAAGGATTGTAAGAGAGGAAGATTTAGAATTTACCATCTCCCTGAATGATGATGAATTATTAAGGTAGTGCATGGCAAGGGTAAGGAAACAGATGTTGCAGCAATCAATGTGTGGCATAATGAAAATTTGGATGAGTTTTTAGTATGCAGATGAATGCAAAAAGCCTTCTACTAGAAATGTTAGAAGAAAGTCTTGTTAGGATTGCAGCATAATTTGGCTATGATAAAAAAGATGGAGGTGGAAAGTGCAGATAAGTGGCAGGCTAGATATGATTTGTCATGGTGACTGCAAAGGAGATGCAACCAAAAGTGTTGTTTTAAACATAGTGTTCTTGGGGTCATATCCCTGAAGAACAAATATGAGCCAGATTACTTTCCTTTGAATAAAAACAGGCAGATCTGGAGTGAAGAAATGCATATTCAAAATAATAACTAAATCATCATAGGGTTAGATCATCATAAATGCTGGAGGTGGGTCTTGAAAGAACTCCAAATGGCCATGAAGTGGTAACAGACACACAGAGCAGAAAAAAAAAAGACAGTCACAGAAACTTAAGAAGGACAAGGTTTCGATGATGGATTATTCAGCTTTCGTTCAGAGCAAAACCAGTGAGAGACATAGGTAAGAGCAGATCATGTTGTGTCTAAGGGGAGAAGGCTAGTTTACAGAGGTTCTGGGATGAAACTGGAGAAGAGGTATGTTTAGTGAGCTTGGAGATGGGAAAGAGGAGCAGAGCAGTCTGTAGCTGGTGAGAAAACAGGGTCAGAAAAAGAATGGTTTTGGTGTGAGCGTAAGAACTGAAAGAGGAAAAACTGAGGCAAATGGAGCAGTTGAAAAATAGAAATTCTTAATATATGACATGGAAGAAGGAAAAGAGTAACGGAAAGGGAAGGGATGCAAAGCAGCTGTCTTCATGTAGAAGACATTGGTGAGATCCCAGTGTGCAGAGTGAAGGAGATGAGGGAGCAGGGTAGGAGGGAGGATGATTCAGGGTAGCAAAAAAAACAACTTGAGATGACAGATGTTCTCCAACTGGAGAATGGAGAATTACTTAACTACGAAACTGGAAGAACTGAAGATGGATAAAACAAACTTGCAGTGTGGAAAGACAGCTCTTAGGTGAAAAGGTTGAAGCAGGCAGAAAACGAACAACAATCCCTGAGACAGAATGAGAAAGGAAAGAAGAAATGTGGGAAAAGAGAGGAGAGACGAATACTGATATATACTGATAAATACCGATGACCTGGAAATCGTAGAAAAACTGAGTGACGTAGCATGAGGGAGAAGAAGACCTTAAGTATGAAGCTGAAAGATATAAGATCATTATTTAAAAGGGATGAACACAGCAGCAGAGATCTGAGAATATGGCTGATGAAAATCAATGCAAGACAGTAAGCTTTGCTATAGGGTGAGCTGACGGAGGAATGCTGACTGAACACAGAAGGGAGTCATGGGACTCTTCAGCAAAGGGATTGGATGGATCAGCAAAGACTGACATGGGATATGTTGAAAATAAAAGAATGCCTGGAGTTGAAATCAAAGAACAAGGCTGAAAAGAATTGCTGCATGGAGAGCAGACAGCAAGAAAATGATAGGGGAAGTGGAGAAGGGTCGTATTTAAAGCCACTGAAAATGGAGAAAGGGTATAAGGGATGTAGTCAAGGAGGACCACAGGCAGGGAGAGAGCAGAAGCCCGGTGTGACTACCATGAAACAAAGCTGGGGGGAGAAATGCACAGAAGACAGAAACCTCTGAAAATGAGGGAAGAGAAACAAAAGGATCCAGGACTTGGCGAGGCTGAAGGCAGTGACATATGAAGAAGTCATGGATGACACGGGTTTTTTACAGACAAAGAGAGTGGGAGGAAAGAAGGGCGTGGGTGTGAAATTTGAAGCTGTGAAACAAGACAGGTAGAAGCAGCAAGAAAGGAAGATGTAGCGTAAGGCAAGACAAAATTTTCAAGTTTGGATGGTAAAAATAATGGCCCTAGCTTCTGTTTAGCTGTCTCAATAGAAAGTGGCTTTAAAGCATAGTCTCTCAAAATATTTTTCTCTTTTCTTTCCAGAGATCATCTGCAAATAGTTGCTCAGATGTGTGGGTTTTTCTCTGGGGAGGGCAGAGGGAAATGAACTACTGATTCCTACTCTCTCCTGTTCAATGTATTCATTAGGCTGGTGGAAAGGCTGATAGGAACCATATTTAATAAAGTAGCAGGAGCTTGATTTAGCTGAGAGAAGGCATAGATGTTAACAGCGTCATTCCTAAACAAATTTAGATCTTTCTGTTTCATCACATTTGGCAGGTTTGCTTGGATGGTGTCCATACTAATGCTAAATATGGACTTGAGCTTGAATGCAACCTAAGTGACTGGGACCAGGTTTATTTCAGCAGCCTGTACTGGAGGGGTCTGCTGCTAGATAATGGTGTTGGTTTCTATCTTAGGGACTTTCCTGTTTCCCCAGCTGTTTCTGCGAATTAGCAGCAGCCATGAAAGCTTCTTTCAGTGTGAGCTTTGCTCAGAAGTGAATACCTCTTTTCCCCTGGATGTGGGCCTTGCCACTTCTCTGTGCTTCTGTCACCTGGAGTTTGGGTTTCTGCAGAGACCACTCCATAAAACCATGCCCAGAGATCAAAAGGGAGCTCCCCCATGTGAGTGCAGAACACCCACTGGCTGAGCAAGTTCCTCCGAATGTTCCCAGCAGGCAGCCTTGGCTCCTGTGAAATTCAGTGTGTTTTTACATGCACTGCAAAGCTTCAGGATGGGATCCATCTTAATCGAATACACTGCTCACACCTTGTAATAACTCAGCAACTGGGGTTCTTCAGGTGAAGGGATTCTGCTCTCTCCTACACTGGAGAAAGGTCTGCTGCTATCATCTCGTGTGCTCAACAAGGTGCTCTCAACCGACATTGTTATTTTAGTCATTATGTCTACAAAAGAGCCTGAAGCTACAAAGCCTGTTTCCAAGATAAGCTTTCTCCTTCCTGTTTTTGAAAAGGGATTTGGTTGTTAGGCTCGGGGAGCCACGGCAGACTGCGGTTCTGGTTTGTTTTCTAGGAATGACTAAGAGAGGAGGAGTTTGTACGGTCTGACTAAATTCTGATGACTTTGTTAGCAACGGCGTTTCTTTAACTGTACATGAGCTTGCTGAAAGTATGTTTTTAATCTTGTAAAACCCTCCTCAGTTTCTAATGTTGCTTCTCACACACATCCTGTTATTTCGATCCTTCCGTGTTCGACATACAGGCACTTCCAGACATATTTTAAAATGGATTTTTTCAACTTAGTAAACATACTACTTTCAAATATTTCCATTGTTGGCTAACGTCTGAAGATTTCTTGTTTTAAATAAAACCCCTCAACCCTGGTTAAAACCAACATTTTGTTTTACTATACGAGCAGCCAAGCCACCTTAAAACTGAAACACATTAAATCAGAAAAATGAAAAGCTAATCTGGTAGACATTTTGCCTTCAAGTTATAGCAAGAAATGCAGAGTGAAGAGTTCAAATCTTGATCAGAATAATGCAAATGTGGGATTAAGGGCTTCACTGGAGGCTGCATTAGAAAAAAGGTTGTGATTTGCTTCCTCAGAAGCAAAATGAATGAAGTGCATGAAATCTGGTTTTGGTTCAGACTGATGGCTGTCTCAGATTAGCTTCCCTGATGTGATTTCAGCTGCATCCAACCATGACAGTGTATAGATTCTTGTGTTTGGTCCCAACCAAGTAACAAAAGCATAAGAAAAAAAAAATTGGAAGTGAGGATTGATAGTACTGATGAAAATCTGAAAGCACAAGGCTTCAGTTCTCCATTGTGGACCACTCCCTGGTGAATCTAATATTATCTTTTCCCCCCAAACTGTGTTGGAACTAGTTGTCCTGTACTGCAGTGACATCTACTGCAGGAAAGCGAAAAAAGACTTAGGAAAGTGGCGTTGGCCTCTCGTAAACGTAACGCAGTCATCAAAGCTTTAATGTATTTTTAAACACTGAGGGGTTTAATATTTTTCCCTTTGAATATTTCAGAGCTATTATTATCTGTTAGTTACTCAGCACCCATCGTCACAACGTTTCCAGACTTTAAACAAACATATACCTAACTAATGTATCCTGTGACTTGTTTTGTGTGCAACTATTTAATTCCTGAAAGACGGTTGTTTAGTTTTGGTTTGTTCTCCATTTGAAAATGGAAGTAGAGATATTTTTTTCTCACTGAAGGAGGGGAGAGATCAGAATTTGTTGGGCTGGCAAGTATAGCAAGGTGTTCAGACAGAGACAGCGGCGACCCGTGTGCCTCAGCGGGTGAGAAGAGGTGGAAAGGACAAGGAGAATTGTCACTTCTGCTATCAAGGTGCACTGCTTGTATTTGTATTACATTTAGGTAGAGCATATTTTATTATGTGTTTTCTTTATGGTCTCCTCTTGCCAGCGGGCACTGTTTTAAACTGGAAATGAAACTGAACCCCTCTTTTTGTTGACTAATGACTTATGTTACATACAGCCTTTTGTAGGGAAGATCAGCCTTGTTTACTGGTGAAAGTTTGTGGTCTGTAGTTGCCCCACCTGGATATATCCATCTCTTTCTTTCAGGGGACTGGATTATGGGAACTAATCTTTCTGCCACTGGCAGCATTGGTTGCAGGAGGAAAGTGGGATTCATGCCTGCACCTCCACCCTTCTGAAGCAGATAGTACCTTGTCCTTTTAGTTGCAAGACCCTACTTGAAAGGATACCCCCAAGCAGAAGAAATCCCATGAGTGTATGCCTGTGCCAAACTATCGATGAGCTAGAAAAAAAGCATAATGGAGCTGCAAAATGTTGCTCAATTGAGATTACTGTTGCTTGGAAAAGACCTGAAAATGCTAAAGGGAAGGTTTTATGGTTCTGCTCTCTTCTGCTTTTTTTTCTAGTCTCCCAGCATGCAACACTTAGAGCCTATAATTAAAACAGCTTGCTGCTATTTGCATTTTCATGAAAGGAGCCTCTTCTAAAATACCACTCTTAAATCTCCTATTTGATATCAAGTGAAATTTAATTTCAAGGCTTTCCTCTTTGCAGTTCATTTAACTCCTAATGGCTTTTTAGCCTAAATCTATATCTTCTTCTGTCTGAGCATGTGTCTCCCTCCCCCTCTCACCGTCTCTCTTCCTCATTATTTGTTCACCTTTAAGCCATTCCAAAGCTATTGGAAAGACAGATTGCAACGACAGAAGCCCGAATTTTGCTATTATGCTCAACAACTCTGGCATGAGTTCCTACACATTCCTATTAAAAATATGTCTGGAGCTGAAAACCCAGTGAGGGAAAAATGGGCTTCGGGCTGCTTATTAGTTAAATAGTTCTGTACGGCACTATCTGCACATGGGAGTCATATTTATGGATCTAGATGAACAGTAGAAGAATAGTGCTTGGCACGATATTCTTGGAAGTGCTGAATTTAAGGACATATATAAAATTAAAATACTGTGCATATGCTATGTGCTAGGTACTTTGTGCAATACAACTGAGCAAAGCATCTCTTAGAAAAGTAATAGCTAGCAGTAAAGGATGTCTAGCAAGTGAAATTTTCTGTTGATTCTCTCATTCTCTTCCCTATCTTTCCTTTTCCTGACAGAAACAGATGGAATTTTATTTTCTCATGTTTACTATGAACTGAGACTAACAGCTCCTAAATTGGCAGTGAGGAGGTGGAAAGGTGTGGAAAGAAATAACAACATGCAAACCCTCTGTAACAGTCTGAACAGTGAAATGTGGAAATAAACCTTGCCATATGAATTAACCATGACTGGCCTGTGGCTTGTGGATTGCACCCAATATGTAATAATCCATCAGCTCTTCAACTAGTGTGTGTAAGTTAAACAATAACACAATTCTGTTGTTCTTCTACTGATTATTAGACCTTCCAAACTATTACAAAAAAGATGAGCACTGGCATGTTATTTACCTAGGGTAGAGGCCTGCAAAGATTTTTTTTTGGCTTTGAAATTGTTGTTTAAGCTTTGTCTATATGGAAGTCATTGACTTCCTTAGAACACTTCCTTTAGGTTCTTCTTTCCCCAGTTTCCTGTTTTCCCAAACTCTGTATTTTCTTTTTGGGACCATTATCTTATTTTAAAAGTTGTATTATTTAATCACAGGGTAGGGCACAATGGTAGTAAATTCAGTTTAAAACCTACTCCAGCTAGCATATGGACATCTTCTGAGAAAGCAGTCACCTGACTTTCTTGTAGGCTACTTCTGGAGATAGTCGGGATGTGCCTAAGGTACTGGCCATGGTATGATTGTCTGACACATGCCACAGGAGTCACACAAGGCTTTTCTGTGCTACAGCTATCCCTAATTTTGAGAAAGAAGACTTTCTAAATTAAACAGGTTAAACAGTATCTTAACTTATCCCCCGCCCCCTCAGACTATATAGAATGATGAGGAATTTAATATTCAGAGAAGTAGAAGCTGCTGAAATGACATTTTATAAACCTTGGCAGGGGTGTGCGGAGCGGGGGGAATGCCTGATCCAATGCTCTGTTTTGTTCCTAAGGAGGATCCCAGTGTAGATTTCCACATGTGCAAGACCTGATCCCACAGTGGGGAATGCACACCAGCTGAGCCACAGCAAGGGTTCCCCTTCAAGCGTAAGAGAGTGAGGATATCTCTCTGGCAACGAGCAGTAAAGGAAGAGATTTTGTGCAAGGGAGAGGAAACCAAAAATTATGCAAGCAAGCATAACAAAAAGAGTCTAAATCTCAGTGAATCTCTGAATCTCTCTCAACGGACATCAAACAGCAGAGCGGACTGACTGAGGAAATATAGAGCATGGAGTGGTTGTTATTATGAGAAGTCAAAAGTCACAGCAGACCTCTTCCTTTTCCTGGATTTAATTAGGTCTCTGATGAAGACGTTTCGGAGATTCTGGATTTCCTAATTCCAACCCTGGCCCGTTACCACTGTGGCAGTAAGACAAGGCAGTAGTGCCAAGGCTGGCACCCAGTGTCATGTCTCGCCCAAGGAAGGAAAAATGTCACCTTTTCTGAAAAAAATGTCATGATCTTGAGTGCAGGGTCCTCACCAACTGTCTTTCCCTCTCCACGTGCTCATTTTCAGAAGGACTGGGGAGGGAAGGGCTCCTTCACTCCTGAGGCAAAGCTGACCTCAGCTACAGGTGGAGTATATTTCAAGCTCAGTTTTGGCATTGCTAAAGAACTGAGATCATGCTGGTCCCGAGTACTGGCTGCGTATGGCAAACTTCGCAAATGGTAACTGATATTGCTGATCATGACCTGTTATTTGAGAGCTGGAGGTCTCTGCATTCCTGGTAGTGTTTTTATTGATCATAACCCTCTCCAGAATTGATTATCAATGCCAAGTGATCAGTGTTGCTGCCCCTGGTCTGACATACGTGTGTCCCTTCCTCTTCGCACCCACACAAGGATGGTTCAGGCTATCTGACAGGCAGCTTAGCCTGCAGCAATAGCCTCAGAGGCTGCCAGTGATTTCTTCCTATTACTGAAGAAGCTGAAATATGGATGTTGCTGATGGTTACACACCTTAAGCTTAAGTAGCATTTCCGGGAAGATGACTGTGAAGCATGGGGTAAGAGATGTTGAGCACACTAAAATTATTCAGCTATATATTTTCAGCCAAGCAGACCCTGAAAGTTCTGGGAGGAATGCCAGAGTGATGCTGGTAGATGAATGTTTCTGAGCCATCTTGTCCTTGACTACAGGAAAACAGAAGTGTCATTGGACAAGGATATTTTTTATAAGGCTACCCTCTCTTCATTTTGCTTTTCTTCATATGGAGTTATGTTAAATACTGGGTCAAAAATCTTAAGAGTCACTTTTGATGGTGCCCTTCTCATGGAAAACCATGCAGTTTGCATAGATTGCACCTCATTAATTTCATGGTTACCTCATACCAGTATCATATGCATCTTTCTGGGTTCCCATTGTTTTGCTGATTCACTGCATACAGCATGTTGAAAATGCTTAGTACCCTTGCAAACACAATCAGCCTGATTCACATTCTATATATTGTGTGCTCATTTCATGGAAGACCCAGCTTCAATCTGCCTTTTAGTGTATACAGCTGTGAAAGGTTTGGCCAAGTCATACCTGAAACCTCTTTCTTGAGCCTCTGCACAACAGGATTCTGTACTATATGTTGTCTTGTCTTTTGCTCTTTTGCCTCTATGCCTAAAGGCAGCGGCTATTGAGATGTGTGCCATGATGAATGCATTATGTGAAACCAGCCTCTGAAATACTGCTTGTTTGATTCTCCCAGCTTTTTTTCTTTACCTAAAAAATGAAAAATTACCAGCACAGTTGCATTATGATTGTTTCAATTAAAAGCTTTGCTTCTGGTAATTTTGATGAGGTTGGAATGTTTCTAGATAATGATGCATCTTTGCTATTCCCTTTTCAGCCCCTTAAGTTTCTACTGTTATTATTTTAGTCGTTGTTATTGTTATTATTATTATGGGTCCAAAGTTTTCTTTTCTGTTTAGCACAGCCAGTGCAGAAAATTTTTCATTTTATATCTGCCATTTTTTCCAACACTGTAACAAGATTAATTCTTTCTATTTGACTTCAATATTGATTGATGCTTTTGATGCTCTCTTTCATGTCTTACTTCTAATAGTTGTAACCACACCTTCAATGAAACACTCATTTCACATTAGCTTCTTGTTCTCCAGCAGGATTTTGCAGTGATGTATAAAAAGTCTAAAAGGTGTTAAAGACAGATTGTCCAAAATAAAAATTTTTGGAAGCATTTTCTAATTTTTGATCCCTGTGAGAACTGAAGTAGCCAAATCAAGTTTATGCCAAAATATTCAGCATTTCATATTCTGTAATGGATTGCTATGTGAACAGAGGGAAGAAAGTATTCAGAAGGTGCTGAACACATAGGAATCAGTTGGCCTATAGTAATAAATGTCCCACTTAATCTGCACAATGTTGGGTGTAAAGTCATTGCTAAAAATTCTGGATTATATATGACACGTATATCTCTGAACTGGTGTATCTTTGTCTGGGGTTTGCATATTTATTTTAACATGATGGATATGATGCTCTGAGTTGAAAGAAGCCCATTTGCTTAGCAGTAGCTTCAGAAATCGGGTTGCTTTCAGGAGATGCAGAGTTGGAACTGTGGAGGAGACCAGTTTCCTCCTGTTTGATGACTCCTGCACACAGGGAAATGGGGATATGTGAAGAGTCTTCGTAAATCACACCAAAGATAGCATCAAAGAAATACTCATGTAATCAATGACTGATGTAATTAGCTTTCCTCCTAGTGGAAATACCCAATAAAGCCCCAAATACTGGCTAGCTGTGTGATTCAAGGGACAGTGTAATAATATTTCAAGCATAAGAATGAGTGCAGCACATTGTTTTACACAGACTATTTAAGAAAACCATGAAGTTTCTTGATAAATATGAAAAAAAATGTTGATATATATGAAAATCTGTGCTGGCACATAATCTTCAAATGCGGCTAAAGGAAAAAAACCACCCATGTATAAATCTATCTTCTTCATGGGTTCACTTATACTCAGGCTGAAGGTAGACTGAAGGTGGGGTCACTAGGACCTGTAACATCAAGCATGTCAGGGCTGATATTACGTAGGAGTTGTTCTGAGCAATGTGATTCATATTCAGTGTTATTTGAGGCCGTGTTACCATAGCCCTGACTCATAGGAGAGCGAAAATTAATTTGGGCTGGATCCTGTTATGCTCCCTGTGAATATATCTTTGTTGGAATATATGCCCCTTTTTGATCAAATTCAGTATCTGATTTTCAATGCAGTCCCAGTTTACTTCTTTTTATTTTTTTTATGTCCTACTGATATATTTTGTTTAGGCCATAGTTTCCTAAAGCTATTAAAGCACTGAAAATATGCACTAAAGGGCAGATTTCATTAAAGCACAGTACATGAGTTTAATTATAACTAAAAGAAGAGAAGCTGTCCCTTCTTTGTGTCATCTCTGTGCAGTAGTCATTTCTCCAAATGCTCGGGCATCTCGGAGCATCAATTTATTAAACTTGGCTCAACAAAGAATTCTAGGACGCCATTTTGCAAAGGATGTTTTATTACCGAGTTAACGCTAAGAAACATCGAAAATAAAGGTTCCTGACTTGGTATATTAAAATAAACTGAATTTACAGTCTCTTCAGTAGTGAAAACTTTCTGCCTTCAAAAAGAGTTTCCTGTGACCAGGACTGGATGACGTAGTGACACGTGGATGGGGTCAGTGCAGTGGCAGTACTGTTTTCCCATCCCGCGATCTCAGAAGCACTGCTTGGGCATTGCAGCTTTCTCTTTGTCCTTCAACACCCCTCTTTTAGGTATCTACATCGGCTCAGATGAGAAAAGTCAAACAGATAAATCACAGATACATTCTATTCCACAATGGTCTCTTTTCAGCTGGAAGAGGAAACACCCAAAAAATATGTGCTCAGGTCCACAAGAAAAATTGCTCACAGTCCCTCTGATTTCTATGGGTTAATCTCCTGGTACGCTTCATTATGTGTGGGCTTTGTATTTAGGGGACAGCTTTCAGCCAAACATTGTGAATTAAGAGGGTACTGTAAGTAACTCAGCTGCTGCTGTGGTGTGTCTGACCAGAGCATCACCACAGCTAGCTGGCCGTGGCCAAAAGAGTGGCAGATGGCATGAATACAGCAACGGTGCCAATGATTCACAGTGAACACAAGCCAGAGCCATAGAAGGCCCTATTCCACACATGGAAACATGCCAGTTTCTAAATGAAAAACAAACAAACAAGCAAGGTTTCTTTTCATCTTCAAATTATTTAGGTGACCATATACATTCGCTAGTTATCATAGGGCTGGTGGCAGGGGACTGGGGAGGAGTGGAGATTTGTGTGAAATCTTTTGGAAATCCAAAATAACTAAATTTTTCATTGTGACAAAGTAGTTGTAAGTCAGACATTAGTAATTTGCTATTTGTTTACAAGAACAGTCTGGTAGAAATATAATTTTTAGCCCAACTAAGAGAGAAAAAAAAAATGCCTCAAACAAAGTGTGTCCACGCAGTGGTATGACATTATCTAAGTAATCCATGTCTTGTCAGTGTATTACCCCAACTTGTTCTTCACTTGTCAGAGTGCGTAAAAAAGGTCTTTGTTTTGTGCAAATAAAAAGATATTTGAGTACTTCTAAGTACAACTCTGAGAGAAAAAAATATTTACTTGAGACAAACAACTGTTTTGTGACAGAACTATTTCAGGTGAAAGGAATGTAAAACTCTAAGCAATGTGTCTCTGGTGTATAAATAAATGCCCTGTAATTGTCTTTGCTAAAAGTGGTAGTAATGGTGTTGAAACAATAGACTCCATTGAAAAATGAAATCCTGTAAAGTGATAAATGTGTACGGTCAGCTGAACTATTTGAAGGTAAATCATTTTTCTTTCCTTAGCTACTGGCATCTTTAATCTCAGAATGACGACTTCCAGAAATTAACTCCGTGTGTTCCACCGCAGTAGGAAAAGACCTGTATCAGCTATAGGATCACACCTGCCTCTTCACGTAGCGGGAACCCCTTCAGTATGCTGTCTCTTGACTGGATTAGACGATTCCTAACACAAAAAATGTCCAAACTGTGTTCAGACACGCTCAGCTCCTGCTAAGGCAGTTTCATGCAGACGGCTGGCAAGACTGATGAGACCGATGCGTTTCTGACCAGCCTGTGGCCAAGGGGCTAATACTTCACATTCCTTCTAAGAGTTGGGGTCCCTTAAACAGGTAAGGGGCAAAACTCCTCTCATATACACACACACACAAAAATTGCCAGGTCAGTGGGCCCAAATCCCAGCTGGAGCTCACATCTGGAGAGGAGAGAGCTGACTAGTAGGTAGTTACAATTTTGGGGTGTTTTGACTACTCACACAGCTCATACAGATTGCCGTAACAGGCAAAGGTGGATAACAGCCTCCAAGGGGCTGCACACACCAGGTAACACCACCAGGAGTGGAGCACAGATTTAGCACTGCAGAACCTCACTGCTTATTATTTCACGTCAGCTTACACAGTTGTATGGTGTACTTGTGCCATGCTTTCTTGTTTTCTCAGCTTCCATTTTGCCTTCCAGCCATTCCCAATTTCAATCTCACCCAGCTCCCTCCAATTTTATATATCTTTTACATATATAAAATACTATGTGCATTATTATACTGTGTATGCAGATAGCTGATATGTACATATCTATATAGCACTGCCATTGTCGCAGGCAGCAGCAGTATCCTGTTATAAAGAATTCTCCACCCAAGCATATAAGACCGTAGCAGAGCTCAAGGATCCTTACTGCACATAAAGGAGCAGTCCTTTTACAATGGGAACATCAACCTTTGCATCAACAACCAGTTGCAAGGGCAGAGGGCTTCATTTGAAAAGGTTTTGGCTCAGTCTCTGTGCTTACATCTTCCTTTACTCTCAATGCATGAGAATTTTTCCATTAGAGCCTATTTTGTGAAGTTATTTTGGGAGTAACTTCACAAGCAAATGAATTAGAATAAAGACATAGCACAAGAATAAAGACATAGGCAGTGAAAGAATAAAGAAAAAGCTGTTAATGCCAAGTGTGTAAGAACTTATACTCATGAAAAAGAACTACTAGAAAGAAAACCATCATGTTCTGATAATTCAGATATTTGATATCTTGCTTTTTATGCAACTCATTTTCTTTACATCCCTGGTGTTTCCATTAGAAATATGACTCTCCTTCCCTGCCTTCTGTTCAGCTGGTATTTTGGTCATGACAGTTTTTCATCTTTAAGAACAAAGGAATTTTTGTACTTTATAAGATCAGAGGTTCGTGCAGTCCCATGACTTACCTCTGACAATGATAACCTAAATGATTGCAAAAAAAAGTACAAACAATTATTACAGGCAAAAAAAGAATTTTCTTTCTTACCCGTAGCAGCTGTCAGCTGCAAAAAAAGAAAAATCCAAAGGGGTGCTCCCTATTTAAAATTATTTCTATTATTATCATCATAAGATGACCAGGCCTATTTTAACCTCTACAGGTGTATTCTTTGTGACATACTCTTAACTCTTCATAGCAGTCCTCTTGTGGTGAGGGGTTTTATGGATTTTTCTATTTTAACTCATCACATTTCCTGATATTCAAGTTCAGTGTATGTTCTTATTTTTGGAATAAAAAACTATATGAGTTTAGATTCTTTGTATTTTTTTTTATTATTAGTTGTTTATTGCCCCTCATTAATCTCTGTGTTAAACAGCCCCATGTATATGGTCTCTCCTTGTACAAAAGTCTCGAGAGAATTTGTAATTCATTTAATTATCTGTTTTTGAAATAATTCTATTTGCATAGTTTCACGATGGAAAGAATAAAACTAAGCACAATAGAAAATACACCTCTGGTTTATATAAATGCCTGAATATTGTCAGTGTTATTTTTAATGGTGCTTATAGGCCCTAATGATAATGATCCTTTTAAACAGACACTTCCAAAGTGTAGCAGGATTTGCCTTAGGGACCATTGGCATCTTTGACCCTTTGTTGGGAAATGTCTGAAAAAAATACCTTAGGCAGAGAAACTTTTTGCTAACAAGTTCCTGAGAAGTATCCCTTTGTTTGTCCTAAGAGTGACTGCATATTATTGTAGCAGTTCCACCATTTATTTCAAAACTCTCTTAATGTAACCCTGAGGACTTGTCCTTCCCTTTATGCTGCTGTTTCAACACTTCTCCCTCTGATTCCTCAATCTTCATGGTTATTAGCTGGAGGCAGAACAGAAATGGTGTAGGGCTATTCTGACATTTTCTTACTGTTTCTACCCTCTTTCACACCTCAACTTCACTCATATTCTCATATTTTTAACATAGAACATTCACATAATCTTTTTTTTTTCTTTTTTAAATATGTAACACAAGGAAAAATCCTGTTAAAAATGAAAGCTAGCTAGAATAGTTGAAATGCTTCATTTTCTTCACCCAAATGCAGAAAATTGAAGGTGTGGTGGCATATACATGAGAACGGAAAAGCACATTATTTTTGTATCTTTGTAAGAAATACTTCAACTGCTGGAACTTCATTTCTTATGCTAACAAACTAAACTACATATTTATTCGAAGTATTTAACAGTAATGTCTTGACAGAGAGAAAAGAAAACCCCATTACCTCTATGTACTGCTGATCTGGGGTTGTCTATTATTAATTCCAACAGTTGCCTTGGGAAAAATAATCCTTACTGATGAATATGGATAAGGTGGCTCCATTTGGCCCTCCCTTTCTGCTCCGCAGCTGTCCCTCCCTCGCGCACTCTCGTCGCTGAGCCAAAGGAGGGCAGGGATGGGTGGCAGGAGGTGACCACTCTTGCCGTGCAGAAGGGGAAAGACAGAGGTGCTGGCAGCTGCTGCTTGTGCTCCCGGCCCTTGTCCTACCCCCTTTCCCCAGCCACCTGCCCTTTCGCTCTCCCTCCATGCTCTCCAGCAGCAAGGGTACCCCCTGGGGCCTTGGTGGGACTCTGTCCCCAGAAGGCTGAGGATGGATGTGGCCAGCAGAGACCCCACACACGCCACCGGTGCCCGTGTCACTCCGAAGGTGGGTGTCATGTGCCCTTGTGGGCAGAAGAGTCTATTCCTAATAAAGTTGACTAAACTAAGCCATAAATAAATGAATAAGTAAATGATTGAGAAGCTGGATAAATGAAACGGCACTTTATATATTCCCTTTAAACCAAGCTATTCTGTTTACAACAAACAGTCATTTAAGGAAAGCAAAAGTCCCTGGCGTTTGGCAGCTTGCAAGCCAAGAGCTGCGAGCAAACTGCCTCTGTCATCATTTGAAACCACCACGCTGACAGATCTCTAACTTGACGGTAGCCCTAAACAGGATTAACCACTTTGGCAGCTCAGGTTTCATCGCAGTGAAATGGAAATAAGTGCTGTTCACACAAAGAATGGCATTTGTCATATTATTCGTGCCTGCGGTGGCCTCTCAGGGTGTACGTGGTCGGTCACATCTTGCCAAACAATGTATGACTTGAAACTAAACTTCCAAGAGTGCTTTACTGGTATTATTATCAGTTAATTCTTCTTTTGGTCTTAGGGTACTAATTGAAACAGATAGCAACCTGGCTTAAACACCCTGATACTCACAGCTTCAAGAAAAGCACAATTTTGGGTTTATTCGTACAGAGCACATTTATTTAGCAGTTAGCCCCTCACCCACCCCTGGCACTGCCTATCACCTGCATTTCATCCGGGGCATGTTCACCGAGGGGTATAGCACGAGCTGAACTTACACAGCGATAATTCAGAGGCCTGATTCATTTGAGGGCGAATTTGGGGTGCCGACGCCAACCGGAGCGGCTCCTTTCCCTGCCTCCTCTGGTTCACAGCTGCTGGGCAGCCCAGGAGGTGGCCAGCTTGTGCTCTTGGCTTGCTCCCCCTCCCCGCTGGCCAGCTGGGCTCCCCCTTGCTCCCTCACCCCAGTGTCCTGGCCCCCTTCTGCCTCCCCCTGTACCAGCAGAGCCGAGGAGCCATGGGCAGCTGCTGGCAGGTGGCAGCAGGGCAGGGAGACAAAAGAAAACGTCAGGGAGCCCTCGGCAGCAACTGCCGAATCCCATGGCACAAGTGCTCGGTTCAGTGGCACCACAGAGAACGTGCTGGATTTAGAAGCTGTGGGACCACAGGGTCCAAAGGCTGCGTATGAGAGAAATTAGCCCCATCACACCTACCTGTACGACTGCGCCAGATTGCCTAAAAATACTGCGAGACAGCAGTGCACTTGCTTAAATCTGTTCGTTTTCTCAAAGCCTTTGCATAGCTGGAAGAGCTGGATTTTATTTATTTATGTATTTGTTTGTTTGTTTGTTTATTTATTTACATTAACCACCCAGAGAGCTGTCAGACCTTGCCAGACGGACCTCCCCACGGCACGCCTGGGACTGAGCCGGGCAGTGATCCCCCCAGACAGCTGGATAAGCCCCAACAGCAGGGACACGGCAGCGTTAGCATCAACTACCGAATTCAAAGGCAGGGATTGTTAGCGCTTCATCTTGTTTGCTCTTCTTCCTAGGGAAGAGGGTGCTCTCTTTTACTTGGATTTCCTTTTTATTTTTAAAGATCATCCAAAGGAGAAATGTTAGTATATTAAAGAAAAGGGGACTTTGCTTTTCTTTGCCAAAATGTGAACCTGGAGCCAGAATAGTTGCCACTGTGGTAACTAAAGAGCTCAACCCTTCATTTTCTTCCTGTTGGAGGACACTTGCAGTACCCCTTGAAGAGATTTGTTTTTACCTAGACACACAGAGAAACCAACTGCATTAAGAGGAAAAAAAGTTATGCCACCTTCCATAGTGTTTGGTGGAGCACCTCAACTGAATGAGAAAAATGAATCATGAATTTCAACTGTTGCAAAATGAATCAGAATTTGGGTCAAGCACATTGCTAAAATGTTTGTTGATGCATCAGGATTGGTGACTTAGGATGTGTATTGTAGCTTTTGCATTTGGTTCCCTAATACAGATCACTGATCTGGATTATTATGACCCAGAAGTTGAGTTTTTCTTTCCTGGTGCTGATGCTTTATTTCAAATCCCATGTTTATATCAATTCCATAAAATGTTTGCTCCCGTTTTATTCATGTGTTTTAGACTAGTTGGAAAGCTTCCTACTACATTTACACAAGCAGTTCTGCTTCACTGAAATTATCTCCAGTAAAAGGATGATTTTTCTGCCACTCCTAGTTCCAAACAAAAAAACAAAGGTTGGATATTTTAACTCTCAAAGTAGGATATTTGGAACTAAAGTTCTGAAAACATTTGATTCACAACATTTCAATTCAAATACAATGCAATTTACGGCAAAACAAAGAAAGGGTCAAAATGGGGTATTTGGAAATACTGAAACAAACCATTTCCATTTACTGAAACAATTTTACTCGGTCAGCTTGGGAACATGTTCAAAATTTTGGATTCTATAGAAAAAAATACCACAGAAACGGAAATTTCATAGGGAAGGAAAAACAACTTTCTGTCCAGCCCTGCATATTATTTATCCAATGAAGAGGCAGCTGGAAGCTCCAGAGAATTTGATAGATGTGAGGAAAAGAGTTCCCTTATCACTTCAGATTTTATCTTTTTTGGTATTACAAATATATGGCAGGTTTTTTCCCCAACATTTTGGGAGCAAAAATTTTTTTCTTCTTTTTGCCTGTCACTGTACAGGAAGCACTCACTTTAGGTAATACAAAGCTCAATAAATAAAATCTGTTTTCCCTTGCTGGGGTAATTTTAATCACTGTCAATCCAATGGCAAAAGACTACCCATAACTGAAGTCTATCTTACCTGAAATCGGTTCTTCACTGCTTTACCTCTACAAATATATTTCTAACTAATACAGCAAAATATTTTAACAAGTTGTGTGGCCAATATTCTGTTCCCACTTATTTCTGTGACCTTCCTGTACCCCAGAGAAGTTATTTCCAGGTTTGCAGCCATGCAAATGAAAATAACATAACTCCTTTTCTTTCAGCATTACCAGTTCCTACCTGCATATCTAAACACCTTATGTATATACTGTAACATTATAGCATTAAATGAAACTGCTATAGAATGTCTGAATGTTTTCACTTAATACAGTCTCAGTGAGTGTTCTTTACACTTGTCATCTGTAATTATTCCTGTTCTTAATCTACACAGTTTAAAGATTGTGGAGAAGGTGATGGCAATTCCTATACACAAGAAAAAAAAAAAAAAAAGAAAAAAAAAGATGTTATTAAAAGAGTATTTCGTTGTCAAGCTTCAAGCCTTTAAGTACTTCTGAGGCTGTTCTGAAAAAAGTGAACTTCATTCTTGGGAAAGAACAAAATGTTTACTTGCTATCAGACAAAAATCTACAATTTTTGTTGAATTCACGTAACTGGGAGTAGAAGGCAGACCTATTTATGTCTAAATTGTGGCTCTGTTCAGATAGTGAAACTGTGCATCCTCTTGTATATCTATAATATACTTAGTTACATATTGTGACAGCTTGAAAGAAGGAGGACTCAGAAAATGGGAAGGCAGTTTAACATTCTTATTGAAACAATTTATTTTTGGAAGCTGGTGGCATGCTCATTGCAGAAACAATAAAACCCTTTCCCTCAGGAAGCTGATACTTTCCAATGCCCTTAACGAAAGCTTACATTAATTGAATCGTGTTGCTGGCAGGGACCACAGAAGGTGATTTGAGTCCACCCTCCGCCCAAGGGCCAGCCTGCCCGTGCCAGCTCTGACCGATGCCGCCTAGCTCTTCTTGAAGAGTCTGAGCTTGGAGGCAGCACAACCACCCAGCCATCCTTATAATTTTTATTTTCTAGTCTTTCTTGGTGCATTTTAAACCTGTCCTGACCCATCTGCGATGGAACTGGAAAGCAAATTCATCCTTTACTCTTTACAGCAGTCTTTCATATATTTGATATACATTCATATCTATATTGTATATCTATGTATGTTATTTTCCCTTCTTCTGCTTTCCCCCCTTCAACCTAAGTCCCTGATGGGTTTTTTTTAGTTTCCTTATAGGGCATATTTTATAGATATCAAATCACTCAAATGGTTCTTTTCTGCTCTCTTCATGGGCTACATATTACTGAAGCCAGACAGACCATGGCTACTGATCTTTTCAAGGGCCATGTAAATCAGGCAGTTTCACAAAGTCTGTGCTCTCTTTCTGTATTGTTTTATGCGGTTTGACTTTCTCACTGCAGCTCTGACATTGTCCCGTTTGTATAGACTGTGATTCACATAACCACAGATTAACTTTTTTTTTACCTTTTTTTTTTCACACAATTGCAGCTTTTTTTTTCCCTGCAGAACACCCAGTAGTTCCCCCTTTCCTGTTTGTACAGCTGATTATATCTGCCTCCACCCAGTAACGTGCGCTTATTCCTGTTGAATAGTACCCTCCTTTTTTAGACCCTATCTCCAGTGCGTGAAATCCTTCTAAATCCTACATCTGTCCTCCAGCATGCTAAAGCCTCCCAGTTTGGTATAATCTGCAGTTACGTAAACATGCTTTCTTAACCATCATTGAGTTCATTAACATCTTTCTAACAACAAGCTCCCTAAATATCTTCATTGTTTCCCTTGTTTACTTACAGACTATCATATGAAACCATGTCAAAAATCTTACTGAAGTGACATCCAACATGCCATCCAATGCTGATTCTCCTCCACTGATGATACCTCTTACTTTGTTCCAAAAGAGATTAGATTTGACATCTTTTGTTCTTGACAAAGCTGCGTTGGCTGTTACTTGTTGTAAGTGCTTAAAAATAGCTTGTTTACTTGCTCCATTACCTTTTCTGGGCACTGAAATTAAATAGATTGGTATACAACTTCCTAATTCCTTCTTTCCTTTCAACAATACTGTTTGTCCCTTTCTGACCTATAATATCCCTCCAGTGTAAATTCTCAAAGATAACCACTAGTAACTGAGATTTCATCAGCCAGTCCTTCAAGTCCAGGTGATGTGAAAGCAGCAAATGTTGTCTGAATTTCTCACCTGGTCCTTTGATAGTCAAGTCTAAAATCCATCTGTTTTCCCAAGTATCAATAATGCCCGATATTAAAAAGAAAAAAAAGAAAATAAGGTGCAAAAATATTAAGCAGCTTTGCTTTCTCAGTGCTGTCTGTTAAAAACTTTCCACTGCTGCCTGATATTGGAGTAATCATTTGTTTGATTCTTTTCCACTTCTGGTAATGTACTTAAAATTTCATGCTAGTCCTGATATCCCTTGCTAGTTGCCGCCTTCATTTTCTGACTTTCATCCCTGCACGATCCGACTACATTTTTGTAGCTCTCCTAAGTAACCTGACCCAGCTTCTCTTTCCTGGATGCTTCATTCCCGTCTGAGGTTCAGGAAGAGCTTGTGACAGCCAGGCTGGTCTTTTACTCTGCCCCTTAGCTCTTCTGCATGGCTAGTTCACTTACTTACATTCTTAATGTTATTTCTTTGAGGAACTGCCAACTCTCTTAAACATCTTTTTTGTCTGCATCATCTCCCAGAATATCATATTGACTGGTTGTATGAGTTCATTGGAGTTTACTTCCATGAAACACCTTGTTTTTATTTTGATGTTGCTGCTTCTTTCTAAAATCACAGAACCTCCCTGCAGAAAAACCCTGTGAAGCCACATATATGTATAGATACAACTTTCTTTGTGAAGAACATTGAGAACTTAAAAATTGTCCGCCTTTTCTGACCCAAATAATTCAGTTTAATACCTATAAAAAGAAATGAAAGATGATGGGTGAGTCACCAGAAAAAAAAGCTCATCAGTCTGCTGGAAAATGGAAGCAGGCAGGACTCCTTATTCCTTTTCTAATAATCCTGTACATAAATTGTTTTCCGTCAGCTATAGCTCGTGGGTAAAGGACACACGTGAAGGCAATGTGGACCCATTTGGCTCCTGGATTAGAAGAGAGCGTTAAAAAGTTTTCTGCCATTCCGCTCTTTTTATTGGTGATGTAACTGTGACCGTGTAGACATTTATTCTTACAGCTATTATTTATTCTCAGTTCCACCACATCAGGGGTCTAAGATGCTGCCCAGGCTTCCTGGTTTCAGCCTCCTGGGAAAATTAGGAGCAGGGAGAGGACTGCACCGGTTCCCGTTTGACAGGCTCTGCAACAACACCTGTAGAAACCAGCAGTATGTTGTCCCACTGGCTGTTGGGGAAAGATATCTTCAGATGTTCTATCTAGCACCGGCTTGGGTTTAAAGGATATCTTTAAAATATGCTTTCTTTTCCCCCATGTCACCCAAGGACTTGTGGTGTGACACTTGGCACATCTCAGTATCCATCTCTATAATGCAAACAATCTCTCGTTTTCCTGAAAAAGTCCAATATGACAGAAACGGGAAAACATTTCAGTCCTAATCAATCTGCATTTGGTTATGCGTATACCACACTTGGCTATAAAGATTTTCTGTAAGCATATTTCAGTATTTCTTTGTCTTTCTCTTGTATATTTGTAATCACTTGGATTAGCATATTTTTACCTGCTTCTCTCATATTTTCTAAATATTAAAGATTTATAATTTAGGGCAAAGACTCATTGTCCTTGTTTCTGAAAAACCATTTACTGCTCCTGAAAGTGCTTAAAATAAATTGTTAGTAGTAATTTGCAATATATGCAGGATACTAAAGTGGGCTGCACAAATTTCACTTTTATATAGAAGAGTTTGAGGGGTTTGGGGTATATATTTGGATCTCCTTTTTTTTTAATATTATTATTTTTTCCATTAAAGAACCTCCTACAATCTCCTTCTCACAACCTTAGTTCAGTTTTGAATTTAAAATTTCACTTTCAAGTCATGTAAGTAGCAAAGATGAAACTGGGGCATGGAAAACACCGAACATCGGTGGTATTTAAGAGACAATTTCTCACCAGTTTGATGTCCTTACGCCTATCTCGGGCTCTGAAATGAAATACCCAGGGCTTATACAATGGGAATGTACGTTCTTAAAAAGTGCAGGAAGGGCTTTTCAACTATTTGAAGTATTTATAAGTAAATATTTATATATGTGATATATATTTATAAATATTGAGTATTTATAAGCGTGGATCTCTACAAACTATAGACTTTCTCAGGTTTTGCGCCCATTATAATACGCATGGCACCATCGTGATCACTTGTGCACGTCTAAGGCGGTGTATTTAACTATTATTTAAGGCAGCTGAGTGGGTCTGTGTAGCTGCACCTTTACCCTGACGGTAACACCGGCTGTCCCAGGGGTGGCGACCGTCGCCTCACATTTCCTAGCCAGAAATTCCTCCCACGTTTCCCAGGCGTTGCCCGTTTACACCGAGGCTTCCCACACACGCACACACACCTGCTGTGGGGTAACCCCTCCACCCACAACCCTCTCCTCCTTCAGGTGGCTTCCAGGGCGCAGCACCCCCAACGGCCCCAACCCTTCCCAGCCGCCGGTGCCCCGCCACCTCTCCCTCCTTCCCGCCGCAGCGAGGGGACGGGACCGGGAGCACAGGCGGCTGCCGGAGCGCCGGCCGCTGCCGTTTCCACCGAAGCCCCTCCGGCCCCGGCCCGCCGCGCCGCAAGATGGCTCCGGGGGAGCGGGGCGCCCCTCGCCCCCGCCTCGCTCGGTGAGGGGATGGCGCCAGGTTTGAACGCGGGAGGCCGGCGGGCAGGCAGCGGAGGGGAACGGCCGAGGTGAGGCCGGACGGGCTGCGCTAGAGCTCACCTCATGGCCCCCCCCGGACGGGGCCCCCCCCCGCAGGTATGGGCGCGGCGCGGGGGTGCCGCCCCCGGGGAAAGGCCCGGGACCTCGTACCGCGCCTCCTCCGCCGCCGCTTCCCCCCGCGGCGCGCGGGCGGAAGGGGGGCGGGTGTGAGGCCCGCGCCCCCGGTGCCGCTGGCGGGCATGCGCGGTGCCCCCGGAACATGGCGGCGGCGTGAGGCGGGCGAGGGGCAGGAGCCTCTTGACAGGCGCGGCAGCCGGCGCGGGACGCTGGGGACCCACTTCCCGCCCGCCCGGTGAGTGGCAGCGGCGGCGCTCCCCGCAGCGGCGGGCAGGGGAAGGGAGGAGCGGGGAGAGGAAAGGAGGCGAGGTGGGGGTCGCGCCCCCTCCCCGGGCTCCCGCCGCGACCCCCGGGCGCTGCGGGGAAGGAGAGGGGTGGCGGCGGCCCCCGTCCCCTTTCTTCCTTTCCGGGGCGCCTCTGGCTGCTGCCCTCTCCGTCCCCTGGCAGCCCCGCCGCGCTGGAGGCGGCAGCGGGTCCGGCCGGAGCTGCCCCGGGCTCAGGCGCCGGGTCCCGGCCTCTCCGGGCTGCCCGGTCCCCTCCTCGGCGGGCTGGGCTCCCGGCGCGGCGGGTCCTGCCGAACCCACCGGTCACTGAGGCAGAACCGGCTCTGCCTCCCGGCACCAACAAAGCTCCTCTCCGGGCGCGGCGGTGGCGGCTCCCGGGCGCCCGCAGGGA
>JAOXNO010000001.1:129110178-129128778 GCA_028565335.1 Limnodromus scolopaceus
GAGGCGGGGGGGGGGGGCGGCGCGGGGACATCTGGCGGTGGCCGGCAGAGGCGGGAGGGGGCACACTTGTCGGCTGGCCGCGGCACCGGTCGTGTTTTCTTCACGGTTAAACGGCGTGTGTGGCAGACACCGACTGCCGGCTTGGAGGGGGATTCGTCTTCTCCGGAGCCGCGGGATGGTCCGAAGAAAGTCGTTGAAGCGTGCCCGGAAAGGTTCTGTTCTTACAAGCGGCGCTCGTCGCCGCTGCCGTTGGCCACTGGGACAAACGGCGAAGCAGATTGCAGCGCTGTAGTAATTAAATTAGTATTCAAGTTAAATTTTATGCTTGGGTGTTCTTCAGCAATAGGCACTGGGAGTGTTTTTAAAAAATTTCGAAGCAGTTACTTCCTGCAATTTGAAGTCCATGCCTTTACCTACAGTTGTTTTCTGTTTCTCACTGATTAATTAGGTAGCAGGAGAAATAATCCTAAAGCCTAAAAGGTTTAATGAAGAGGTGAGGTACTGATATCTTAGTGAGTTATAATGATGTAGACCTCACTTGTGATGCATGCGTGTTCTAACTAATGTAGACTTGGTGATTAAAACTTAAAAAGCACGGGCTTTGTAGATTTTACATCAGCTTTTCAGAGCGTCCCGTGTCTGACTTGTAAACAGCTCTTCAGGTTTGACTGGTTAGAAATTTTTTTATTATTCAGAGTAGCGGTCTTAAACCTTTGGATTTTTAAAGCTTTCGTAACTGCACCTTGCTCTTTGGGAGCAGCAGAGAAAAGCAGTCGGTGAGGCGGTCGTGCAGGGTCGGTAACATGCAGGAAGGCATTCACTGCGTTACAGTTATGTTTGAAGCCCTCATATTAGCATCAGGTAATAAATAGTGATGGCGTTGTGGCGTACCGGTTCTCCACGGGCCACCATCAAGTGCTGCTCAGAGAGGGGCAACCCACAGCCCACGTGAGTGGGCTCGCTGGTAGCACGTCCGGGGAAATGACTTGTACAACCAGGCTGCGTGCTTGGGGGCAGGGGGAGCTGGTTATCTCCCCCCTTAGGGTATCATAAAACTTAACTGCTGTTTAAGGATGATATGACTTGAATTGGTGTAAAGGAAAAGTACATTGAAGATATTTCTGTTGCTACTTTATGGAAGTTTCAGGAGGAAATGGGGAAGAGTACATGGTAAAACTGAAGCCGAGACCTGGAAGTACTTGTACGGCTTTTAACTCCAACGTAGTCTGCCTTTGAATACAAAAGTAATGTTTACAGATTTTGTTAGCTGATGGAGTTGATGCTCTAGTTTTCTGTTTGGTGCAAATATGTAGTAATATTTGTTTAATAATGTAGTAACATTTGTGTATCTTTCAGGTTGCTTGGTATTATATATTTTCACAGTAATGTTCAAATTTGGAAAAAACAAATACTAGCTATTGATTACGTGTTGTAGCTGCAAGTATAAATTACTTTAACGTTAATTAGAAGCTGTGTAGATAGACAAATGTGACTGGCTCTAATTCAGTTGTTCTTAAAATTTGGTCCTATGTTAAGCTTTTATCTTGATGTAGGCAGTTTCAGGGAAGAAGCAACGACAGTCCTTTAAAGTATGTTTCCTCTGACTTTGTATATTCTTACTTTGAATGTACAGATGCCTTTTTTTTGTTTGTTTCTTTGCTGTGGCTGTCCTTGCTGCGTCCAGCTCCTGTGCTCTTGTGAGGCAGAGGCATTGTTTTCTGGAATAGCCGCTTTGCTTCAAAAGAGGCATTGAAGAGTAGCGTTTCCTTTACAAAACCAAGTGTAATTTTGTTTTCGCTGGAGTGAAATTTGTAGTACTGAGAAAGCATTAATTCCAGTATCTGTCTAAAAGTTGCGTGTGTAAAACAACAACACAGCTTTACTTGAAAAGAGAGAGCGTGAAAAAAGCTTGAAGCAAATTTAGGTAGGTCCTTCTGCCCTTTGTACATGGGTGTCTTTTTCTCGTGATTTTGTCTCTTTGTTTTCTTACTGTTCCAGTTGGATCATTAGCTGTGTGAGCTGTATTTACTCCCTATACTGTTGCAGTCGATCTGTAATGGAATGGATGTACAGGGAGAAATGAAGTCTGCAGTAAAGATTCTTTGATATTAATTAGCATCACTAACAGGAAACAACATTTGTCATTAACTGTCCAGGACACTGCAGCTGGTTTTCTTGCTTGTCTGGCTACACTACCTCAAACAAGGATGGGTGAAATACGCAGTTATTCTTGCCTGTTTTAAAATAATCTTTGAAAATTGTATTCAACATACTACTGTAATATTTTCTAAGTATAAATATAAAACGAATTGCAGGTAGAGACCGGGTTGCTGCTTCAAGGAGCCTGCACAAGGGAGGTTGTTAACCAACTTCTTGACCTCCTCGCATTTAAAGTTTTGTTTATTCCCTTTGAAAGAAATAGCCCTAGGCACTCAGCCTTAGTGCTGATTGCTTCTTCCAGAGATTAAAATCTTAAATGTAAAAGACTATGCCGTTTGTATTCTCTAAGGTGTAAGACATGCAACTTTAATGGCCCAGAACTCTGAATTTTTTTCTAGCATGTGGGAAAATCCAGAAAATCCTGTATAAAGTTGATGACGCTCAATAGAGCAGTTTGTAAATATGAAGCAATGGAAATGTTAAATGGAGAATTATTTGTGCTTAAATGTTACAGGTGTTTTCATTACAGGTAGTAGTCCTGATATTTTTGCAAATATTTCTTACGGATTTGCAGTTTGGCTCAATGTAATTCGAAGTCCCAGAATATTTATTAATTATTATTTATTCTGATAGGATTTGTTGAATGATTCTTTCTTTTACTCTCGTTTGTGTTTTGGTACGTGAGAGTGTTTTTACTGGTACAATTTGTACGGTTTCTTTGAAGACTTCTTTTAAGATCCAAGTGTTCTGTAATTTGGTGATATCTTGATGTGGTAGGAAGCTTTAACATGAGTTAATATTAGTTACATGCAGTTGAGTTTATTTTTGCATTGCAGTGGTGACTGGTAGTGGTAAGGTAAATGTGGTGTGTGTGAACAGCTTTACTTGTGATGTCTCCACTGAGTGGAGAGGCAATTCATGTGCTTGAGGTAAAGCCTCATAAAAAACTGAAGCAGTTAAGCCCTTAAGTGAGTTGTGGTTTATTACAAGAGTGTATTTATGTGCAAATACCATTTTTGTACCTTCATGTACCTGCCAGCTGACTTGACCTGCCTGGGCAATGTGTACCCAGCTTCTGCCACCCCTTGCTCCTGCAGTAGTGCTGGTCCTGGAGCAGCAATGCTGCCTCTTGCTCCTGGGAGCAGCAAGAGATGATTTGGTGAGCGATCAGCTCACTGTGTAAACTCCTCACATTGCCTAAAACCTGTATCCCGTATTGGTGCTTTCTTCAAGTATCTGTTGTCTTCTGGGATGGGCAAGGTGGGGCTTGCAGGAGTGGAGGAGCAACCTCCGGTATCTGAGCCAACAGTGAGCAAGTTCCCCTTTTATCTGGAGCAGATGAATGCATGCGGAGTAACCGATGCATAAATGGTGATGGTGACCCTCAGAGGTACTCGTATCTCTTCCTTGTTAGTCTTTCTGCTTGGTCAACAAGGACGTAGATCTGGAGGAAAGTCAGGAACTGCATCACAGCTATTCAGAAAGCAGCATCTGTCTTTACAAGCTGCCTTATCTCTTTTATTTGCCCTTGCTCTGATGCTTTCTCTCATATACAGTGGACACTGAGCACAGATATATACAGGCAGACCATTTGTAGGAGAGGGGGTGTACTGTCTCCTACCCTTAACAAGTGTCCTCCCAAGATCCCTGTCACACAAAGTAACAGGTTTAGTTTCAAAGTTCTTGGAACAGGACCAAAAATCCATTATTTTCTTATCTTAGGTCTAAATGAATTGAAGAAGTATACACTTTTTCTTTGTGATGGTAAGTTACATGTCTCTCTCATTTCAGCAGTGTAGATTCAAGACTGACTCATAATTCTGGACTTTAACAAATGTCTGCTTTATGGGTAGGGGTTGATCATTTTGGAGCCAAATTAATGCAATACTAAGTGTGTGCTTATTATGGTTCTTCCATGTACTTTCTTCCTGCCTTTCTGAATTACTTGCAGAGCCTAATATCAAAGTCTTTCTGAAATACTAAAACCTTTAACAGAATTTTAGTGCTCTTCCATTTGTTTTAGCAGGGGGGTAGCCTTCTGCTCCACAGGGAAGATGCTGTGTGGGTATCTTATGTCCAAACTAATCCTAAAGTACTTTTTTGCTTTTGGATTTCTTGGAATAATGCTATATGCTGCTGAAGTATGAACAGTGGTTTGGACTGATACTTTTTACTCATAAATGATGTATTTTCTGTGCAGCTCCTCATTTGTATGTTGTCATCTAAAACCAAGCAAGACATTGCATTAAAGGTAGATGGCCTGGTTAAATAATTCGACTCTAGGCTTCACAAATCAGGTCAAATTCTATTTAAGATACCAAGGGAGTTCAGTCCTTTCGTGAAAGGGGCGAACTTCTTTGATGGAAATCTAAGTCTGTTGTCTTCTCAAGGTAATATGATATCCCTTTTAGCGTAGGGCAAAGATGAGGTTGAGCCTTTCATCATCTCTAGCATACATTAGTTCAGGGAGCATCTGAAGTTTATAAAAGCTGCAAGAGGGTAGCACCATTTTAATGAGGTGCATACCTAAAATGAAGCATGTTACCATTATTTATGTACTGCATGGAACCTATCAGAGATTAATGCAGGAAGGTTCAGTGGAAGGAGTGCAATTCTTGGGGCACTTTTAAAAGCCCATTTGAAAAGCACGGTTTGTAAAAATGAGTTGTGTACATGGAGGAATGTGGAAGGGTATCAGAGCTGCTAAATTTGGTGGAACTCCTTATTGTCGCTATCGTCTGTCAGGGACTCAGAGATTAAAAGGGCTCTAGCATGTTTGATGGTAACTCTCATTCCAAATCTCTTGTATGTGTACCCTGCTCTGGAATGCTCGAAAGAGGCAGATAGGGGTTTTCTGGAAAGGTCAGAAGATACGTGCTGGATTTAATCATGCAATAAACAGTGTTACTATTAGCTGGAAAACTTTGTACATGGCGTATAATTTTTTTTTCAACTTATTATAGGAAAATGCTACCTAGGTCCTTGTCTGAATATTCTCCAGCGCTCAATGGTGTAAGCACTGGGTGGAGGAGGGAGGGGGGGGATCGCCTCCAGAAAGGTGAGCTTCAGAAGCAGCAGAAAGGGAGATGCTCTGCCTCTGTCGTGGGCTGGAGTGGCCAGTGATGGCCGTGCTGAGGAAGAGGTGGAGGAGGTAGCCCCATTACAGCCTGCTTCACCTGTGGTTTTTTTTTATAATCAGAAAGTTGTCCCGGGAAGTGGAAAAGAGAGATACAGATTTGCTGTGGATGTTCCTGATGCTTTGGGTCTTCACCTTCTATTTTTGAAGGGTACAGCAAATACTACCGCTGAGTATTTGCAGCTCTCTAGTCCTTTGAGCACTTAGGAGTTGTCTTTTCTGACCTGTGAGCACTTTGGTAGCTGCACAAATGTCTAGCAGCATTGAACGGTGCTTATGAATGTTTGTCCAGGTAGATGGACAAATATTTTTGGGGGCATCTGAGTGAAGGATGACTTATTTCCCCTATGTAAGCGGATTAAAGAAAAAATTTCCTTTTTAGTTAGAGGAATAAGAAGTTGGGGAAACAGCACAGCTATCAGTACCAGCAGCACAGGTGAGACCAGTGCGGGAATGCCGGTATGCCTGGAGATGATGAGCAGCTCTCTGGGGTTTTCTCCCTTTAGGAACATCCTCTGGAAGGGGGAGCTATCAGGAAATTGCTTAAGGGTTTATTTAGTTCTGGTTGGTTTGGTTTTGTGCCCCTGATTAGACACTGGTACGTGGGACCAATGTAGTTGTCTCATTGTATAAGCCAGGATCCACCACGGAGCGTTGATGCAGCAGATAGACGTGGTGAGGCAAGTTCTGTCTTTGTTAATATACAGTGGCAGGGAGTCCCAGCCAGCATTATGTTGTTCAGATTCTTGAGTGGGGAGAGAGAAACAGACGCTTGAAACACTGGATGAGGATGGTATCAGAAGTGTGTTGCTGCTGGCATTGAGTACAAGTAATTGTACAAGTATTGACACAAGCGTGTTGCTCTGAAACAAGCTGACTCCTCCTGGGGTGCTGGCAGCAGACCGAGCCCATGCAGAAGTGTCCCAAGACTGTTCTCCATACCTTCAGTGAAAAAAAAAAAAAATAAATTGTGCAATCTATTTGACTTCCATAGACTTCTGCATCAGACTAAAGGTGTTTGTGTTTCTCTAGATACTCTGTTGGATGAACAAAAAACGTGGACCACAGGGATGGGTTTGCCAGCTATGAAATACGTGGCTAGAGCTCTGTTAGATCATATCTGAACCGGGCGTCCACAGTCCTTTTCAAGTTTGAAGGCAACGTAGGTGGGAGGAAGCCAAAGTTGCTGAAGAGGTTGTAAAATCCCTTTTCCACCATCCCTCCTCTGCTTGTCTTTCTCCCCCTCGTCCACTTATGTACACATACTCCCTGACTGCTGCTTCTAAAGCTGGTGGTACTGCTTGTTGTCTGCCAAAGACAAGCGCAGAAAAGCTCTATAGGGATCTCTAGCATCTGGGCATCTCTTCCTGTGTTTGCAACAGCAATTTATTTTCTCCCTTACCTGCTGTATTTGCACTGTGCTAAAAGTATGCTCGGTGCCTCACAGAACAAATAGTTCGAGAGCTCTCTTCTGTGTCAAGGGAGGCAGAGGAGATGTATCTGAGTGTAGAAAGGATTTCATGCAAGTATGTAGCTCTTAGCCAGTGCTAACCATCCAAAATGGTTGGGGTTTTTTTGGTGCATAATTTAATTGCTTTGCTTTGTGAAAGAAATTTAAGTTAGGCATTTGAACAAAGCCAGGTTGAATAATGATGATGAATGTTTTCAGGAAGAGTACTCCAGGCTTGAAGGGGGAAGTGGAAAACAGCACAGGGATTGAGTGAGCTGAATTCACCAAAATGTTTAAACAATTTGTCGAACTCTTGTGCTACTGTAAATAAGTACTAGTAAACTACTAAAACTGGCAGTTTTACTTAAGATATGTAAGCGCTGCAAGCTGTATTTTTGATTTATTTGAATATAACGTTAAAATAACCTTTCATGTGGGAAGACTGGCATTTTAAGAATATTTAAAGCTGTTAATGGCCAGTCAGCCGCTTTACTGAACTGCTGACTTCACACATACCATTTCCTTTTTCAGGTTTTTACAACCCCACATCTTCTGACTTTTAAAGCAGGATGGGGAGGGAGGGAGAGAGGGAAAGAGGAGAAAAGCTATTTTTATTTTCCACTGGTAGCCATAGAGCAGCTCTAAACTTTAGTTTTTAAAATTACTCTCAAATTAAATGTTGAATCTACGTGACATAAATTGTTTCTGTTCTATGTTGATAAAAGCTGTGCTGTTCAATTCAGAGACTTTACTTTTTGTTGTTCTCATTTATAAGTATTTATTTCTTGTTTCAGGAATTTTTAGGACAAATCTTTGGTCTCAACCTTGTTAATGTTGTTTTTGAAAATACACAATACCTTGCTCTGTACTGAATAATACACTTAGTACGGATTGAGAGTTCAGAGAGATTTCTGTAGTCTTGAAATGTATGACTTACTGTAATTACAGTTGCTCATATTCTAAAGCAGATCGTAAACTTACCTGGAGAGAGGGCAGAACGTTTACAGGCAGTATTTTACTGCTGACAGCTTAAAAGTTTGTTTATGCTAATCACTTCATAAATAGTGAGCAGTGCAGTATTGGTGACTTTCTGAGGAATTTTGCAAGTGCAGAAAATTTCATCTTGATGTTAAGGCAAATGACATTACAAAATGATATTTGTAAAATACTAAGTACCCACTCTTCCTTTAACAACTTAAGAAATATTCAAACTTAGTTGTAATAATATATGTGGCTAGCTAATATTTGCTTTTTTGAAAGCCCGTAAATATGACAAAAGCCTATCTCTCTTAGCTCTGTTTTTATCAACTAGAAGAAAAGGTATTCAGATATATCAGCTCGTTAGAAGTTCTGCTGTATGAAAACATGGAAGTTTAATTTCCTTTCCTTGAAAGAATCTCACTTTTTTTTTTCCTATAAAGAATGTGGACTAAAAGGGATTCCAACTTGGATCAGATTTCTAAATTTCTTGTCAGAACACTGACTGATTACGTATTTCTGTGCATAAATGAAAGAAGACCTGATCTTTATGTTTCGTTTTGAAATCATGTATGTGTAACGTTAAATAGTACTGATTTTACAACTGCAAAGCTTTTGTTAAATTTTATAAACTTCTGATGCATTTGTGTAAGTTTTTTTTTCCTCTTAGCCTTTGAGATCTTACTTTTCTATAATGATGCCACAGTATGCTCTAAAAGGTGTAAACTGATTATCTCTATTACAGAAATAAGGAAGTATAAGCTCTTCTGTCTTGAAGTATGCTAAATGAGTCTACGCGCTGGATAACTTGCTGGAAAGTAAATTTTCAGGTATTGGAAGCTTGGAAATATTGCATTTTATAGAAATATTCCTTTTAAGCCTTACTCACTTTATTTGCCTCTTTTCAGCCCCTTAAAGACTTGTGCAACGGGTATGAAATAGGGTTTTTCTTTTAAGAGATAACAGATGAATAGATAATTAGGTTTAAAAATAGATATTCCAGATTTGTGAAGGATAACTTTGAAGGAATGTAGCTAAATCCACCACTTGTGGTGGAAGCAACTGGTGCCTGTAGGTACATGTTACCCATACGTGGAAGCTGGAGTGGGAACTGTGGCTGCCAGACTCTGTGTCGGTCCTCGGAGGAGGTCCTTTTCTTGAAGGGCTCTCTGCAGTGTTGGCTGTAACAAACAGCAAGAAGGAAGCGTGGTGGTACTGGCCAGCGATTATAAACTGATGTCTCTTACAAATGCTGGTGTTGAAAGCCAATGTAGGACTTGTAGACATGAAAGAGTTGGGGGAGAGTATTTCTTTGCTTACATTGTACTTATTCTCTGTCTATAACTGGTTTTGCTGTTCAAACTATATATAATTCTTTTCCTCCTTGTGTATAGAAATTTTATCTGGAAGCATTTGTAGAAGAAACAGAATGAAGAACAAGAGGGGCAAATATAACTCGTTCAGATTGAGCCTAAAAAATGTCTGCCTGTATTTCAAGCTAAAATTAAGAAGAACTTAATGCTTCAAAGTGGATGTTTTGTTAGATTCCTCTTCTGTGCTGAGTATTTGTATAATAAAAGAACAGCCTCAGTCCTTCTCCATCAGAGACTGCCCATTGATGACTGTTGCTTCCACCCCTTGAGGGTGGCAGCGATGAGGTCTGGGTTACTGTATTTATACCAGTGGTAGGGTCAAAAAGCTACCAGGCTCTGAAATTGGTATTACTGTCTTACCTCTGAGAATGCGGTGCAGAGTCATTGACAGAAAAACCTTAATCTTTTTCATGGGGACTAAACCCACAATCTACTGGTTGCAACCCACAATCTACTGGTTGCTTAGGCTTATTTTAGGTGTTATATTTATCTCTCTAATTCTGTGCTATGTATTTTTATGAGCGGGCATGCTGTCAAGATGAACGCTGCGAAGCCTTAAATATGCATAACTTCTTTCAGGACATTTCGGCTTACTTGAGTGCATGGCTTACAGTGAGAAGGATAATGGAGATGCGTAGAAAGCAAAACAGAATGATTTTGACATTTTCTGTAGAATACTAGCTTCTTTGAAATGCAGCAATACATGTCCTTTGAGAAATTCTTTCAAAATGAGAAGAGCAAAGTTAGACAGGAAAAATGTTTTTCATCCTGTTTTCTGACACCTAGTATTATGTAGTAGCAGCGCAGAGAAGGTGAAGGCTTAGGCTTGTCTACTAATACACTCCTTTCTGACAAAGGGCTGTCACAGTGGGAGGTGGCTAGTAGAAGTGATTTGGGGATTAACAATAAAAACTTCAGTAAGGAATTAAAGGCAGATGGATGCTTTCCATCTGATTTTTAAAAAAGTAACTGATGTAAGGGATGCTAATCAGAGAAGGAATAAAACTCAGTTTACAGGATGAATTGAGATGTAAATGATGCAAATAATACACTTCATGAGTGTGGAGGTACTCCATGGCTCTTTAAATTGAAGATATTTTGATGATGAATCCAATGTCATCCTAGGTTCATAGATTTTTTTTTTTTTCCTTGGTGTTTTCAGTTTCCTTAATTTACAGCAAACAGTTTCTCACCGGTGTCCCATATGGATTCTGAACTGCCGTTCTCTAAATCTGTGAGTTTTGGGCATTTTCTGTGTATGACTGACAATCACTATGCTTAGCTTGGTCTTTATAACTTTGGTTTTTGTTCTGCTGCTTTGTGCACCCTAAGGCCCTTACGCTTCAGCCTTGCCGTTGCATTTCTTTGTTCGTTTGTGTGTTTCTGACCTTGTTTTGTTTCATTTTTCCCCTTCGTTTCTAAAAGCTGATAGATTAATTTCTTAACCCCAGCTTTCTGTACACCCACTTGCCTTGCTTGCTGAGGTGCAGGTACAAGAATGTCTTGAGCTCTGTCCTTTCTATGAAATTTTGCCACAATATCCCTGGAAGTTTCTCCCCTGTGTTTGTTAGTGGTTTTCTTCCCTGCTGTGGGTTGAGCCAGGCTGGTGACGGTGAGTGCATCAGTGAGGACTCTGTCTTGGTTAGCAGAGGACATAACTGCCTTGCTTATGGTTTGCCCCTTAATGATGTGAGGCGATGGAAAGCTGTTCCTAGGACTGCCCCTATGAAAGAAGATACAGTTTATTTCAGACTGACCCTGCTTTTATTTTTTTTTTTTTATTTTTTTTTGAGATAACTGGTTTTCATTTTGCAGTAATTCAGCAGCATGTAGTGGTTGCTAGAGGCTCAGAAATACCATTCTTCCATGTTTTCTGTGACAAACAGTGCTATCTACAAGCTAATTTAATAAGCAGCTCTAAATTGAATACTTAGGTGTAACTGTGTTTTAAGTAGCACCTCTTCGAAATAGTAATATGTTGTATTCCTGCAGATGGGTTTGTCTCATTTTGACCGACGCTTTCAGAACTTTCAGTTGTCTTATATTTTTAACAGGCTGGTGGGCATGCTGTAAAATCGCCTATCTGGTACAACACAAGCTAATGAAAAGCTGGAATCCTTTTTATGTTCTGACAGACACTCCGGTTGTGCTAAACTTGATGACTATCACTGCGGGGTTGGAATCTTTATTACTGCACCAAGTGCAATCTGGTACTTGGAACAAAAAGATAAAAACCATGCACTGTTTTAAAGTAATCTGTAAAAACAGTTACTTTGACTCTGCATCACCTTTCACGATTTATTACTTGCAGCGGAAAAGCTTTGAATTTTTGGGGGAGTCTACAAAAGTATAAGTATTTCAAATTTATTTGATGGCTTAAAAGGATTTCTGTTCTTAATCCTGATGACCACTTATGCTATGAATGCTATTGTGTAGCAAAACCTGCTTATTTTATGGTAGTATTCAGTTTTATTTATTACTGCTTTCAAGTCTCAATCTTGAGAGTTTTTGTAATAACTGTCCAGCATGTTCACACACGGCACGCACGTACTAAACGAATTCTTCAGTCACTGGCATTTTTAAAACCATATTTAATTAGTTTTAGCCATGGGACTTGCACTGTATAAAGTTTTCATCATGCAATCCATCACCATAGTGTGCAATCTCCTTGAAGTTTCACTGAAATGCCACGGTTTCAGGAAAATACTCAGCTGTATGATGCCTCTCTTGTTACATATGATATGTATGTGTAATTTTATTTTTTTTTAGTGTGTGAGTATAAGATTCAAGAAATTGATGGATAACTTGCTTTTCAACTATTGTTCCTTTTATGTAACACTGGAAAGGTGTAGCTTCTAAAAATATTATATCTGGCAAAATTAATCTTGGAACAAGTATGCACGTGTTTACATTTTTAAAAAAACTCTTGAACTTTTGATAATGTTGACTTTAACCTTACAGAAGTTTCTTGAAAGGAAGTGATCAAAGAAGATAATTCAGAAATTTGAATGTATTTTTATCCATCATTACTTGAACAGTTAATGGAAAAGGGTAATAAACTTGCTGGCTTTGTTGCTTTGGGGCCAGAAAGCCTCACATGAGTTTGACTTGAACAGTCAAAGTTCAAAAAACTAGATGCTGGAGAAGAAAATCACAGTAATGCATACACACACACAAGTTTGGTTTTATTGTTTTACAGTAGTTTAACCAATTTGGCCTTTCTAGTTTCTAAACTAGATGCCTTGCTGCTTTCATCTGCAGTTAACGTTTCCCTAACAGGTTCTCTGTGCTCTGTTACAAGTCGTAGAGGGCAGGGGTATCAGTGAGCACTTGGGCCTTTGTGTGGATTTCTTACATCAGTGTTTTGTTTCCTCCTTCCACTGTGGTTGTGCAAGATAAAGTGTGTTTTACCCAAAGATGTTTAAATTGGTGATTGTTTGACTCTCTGCAAGTGAGGCAGGATGAGTGGGTTAGGTGTAAAAGTCTTTCTTCAATTTTTCATTAATATATGTTGGGGGGAAAAAAGGGAATAAAGTACGTTTCTTTGTATTAGAAATCCAGAGAAAATGCAAATCTTTATACAATGAACTGTCTAAAACAATGAAATACAAGTTTGGGTTCTGTACCCTTGGTACTTTGATACATCCGTTGTTTACACACTGTTCTTCTACACATAGTTTCTTAAACATTTGCAATTTAAAAACAGCAACTTAATTATACACCAACACACAAAAAAATCTCTTCCATTCCAAAAAAGAAAATCCAAACCCTAGACAACAATCTACCCCCTAACTTGTTGTATTACTACTCCACAGGAAACTGTTGTGCTGAAAGGAAGAAATAACTGGTCTTTTAACTTCAGCCTTTTTATTGTGAGAAGGAAGATCACAGAAGTGTTACCATGGGGAGAACAACAGCTAAAGGTAAGGCCTGGTGGCTTTTATCCAAGAGGAAAGAAAATAGGGAACCTGTTAAACTCTCTTGTTGAAGATGGAGGGATATTACTTGACAATTACTATACTGTTAGATTCAAGAAGACAGTTTCTGATATATACTGAATACAGGTAGTTCAAACTTTGCATTGTTTTAGAGTAAATATGCTAAATTTGGCTTATCCTGGAGTTCTGCAAGTTCAACCAAAGCAATTTTGTCCTGTGACAGCCTTGGCACTGTTATCCTACTCTAAAATTGAAGAATGTGTCTAAGTGTGATATTAAATAAGATGTACTGCTTTATTCTGTAAACTGCATACAATTTAGCAGGAAAATAACTGAGTAGTACAGGGAAGCAAATTTTATCACAGCGGATGGCATTAGCAGCTATTTCTGGAAGGTAAAATGAACATTTCTATAGAAATTCATCAACAAATGCAGAGTATATTACGAAGGTGTGATTTCTGCTGTGTCACGTCTTCAGAAGTTGCTCGTGAGTTGTGAGTCGAGTGCTAAAATAAAGAGTGAGACTTAAGAAGAAACAAGGGTGTTTGGGTTGGTGAAACAAAGAGAATGTGGAGAGAGAAAGACCCACGATCTGAAACCAGATTGCTGCTGCTTTTCAAAGCTTTCAGATGGGTAGTCTTTCCCCAGAAAAGGCTGCTAACACTTTTGTACTTTTCTTGAGCTTTCCACCTTCAGCCCAAGCTGCTTTATCTGCTTGTGTGCTCCCTTGGTAAATAATTGTCTTTTGCTATGATAGATTTTCTGTAATGGCACGAGTCATCCGTTTAATTGTTGCACCAAGAGTTTATGGAGGAAGTCTATTCCCTTCTCTTGTAGGTTTTCTGCATGGCTGTTTTTAAATATACTGAAAGAGACGCCCTGTTCCAGGCAGATAAGATAAGAATCCCAGTAGGCAAGCACAAAAAGAAGGGAAAGGAGACATTTCATACTCTTGACTTGGTATCTTCAACTGTGTGCACTGAGGCTTGGTGAAGGATAGCTAAAAGGTGCTCACAACCCTGTGTGGTAGGGAGTGAAGAAGGTCCCTTCCTGAACAGTGGTAAGTCTTGGGCTTGTCTTAGTAAACTTCACTTGAAGGTGAGTAACTGCATGGCCTGGGAAGAGCAAATAGCCAAAGGTATTTCACGTCCATAAGGAAGAGACAAGGGGTTTCTTTGAGAAAAGTGATCTCCTGCCATGTTTTGAACACCTGTCAGAGTTGAAGACTTTAAGGTGGCTGAGAAGTAGCTGCAAAAATCTCAAAAGCATGACTGTGAACTGCTTTTTCCTGACACTGGACAGCAAGCAAAAGCAAGTCTTAGAAGTTTACACATGTATGCTTCCTCATGTAGCACACCATTCTGTGGTAAAAACTAATGCTATCAAAAGATGTGATGCTTGCCAGCACACAGACAAAGCAGTCATCTTCTTTATTGAAAGGTTAACTCTTCCCAGAAAGAAGTGTTGTGGCTTTTTAAAGCATCTCAGACAAGAAGCCAGAGTTCAGCATGGGAGTTTATAAGAGGAATTGTACATTGGTCACCAGGATTATCTTTACCAGACCTTTTTTTCTAAAGGTGCCTTTTCTGACTGGTTGTTTTTAGGGGTTGGGTTATTTTGGCATTCACAAGTCAGTCGAGATAGCTTTGTCTTTTTTCTTCCTTGTCTCTAATTTCTTGCATGATAGATGTGGTTGCTCTTGCCTGTCTTCTGTTGAGTAATCTTATCAGCAGAAGAATTCTGTGGTTACAGATAGGGTGGGAGTAATGTAAACACATGGAGTTTTGAATCGGTAAGCAGAAAGCACTATGTTAAATAATCTTACTCTAATCTTGCCTTGTAGATAGAGCTTTAGTTTATGAAGTGCACTGTAGAAAAACAGTTAGTGAACAATAAAATATGCTGCATTTGTAATTTTAATATGTGCTGTATTGTTATCTTGCTACCTAGAAGAAAACAATCTTTCATGGGGTTTTGAAAATAAATATTTAGCCTGTATGTATTATAGGCTAAATATATATATATATTTACATAGCGAATATATAAACTCTATGTACTTATATGTATTACTGTATTTTGCTAACTTTCTTGGAAAATAGTATCCCATTCTTTGCTGTTATTTTTCTTTTTTTTTTTAAGGAGCTGAATAGCATGTGATTAAGCCCAAAGTAGCAGCATTTTATTTTAATTTGTGTTTTGACAGAATGATCTAAAGCATACTCTGTTTCATACTGGAAGGTAGACTGAAATTTGTTTCTTTAAAAATGGACTTTATGAGTAGAGGAAGATACATGATGAATTAAACTGACCTACTTCTTTTTGTTGCCCTGATCTTCAAGACTCTAGAACTTAATAAGTCTCTTCTCTCTCTAATGTATGAATAAAGTTCCCATTTTCAAGTCTACTTTTCAGGTTTCAAGGAATTAGTCATTGAATGTGGCTAGGTGAAGGAGATGAAAATAAAATTCTCTTTACACCTGCAGAAGTATTTCCCTCTTTCATAAATTCATTTTTGAGGTTTGACCTCAAAGTTTGACCAAGCTGAGGGAGTCATCTTCCTCAGCCCAGTGATTTGATATAATAGTCTTCCATGTCATAATTTTGTTTTCCATGATCTTTTGAAACTAAATTTACTAGAAGTTAGGATGTCAAAATTTCAAATGTAGGTTGGCAAGCGTTTAAAAAAAAAAAAAAAGGCAAAAAAAAAAAAGAGCATGTATTTCATATTTATAAAATTGGGTAGATACAGGGTGTCTCATGTGAAAACAGGTTAGTAATTCTGGCTGCTAGTAACTTGACATCTGCTTAGACAAAACACTCCAGCTTTGTAATGGTGTTCCCAGCATTGAAGGTTGGAATGCATAAAAGCAGGGGGAGCCTTTGAAAACAATCTGGTTTTTATTCAGACTTATTTTTGGATGCTTCTGCAAGTGCTGGGTGAGTTTTACTTGAGCGTTTTAAAGAGTAAATTTCTGGCCATCAGAAACAAGTGATAGAGACGATGCTTTGGGTTTATTATGAATGAAGATGCCTCCACCTGAAATGAAATAGATATTTAAACTGCTGTTGAGGAATCCATTTCTTCTCATTAATGTCATCATCTTTTCTTGTTCTCATAGTTTTCTAATGGCTGATGATAAGAAAAATGTGTTCCTGAGAGTGTTCCATTTCAGTGCTTGTATTTGCTGTAATATTTGTGAGATGGGCACTAAACCTAACTGGTACAGGAAATAAATAATTTGGGCGGTGGTTGTCAGTGAGAACTCATCTGGTTTCCAGGCAGTGGTTTTTCACATTCTTTCACCTGGTCTTGATGTCTCTCGTCATGAAAGGCTGTCATCTTGTTTGAAGTCTGGCACTGCTGGGTAGATACTCTTTCATGACTCTGTCCTTTCAAGTTTTGGGTGTTCTCAGGAAGCAGTTATTAGTTTTCTTCTTCAGTAAGTCTCTTATGTGGGACTCCATTGGATTTCCTCTTCGGAAATAAGTGGATCGGGAAGTTAGCTATTCTGTAAGCTGGCAGCCTGATGTCTGCAACAGTCTCGTGACTGTTTTTGGGAAAGCCTGACTAACTGAGCCTAGAGAATGTGGCAGAAGGTGGGCTGGTGATTGCCACTGCCCAGTAGAAAACTAGCTGGATTCAGTTCAGTCCCAAAGAGGCTGAATGGAATATATTTTGATCTGTAGGAGGAAGAAAGTGAATGTTAGCCTTGTTCCGTGTCATTGTTACTGAACTAGTTTTAACACTATCCCTTCTCAGGTTCCCACTGAGTTGTAAGGACCTAGGGTGTCCACTTGTGTGGGTTAAGGCCCTACTCCTGAGGAAGTGCTGGGGTTAGAGCTCTGTGGGCACCATCCAGAAGCATTTCAGCTTCTGAAATTGACTTCCATGAGGATTTTTTTTTTTTGGAACCTATCAAATAGAAAATGATTCAAAGCAAACCTCTTCCAAAAGAAAGAGCATGTAAGTCAAGAAAGAAGACCGAGTCAAGAAATAAAGAAATAAACGTAGCATTTTATTTCCCTTTCAAAGGATCTGTGGTACTTGCCATATCTGCTTTAGGAGAAACAGGTGGTATTTTTGCAGCATATTTTGATCAGGTAGGTATATTTTCTAGGGCTGTAGAATCTGGGTTATTCTTGGAAGGTGTCATGGCCCTGAGTACACTGATAGGCTTTAATGTCTCTGACCAACCTCACCTGGAGCCTCCCCCTACCCTGTCCAGGGCCCAGGACCCCATGTTACCCTCCCAGGCCTTCAGCCCCTGCCCCAGTGATGCCAGAACAGGGCCAGTCTCCAGCTCCCCACAGCCCTGCCCTGCCTGGCTGCGGGCCCTGCCAAGCTGGGTCCACCCATAGACCTATAGTCCCATCTCAGCCTCGACTTGTGGGCACCTGTGGGTGCCCAGTGCTAGGGCTGCCCCCTAGGGTAGCTCCTGGTCAGGGTGGTGGTGGTGGTGTGGCCCTGGCTGTGAGGTCCTGCCTGGCCGCCCCTGAGGGGGCCCTGGCCAGTGCTGTGCCCTGGCCAAAGGAGCACCACATCTTACCCAGCACAGGGCCAGGTGGATGGCTTATCCTCTCCTCACTGACCGATGGGGGAGGATCTGGGGATTGATGGCTTTGGACTCGATGATCTGAAAAGTCTCTTCCAACCTAGATAATTCTGTGGCGGAAGATTGTCATGGTTCAGCCCTTGCTGTATGTGGTAATTCCTCAATAAATAATGAAAGAAGTGCTGGTCAGTACTCTCTGGTTCAAGAAAAGCCTTACTTTGAGAAAACACAGAAGAGAAACACTATTAAGGCTTAATCTTTGCTACAGAACAACTCATTGTATCTCAAGTGTTTCTGATCACCAAATACTTCTTATTCCAGGTTAGGAGTGTTTTCATTTCAAGTGCGAGCCAATCAATAGTTAAATACTTAAGTGCAAGCAAATACAGGAATCAGTTACCAACACAATCTCTTGGTACAAGTGAGCCATCCCTTCTCTTGTAACAGTCCAGACTAACTAGGATGACCCAGGGCTTGAACTGAGGCACACACCTTCCCAGAGGAGCGGCACCATTACTTGTGCCAAGGCGGTTGCAAACGGAGAGAGTTATTCTGCCACACAGAGCTTGATAACCTTTTTAAATATGAAAATGTTAGCTGCATTTTGGTTGCCAACGCAGTGTCATATTTGAATTGTGCTTGAGTCCATGAGTGACAAAAGCAGGTCACCAAGCCAACATATTTTAAAGACTAAAAGGAAGGAGTGGAACTGGCTCCCTCAATCTTCTTCATTCTAGCCTCCCAGTCCCCCTGGGTGTCTCTCATAAATGCTGAAATCTGACTAAAAGAAGTATGACAGACTCCTTTCTGTATGTGTGTAGATATGAATGATAGAGAAGGCAGATTCTTCTGGATGATTTTTTTAAATAACTGACATGTGCACTGAGCTGCTTGCATTTGAGTATTCAAGAATTTAAATATAGAATGGAATCTTTAACTCAGAAATGGGTTAAAGATGGGTTTGGGGTTTTTTTCTTTTTTTTTTTTTTTTTTTTTTTTTTTTTTTTTTGAT
>JAOXNO010000001.1:129128788-129141264 GCA_028565335.1 Limnodromus scolopaceus
TTAAAGAGCTTAAGCACGGTTGGAGTGTGTCACTGACAGTGATAGTGTCTGCAGAAAAAGGTACATTCATAGTGGTCTAGACAAGATTTAAAAAGGTATCCGGTGATCTTGAGGATCTGAGATTGCATGTAGGATGAGTAAAGCTGTTAAAAATTAGGATAGGGTTGTTTTTCATGGAGCTAATACTATATTTTCTGCAACTAGATTTATGCTGATAATGTAAAAATAAAGTAGTCAAAAGCTCTGCTTTTTCGTGCTGTACTTCTGAATATATTTTGAAAGAAAAATAGTGCAGTGATTAAATTTATAGTACAAATACCTCTTTCATTATGCACAGAAATGAATAAAAGAAAGTCAGTATTTGGAACAAGACATTCTGTATAGTTTGAAAGCATTTTATGTTATGCTGGACATCATTATGATGTGAATATTACATTTATTATGTAATGGAATCTTGTCTTTTAGATTCAAAGAATATTAAAAAAGAGAAAGATGGAAAGAATCAGCAGGCAAACAACCCGTCTTTAAAAAGTGGTAGGTATTGCAGCTGTCAGGTTTTTAGTTAAGGTACCCTAAAAGAAAAATGTGTATTTGGATTGTGCTGTCTCCTGAGGCTTTTTCTTTTTTTTTTTTTTTTTTTTTCCCCTCCCCCCCAGTCTCTTTGGCTATTACTCGTTGGTAATTAAAACATACCATTGCTTTTCTCTAACTCTATTAGGAAAGTATGTCTTGGTATAGAAAATAATGGTTGAAACTGCTTGACTTGAGCCTGATAGTTTTACTAGCCAAGACAAATACTCTTTGTATATATAATCAAAGATGCTGTGTAAACATTAATTTTTTTTAGATCATTACTGATCTGTCTGTTCTTCTCATCATGATTTCCCAGTTTAATGTCTTGTCTGCCGCAGTTATTTTCTCTTTCCTTAGTGTGTTTGCTGGTGCTAAAGAAAGGATTTTCAGTTTAATAGTCTGAGTTTTTAGGACTGGTAACTGGATTAAATTGCCTGGGATTCTAATTTATTTTAAACAAATTCTGTTTTCAGATCAATTGTGGTTTTATAATATAATATAATTTATAATTTCCTCATTTTATAATGAGAAAACTACACACTTGCCAGAAATGATCCAGCTTCTTATCAAACTTCAACTTTTGCTTTTGCTATCCTCAGCCAGTGCCATAGGGCAGCATATACATGGGATTGCTGGCAGTTTAGCTTTTGTGGGCTGCAGTGAGAGGGCAACAGCATCCTTATATACCCTTCGTATGTTCATGTTGGCTGCTTGAATTTGGGGCAGTCAGAAAATCTCTTCAGTTGTTCTTGATAAAATGTCACTGGATTACTTAAACTCTCCCTCTGCTTACATTTCTGTGCCCTCTGACTCCTAATAGATGGTCTGATTCAAAGCTTTACTTGTCCTTAGAAGTGACGTAGTCACTGAACAAACATGCTGAGATACTAACAGGGTAGCTGGGTAGTTGAGGTGATGATTCTTCCATTTCTTGGGATCCTAGCAGTGATGCTTGTTATTCTTCCCCATTACTTTGAGACATGAAAGGAAGTGTATTTGTGTCTTGTTTTGCCCCTTCTGCAGTGTAAGAGGAGGCCCAGTTAAACTGGACTCAGCACATTAGTGTTTTAAAATAATGTTGTCTGACATGACAGATGGAGTCCCATAAGACACCCCCCCACCCGCAAAGTGCTTTTCATATGTGGATAAGATAAACATATTTCATGAGTCACTGGAAAACGACCCTGCCTCCTTCTTCAGTAGAGAGCAAGGTGTTGAAAAAGCTTTGTGAAGAAGCAGTGCTAAGCAGGCAAGCCTTATTCTGTCATCTGTGTTCTTCCACTCGGGACTACGCTGTTAATCTAGTGTCAGAGCACTGAATTTACTCATGAAATCTAGATTGAATTCTGTCAGACACTTATAGAGTGCTCAAGATCGTGCAAGATTGCTGATTTTTCTATAGATGAGATGATAATTTTCATCCTGTGTTGTTGCTTGTTGGTGGCATGGAAGAAGAAGGAACTTCTTGAAGTTGGATGAAGCAGGATGTCTTACAATGTTTTGGGCTAGCATCCAGGAAACCTCCGGGGCTTTCAGGGGGATGTGTGGTAGCAAAAGCTGAAGAGGAGGACACATACAGAGATGTGAGAAGAACAGGTGAAAAAATAGACTAAAGTAGGTAGAGAAAAACAGGAGGAGGAGAAAAATTCTAATTGAATGATCACAACATATAGAAGGAAGTACAACGTATAAAGCAGGATATGAAATACCTTACACTTAAGCTACTACGTCTGCAAGAGTATGTAAACCAAAATTCAAAGGAAACCTCATCTTTGACAAAGAAGGATTGTGGGATGAAGACTAGAAAAGATACAGCTCTGTGTCAAAAGTCTCAGATCCATGTCAAGGGAACCTAGGGATGAGATGAGGACACGAGGTGCTTTGTCTGCTTAGTGTTTAGGCTATGTTGATACTGTGTTAAACTAACCTGAATAAACCAGGACCTTAAATTCTACCTGTCTACAAGTGACACTTAACTCACAGTTTGAATCTTCAATTTAAATTTTTTAAAACTATGACTTACTGAAGAATCATGTAGTGTAGAAGAAGAAAGGGAGCACTTCAGCAAACTGGGCATTCACATATTGTTGGGAACAGATGGGTTGCCTCCAAGGGTGCTGAGCTAGTTGACTGATGTCACTGTGAGGCTTCTCTCTCATTTTGGAGGGGTCATATTGATTGGGGAAGCTTCATGATGACTGGAAATGGGCAAACAGTGTGCCCAGTGTCAAGAAGGACAAGGAGGAAGCACGGGGGGAATGATAGACTGGCCTGCCTGACCTCAATCTTCAGGAAGACTGTGGAGAAAGTCCTTTTGGAAGCCATGTCCGAGCAAATAAAGGACAAAGATGCAGTTAGAAACAGCTGAGATGGATTGCCAATTGTGAACCACGGGTGACTGCCTTTTGTGATATCTGATTCTGTAAACAAGGGGAGAACAGTGTATATTGTTTGTCTCAACTTCAGCAAGGCTTTCTGTACAGTTTCTGTAGTGTCCTTTCTACCAAACTGGTGAGATGTGGTTTGGATAGGTGGATGGAAAACTGTCTGGACTGCCAGACACGAAGTCCACCTGGCAGCTGGTAGCTAGTGGCATTTCTCAGAGGTCAGTACTAGGGCTGATGCTATTTTATGCCTTACTGACAGATGGAGGCGATTGGACAGAATGCACTGCTGAGTGGTTTGTGGGCAACATCTAACTGGGAGAAGTAGCTGAGAAAAGTAGCAAGAGAAGAGGCCTGGCGGGAACCCCGTAAGATTTCAAGGCAAATGGGAGAGTCCTGTGCCTGGGCAGAGCGGAGCCCCGCAGCAGCCCGGGCAGGAAGCTGGCTGCCTGGAGAGCAGTTTTGCAGGAAAGGCCCTGGAGTCCTGGCAGGCAGCAAGCTGAGCGTGGGCCAGCAGTGTGCTCTTGTGGTGAAAGACGTCAACTGCATACCGAGACGGATCGGGAAAACTGTAGGCAGCAAGCCGAGAGAAGGGATTTGCTACTTTTGGGTATTTGTGAGACTGTATCTGGAGTAGTCTGTTCGGTTTTGAGTTCCCCAGTACAAGAAAAACAGTGCTATACTGGAGCAAGCTGGCTGGCAGTCCACCAAAACACATGAAGGAGTTGGAGTGCAAGATGTAAGCAGAAGACTGGTGCTGAAACCAGAAAAATGGTTTCTTCACCCAAAAGAACACAGCTTATGGGAAATTGTCTTGCTGTCTTCAAATACCTGACAGGTGACTCTGGAGGGGACAGAGCCAGGCTCCTCTGAGGCACGGTGGAAGGATGGGAAGCAGGAAATACCTGCTTGATGGAAGGGGAAAAAAAAACAATCTTCACATTGAGGGTGAAGGAACTCTGGAGGAGCAGGAGGCTGAACTAGAGACTTCCTGGGGTCCTTTTTAGCTTGAATTACTTTGTGATTGGTGGGTTTGACAAGAAGTGATAGGGTATTGATACAGAGTTGCAGAGAACATTGAAGGTCATTGACCCATGTGTCATTGCCACTAATGCAGGCGTCTATAGCATAAACCTAATTCCTTCATCTTTAAATTAGTCAGGCTGTTTGCCCATTGGATTGTCTTTGATCACTGTTTTAGAGTCTCATTCCTGTGTTGGTTACTGTTTTAATTGTGTTACAAAAGGCCCTAATTAACTTCTGGTGTGATTTTTTTTTCCTGGTTTTGATATATGCCAGTTCTTCAGCGTAAAAATTCCTTTTTCTAGTTAGTTTTCACTTTGCTAGCGGGTTATCAAGTTGTGCTTGTTGCATAATGGATTTTTCTTAAGCTGTTTAATTCAGCCTGCAGGTCTGAGTGGGAAGAGAAATGCATGTTAAATCATTTAGTGCAAGCTAATTTTCTTTAGGATTTCTATTTCTCAGAAGTTGCATGTTTTCAGGGACTTCAGAAGTAGGAATATATATAAAACCACTGCTTCTTTACCTGTGCTCACTGAGGATACAGAGAAGCTTTTTGTATGGAGATTTTTTTCAATGTGATTATCTTCTTAAACATGCATCTTCCATGTTGCAAACATATCTCTTATTTCTATGGCTGCAGTAATTAAATGATAATTAGCACCTCTCTGCAAGCTTGGCTTTAATTTAATACAGTGTATCTTCATAACTGGAGAGGTTCTAATTTAAACTTCAGGTCATTTCTGCCTGATGAAAGAGTTTTTGATAGCCAGGATTTTAAGCAAAGAGCCAGGCAATATTGTTTTCTTCTTGGCTTTATCTGCAGCTGGCTGCTTGTGTTACTTTATGTGTCTTTCTAATACGTGCTCCCTGGAAAAAAACCCAAAACTGTTTGTTTCCCTCGGTACTTCTGGGTCATCCCACAGAATTTACAGTCCTGTTATAACAGTTGAAATCATTTGGGAAATAATGGTACATGAAGATAATTTTTTCAGAGGAGGTGAATGGGGGTGTCTCCTGGTGAAAGGCACTGTCTCTGAATATCTACCTTATACCATCTTTAACACATAGAGGCTCTGATTCATGATTACAACTTTTACATCATGAGATCTGAGACAGCTGGGACATAGCTAATGTTTTCTTTTTGCTAGGTTTAATTTTATTGAATTGGGTACTTTAAAGTTTACTAAGGTAAGCTCTGATTAAAAAACAACATATTTTTTAAAAATCAGAAGTTGACCTGAAGTGACAACTTTATTATTAGACTCAAAGAAGAATTTTTAGAAGATGAAACTCTGCTAGCAGTTCATCGTATTTAATATTTGCAGCTTCCTTGGCCTGTCAATGAGAAGAGCAATGGATCTGGATGCTACTTTCTGGAGAAAGCTCTGAAGAGCTATTTCCTGAGCATGTCTTCCTGAAATACAAATATCTAACATATGCTTAAGTTAAAGTACCCTGTCTTTTGTGAGTAATACAAAATTGTATAAATGTGTGGATAAAATTTCCATTCCAAAATAGGAGGACTTCCAAGATGTTGTATGGAAACATCTTTGTTACCAGCCTACGTACAGTCCAGACCACCAAGTTAACAGCTTCTGGGATTTTGCTGGCTTGTTATGTAGCTAACAATCACAAGCCCTCTGCAGTGCCAAGGGCAAATTATTCTTACCCTTCTGAGTCTGTTGTGCAAAAAAGTAATAAAAAGAGGATCTTGGTAGGCCACAGGGGTGCTTCTCTTCTATGTGAAGCACTGTATGTTTTCAGCTAAATGCTGTGCTAACGCAGGCAGACTTGGGGTTTGAGCTGCCACGCATCTTTTGGAAAAGCTGTGTGTGAGTGTTGGAAAATGATGCCATTTTCTGATTGTTTCTTTGCTTCTCCTCTCTCCTGAAAATTGCAGAAACGTATTTAACTGTGCCCAGCAAGCGTTTTTGGAAGGATTACTGATAAACCTGGTGTGGTTTCTCCATCATCCCCGAGGATTTTGCTGTAGGCTGTGAACGGCTATTGCTGAGCCGCTGGGTGGCATCACTGCATCGTTTTGGGGCTCATGGGTGATTTTCTCTTCAGGAAGGACAGAATGATGCCAGCTGCCCAACCGAAAAAAAAAAAAAAAAGGCAAAAGAGCTCACTCACATCACATTTAGGAACAAAAACATTAGCTGTGCCACTGTAGTTTGTCTCTTGTGCTTTGTATTAAGTAATGCTTGCTTGTATCTTTGATGTTAGTACTTCATACTGTTCCATTCATGCAAAACTGATAACACTGATTAAATCAAATGCAGAATACACTCACCCATGCACATAAACAATGTCAATGATAACACTGGAAAAAATACTGTGGTTCTGTTGCTGAAGACTGCCAAAGTATTTATCCTACTTTTATCAGAAACCTTTATCTGACTTCAGATGAAAAGAGACAAAGATGCAGTTGGAAGGCTGGGCTAATCCTTTTTTGCTTTCTAGTGGACTGGGGATAGTATTCTTAACATACATTTCAACAGAATCTACGTGTCTCCATTTTTCAATATATCCCAGTACTCCTATGAGGTTATCATATCAGTCCTGCTGTTAGTGGAACTAAGATACAGAAAGGCTAATGTGATTTGTACAAGGATACTCGGGAGGTTCTGATGCAGAGAATTGAATCTAGATATCCTCGCTTATATCTTTGTATGTGGACCACAAAAGAAAAGAATTTGGGGGAGGTTTATGTTGGTTTTGGCTATTCTGTGATTGCCCCTATGAATTAGCAGTACTCTTAAAGTTACCTCAAAGGTTTTATGTTTTTCAAAGGTGAAGTCTCAATTTGAGAGTAATCCTGTTCTTGTAAAAAAATGTTTTCTACAAAATCATTGGGTTTTTCTCTCCCTGTCTTTCCCCAACACACACCCCCCCCCCTTCTAATTTAAGTTCCCTTTAAAAACTGTCTGTATGGTCTTTTTTTATCTTATGTCTTCCAGAACAGTTTAATTGGGATGATTATCTGAAAGAGACTGAATCAATAGCTGCCCCTCTACATTGTTTCAGACAGGTATGCCAGATACTGTTTTGCAAGAGCGTGTGTATGTCTGCATGTGACAGGGTGATCCTGGAGCAACTTTTATGTTTAGACTGCTTGCAAACTTCCCATTTGACTTCTTTTGATCTCTAGTTATCAGTAACTTACAGTTTTGGCAGATGCTAGCTACAGAAGTTTTTCATTCTTGGTTTCTGCCTCAAGCCAAACTTTGAGAGTTTCATTAAAATTGTAGCTTTGGACTCTGTTCCCTTTAAAAAAAGAAGACTAGTTAATAAAAACAGATAGTCTTATCAGAGTTCAAAAATATTTCTGCTTTTTTCAGTAATCTTAGAGGTACCATGGTTTTAGTGAGAATTAAAATTTGGCTGATTGTCAGAGGAGCCTTTATCCTGCCTCATTGCTGAAAGAGTTCTTCATTTCTGTCTAGCTACAAGTTGTATGTGTGTGCGTGTGGTAGAGTTTATCTTTTCTGTATCTCTTAAATATGTTGAATTTTGTCTCTTTCTGAGCAGGGTGATTTTAACTAAGGAGTAACAGATATTCAAGTTTAAAAAAAAAAAACTAATCAAGGCAATAAATGGGAATACAAAGGAAATACTGGATTCATAACGAAGGGTGTTTAATGTACTATTTTATATTTTACGTTGTGCCCTACAAGTTTCATTTCTTCCCTGCCCGATGGTTTAATATGTATTTGCAGATGCGGTTTAAATCTACTGTCTTATGTGAGATAATGACCTCCAGTTATTCAGCCCTCTGGAGACTGAGTCGACCTCTGTAGGCATCCCTCTCTGTAGAGGGAGCTGGGAGCCAGTATTTTCCCAAGATGAGGAGTATCTTACCTATATGAAGTTGCCTAGGATGAGTTTTGGTCTGTAGCCTTCAGTGTGTTAGGAAGATAGATGCTGAAGGAACTGGATTGTTCAGGCTGATAGAACTGTAATAGGTGTGACAGGCGGTGCATGCCTAGTTTAGTGGATTGAGCATGCTCAGATACATATCTTCTAGGGCTTGTTGGTAGTCTGCTGGTACTGTAAATGTAGTCACTCATTGAATCTGAAGTAGTTGCAGGAATGGAGAATAGGGGGAGAGAAATGCAGGTGGTAGCATTTCCTTGTTCTAGATCTTGAATCTCAGCTTGCTGAGATGAGGATAAAGAACAAAGGGGCCCTTGTGTGCTGCTTTCAATGAGAGACGGCTAAGAAGAGCAGTGTCCATACCTGTGTTTGGGTGGGGCTTCAGAAATTAATTCTACAGCATGTCTTTTTCATAGTAGATACCAGCTCAAGGAAGAGACCCCAAATTCTGCTTGGGTAGAGGCAGAGGCCAGTAGTGTATCCCTTGGTCATTCTGAGGTTAATGCCATACCCATAGACCATAAACCACCGTGACCAGGGTGTATGCTCCCAAGAGATGTAGCTACTGCAGAAAGATGCTCAGAAGCCTTTTCTTGTGCCTTTCTTGCATCTTCCTCTTCCCTCTAATGCTTAAGAGGTCCAAAATGAGCAACCAAGTAACACCTTAAATAAAGACACTTAAGTGACATGCATTGATTGAGATAGCAATCCAGGTCATTTGGATTTATCTTAGGGAGTATGTGGGTTGGAAAGAGCAGCTTTAATTTCTGTGCATAGCAAATTTCAAAACAATTTACATATGCAGATTTTTAGTTTTTCTAAGAGTTGACCTTTAAGTAGAAAGTGATATGTGATGTTAATTAGTGCAGAGCTAGCTCCTTTCACTACATAATGTTTGCAGATTTTATAAACTAAAATGCTTGAGCTTTGTGTAGGACTAATTTGACTTTTATTGGGTTACACATGAATTATATGTGTCATTATCACTGTGTAATGCAAAGAAATACACTGCTGTGGCCAGCCAGAAAACAAATAGCAGAGAGAAGCATAATTTGAAAATTATATTCAGAATTTGTGACCTATGGGAATTCTACAAAGTTTAAATTTTGCAGTAATTAAAAATGACCTGGGGAACAATAAATTAAGGCCTCTACCATAAATTAAGATACAGGCACAGACAGCTAATGGAAATTGATTAAAGTATTTATTTTAATTTAGAAGGTATTTTATCTGTTGCTCTAAATTGTTTTTAATTACTACTTAAAATTTCGATGCATTCAGCATCCCTTTCTCTCACCCTGAAGCTTTTTTCCAGGCAGTTGAAAATTTTAAAGAAACCACAATGTACTCAGTTTTTTGAGCAGAGCTTGGAAAAGGCCATTACTTGAACGGGTTTTGTTATTTTGCTGTGAGGATGGACTACCATGGAGAAGCTACCTTTCTAGTAGAATACCTTGAGTTGTTGGTATTTAAGCAAGCTTACCTTTTCTACAAACAAATAAACAAACTCCCCAACTTCTCATTTTGAGTTGCCTTTCAGGGTTGTAGAAAATAACAGCTTGACAAGCAATATCTTGAAATTGAATTGCCCTTTAAATTTAATATGCTCAGCCTCCCCTTTCAGACAGCCTGCTGTCTAAATGCAGCATTGGCAGATGCTACACTCAGTGTTCACTGAATATTGCTCGCCTCTTTGTTTTTTGGGCTCGGGCTCCTCCAGGGCTCCTGCTGTTGATCTAGGATGTGTTGCAAATAGTGCACCTGCACACCACAGCACGGAGAGCAAAACGTATTTAAAAAAATCAAACATGGTGGAGACAAAAATATCACTAGCACTTGTTGCAGGAGCAGATCTCTTCAGCCTTTTCCTGCATACCCAGACAGATAAGTTCACCCTTATTTGCTTACATGACTAGGTGAAGCATTTAGTCCCAGTTAGTTTTAATACTGATTTTTGAATGTCATTCAATTATGTTAGTGCCTGCAGTAATACAGTAGGCAGGTAATCAGCCTGCAGTCCAGTTGATCTCTGCCAGTAGTGTGTTGATACATGAGTGAAAAATACTCTCCTTCTCCCTTGTTCATCTTCAGCTTGTGACAAAAAGTTCTGCTCAGACCCGTTGTATTCATCATGTTTCTTTTCCCTGTGCCAGTCTTTTTCAAAAAATCTGATGTCTGCTAATTAAATTGGCTTTTCATTGTATGTGTATGAATGTATTCAGTTCTCTATGAATAAGCATAAGCTGCAATTTTTTTCTTAGCACAGAAGTTTTATGTGACTTTAGGACTGTCTGTTTTCCTTCTGTGAAACACAGTTAATGCTAACTCCTTTTTCTCCCTTCTTTCTTTGTATTGTAAGCTTTTTTTGATGCAGAAACTCTTTCTTGCCTTGAGCTTTTGTAGTGCCTCAAGCAGTCCAAATTTTGTTTAAATTTCCAAGGTACTACTATAATGAGAGCAACTGTTTCTTTTGAATTGAAAGGTAATAAATTTTGTGGGTGTAGGGTTTTGTGTTTGTGTGGTGGTTTTTTTTCTTGTTTGTTTGGGGTTTTTTTTTTTTGGTGGGTTGGTTCGATTTTCTTTTGAGTTCAATGTTATGTTTCCTGATGTCCTTGTTTTACCTTCACTTCAAATATTAATCACTGCTCCCCAACCTTTATGTTCATATCTCCGTCAGGATTCCCTTGTTACACTTCTCAGTAGTGCTTGTCTTTTTAGAAATCAGTCATATTTATGCAGTAGGAACATCAAGTATCTGAAACGGTAGCTGTTGGTAGGTTATCCAGCTGCCTTTTCTCACTTGCTGCTAAACACTCAAAGTTCAAAGGCTTCTTTGTATTTGCCATTTATATCATATGTGTAGATGAATGAAAGCTGTATATTGAACTGGCTGGTTAGCAATACTAACAACGATACAAAAAAGTCTTTTACCTTTTATTGTAGTCTAGAATTCCACCTACAAACGATTTCAAAGTTGGTATGAAACTGGAAGCCCATGATCCTCGCAACGTTACCTCGGTTTGTATAGCTACAGTAATTGGAATCACTGGTGCCAGGCTGAGGTTGCGGCTGGATGGAAGCGACAACAAAAATGATTTTTGGAGGCTTGTGGATTCCTCGGACATACAGCCCATTGGGACCTGTGAAAAGAAAGGGGGCATGCTCCAGCCTCCACTTGGTAAGAAGAAAGCTTCTGAACTAATGTGTGTGGAATATTGCTTTCATTAAGTCGATTTTACCTTTTTGTCTTGACAAATGCAACGGTATTAACATTTCACCAAGCCATTATTTAATTGAAAAAAATAGGTAAGCAAGCTAATTCAGGGTAAGTGATCTGTGGCTTTTTCTTCCTTTTGGGTTCTTTTGATGTAATAACCATCAGAATAATTAATTTGAGTTCTAGTTGTTCCTTGGGGGTTTTTTTGTTGGTTTTTTTTTTTAATAGTTCTTTAGCATTAAGTGGGGGTGTCTGACAGCTGTCTTAACGATGAGGTACACTGTCATGTGCCATTCTGAAAATGTTCGCTCGTACACACCCTGCCTAATGAACATGTATGGATGCAACATCTTGCTTGATGCCGTGCGTGCTGCTTTTAGCAGACCTTCGTAAGCGCTGGGGAAAGCCGGCTTGCCTTTTTCCTCTGCGGTAAATCAGAGCAGCCCACTAGAAGGCGCTCGCTGTTAACCGACCTGTGCGATGCTCATTTGGGCTGCAGGAAGGGGCATCAGCTCAGGACGGTCTGACGGCTCTTTCTCGGGCACCGAGCAAACTGGTTGTGATCTGGGAAGGGCAGCATAGGGGGGGGCTTAGGGACGGCACTGCAGCATTCTGCTCTGAGGTAGCTCTGAGCGATATGGATGACAACGTTGTGTGTTTCCCCAAACTGAGAAATAGTGCTTGGGCTTAGTCTTACTGAGGAAGTGTATTAAATGGGGAAGTGTACAAAGGAATTCCTTGCTATATGATGAATAGTCAGAGGTAATTTGACTACTAGAGGTAATAATAAAGTGTGATATTAGCTTTCTTTGCTGTGATTAACATGTATATTTAGATCTGCATTCTTGTACCATATTTGTTATAGCTTAAACATCTAGGTGTGGAAATCTTTAAAGAAACAAATTTTTCACATTGGTCTGAAAATAGTTCTGCTTTTAAAATGGAGGAAAAATAATGACCAAAATTTATCTTAACAAGCCCCCAAACCCCTCACAACAGCAACACCCCCTCCCCTGTTAACCTCTTATCTTTCAGAATTTTTAGAAGATGCAAGAAATAACATTCTTAATATATGAAATGAACTGTAAGCAGAAAGTGGTTACTGCTGGTTTCCCATCTTGTTCTAAACCTGCACCTGGTTTAGTGTCTTCAGTAACTTTTATAGATTTCTCGTCAGAGGCTTAGTGAAGACTACTCTGTGGATAAGGAGCTGGCTGGATGGCCACACTCAAAGGGTTGTTGTCAATGGCTCAATGTCCAATTGGCGGCCAGTGACGAGTGGTATTCCTCAGGGGTCCGTACTGGGACCAGTGCTGTTCAACGTCTTTGTTGGAGACATGGACAGTGAGGTAGAGTGCACCCTCAGCAAGTTTGCCAATGACACCAAACTCGGTGGTGCA
>JAOXNO010000001.1:129141364-129170170 GCA_028565335.1 Limnodromus scolopaceus
GTGGGAGGTGTCCCTGCCCATGGCAGGGGGGTTGGAACTAGATGATCTTTAAGGTCCCTTCCAACCCAAACCATCCTATGGTTCTAAGATAGGTATGCTTTCTCTTAGTAGCCTCTCAAAGGACTTGTCATCCCAACTTGTTAAAAACTTTTAGTTCTGCTGTTGAAAGATGAAGTGAAAAGTATCATTTCACTACAATCTAAAACTTGATTTGCTTGTAGAGGGGCAAAAGGTGTCCTTTGAGCAGTTGGCATAACTATCAAGACACTTCACATAGATTATAAGAGTAGGTTTTTGTGCTGTTGTGCTGTTTCAGAAACAAAAGAAAAGCAAGTTTCTAGACTGGGTGCCAGTCTAGAAGAACATAATTTGGGATAGATAGATACAGTCTGAGCCCAGAAGGGCTTTTTTCCTTCTTACCCATGGATCTATAGAGGTATTGAATGAAAGCACTGGAAATTCTTGACACCTGAGGGAAAATATTCTAAGTTGTTTTTTTTTTTTTTTGTGAGAAATTAATCAGTTTAACCTCTCTGAAGTTCATGGTTCAACCTTGTAGAATGAATGCAGTGATACCAGTGTGAAAGAGGGTTGTAATAGAGAAGAGTGTACCTGTTCCTTCACCTACGTGTATATACAGTGTTAAATGCATGGCTTCAGTTCAGGAGCATACTGCTTTTTTTAAACGTGTTTCTAGACCAGTCTGATGAATAAAACAACTCTGGTTATGTATAATGGGGGGCAGTCAATCCGTTAAGAAGATAAACTTTCCACGATCGTCAGTAGAAGGGTTGATGGCTTCTCTTCGGATACTGTTTCTTGCTCCTGTTGGGTCAGGCTGCTTGTAGTGCAGCACCTGACAAGCAGCTGTTTCCCCGCACCCAGGCATGTAAGTTTACCGGCCCTCTGAACAATCGCTGGTTATTCAGAAAAGAATGTGAGTGCCATTATTTTGTCCCTCCTGTCCTAGATTTTTCTAGAGATAGGCTAAATTCCAACAATCAGACATTCTGGCATACCTAGATAAATTTTTGAAAAAGCCTTTTTGGCAGTTTTACAGCATCCTGTTCCTGGGCAAAGCTGGGAGCTAATTGGGTGTATAATTACCTCCTGTTAGACATTTAAGCAACTGATTTTTCTTTTTTTTTTTTTTTTTTTTTTCCTGTGTAGTAGGGAACCTTCTGGATACTAATGTTCTGCTTTTTTCATAATAACAAGCTAAACTAGTCCCTCCTACCTGATTTTTACATAGGTTTAATTATGCATGTTACATAAGGGTTTTGAGAAAGTGATTAATGTAGCAAAGGGTTCCTGTTCCAGCCTCTGTTTTTCATAGGTGAGCGTTTTTGTTGGTGAGAGCTTAGTGTTCTCAACAAATTACAATGGGGATAACCTTTTCTCTGGTTTTACCAGGACAGCTTAAGTTAATTGAAACTGTTACTTGTCATTCCTCTGTCTTGCATATATGTCTTTTCTGGGCTAACTGGCTAGAAATACTGTGGTTCAGTATCCACACATGCTTAGATTGTGTAAAGACTCTGGTATCAAACCAGGACTCATAATCAGCTCGGCAGTCCTCAAGTTACGTCCTTGTTTCTCAGACATGAGCTTTGTTTTCATGTGGTTTTGCATAGGTAGTTCCAACTTGAAAACTGTCTATTCAACTAAAGATAGCTTAAAGCTACAGGTTGAAGAACCATTACACCATATAATCCAATTTTAGATGACTTAATGATTTAACTGATTCAGAATTGCAAATGTATTCCATCTTTCCAGTTACATTTTTTGAAGAGAGTCGTTGAGGCTCGGTTATGAGGGAACTCATGAGTTCCTGGCAGATTCTGGTACTATTTGCTTTGTGGAAAAACTTCCAATTTGCCCTATTATGTCTGGTTTTGTGTAGAACTGTGCCAGATGTATAACTCCTAAAGATGCAGAAAAAATGTCGACTATGTCTATTATCTTACTTATTACTTTGAAACATCCATTTGGAAAGCACAGAAAGCAAAAGGGTTTGGGTTTTTTTTTTTTTAAACTGGAAAGTGGTTGATTCTGAGGGAAGGTTATCTCGAATGAGAATATTCAAGCAGAACAAAGATTTGGCTAAAAACAAGGTAGTTCATCTAAACAAATTTGATTATTGTTTGTGCTTTTTATTCAGTTGTTACTGAAGAATATTAAAGCAGAAACATCTTCCAGTTTATGTTTTTCAATATGATACATGCATTTATTAAAATAATTGTATTTTTGTTCTTCCTTGTTATGTGTTCTTTGGGTTTTAAGGCTATTTATTTATTTATGTATTCATTCATTTTAATGGGGGAGGGAGAAGAAACTGATTGTTCTTTTTTTTGGCCTGTGGTCTGATGAAAGAATTACAAGAGTCTTGAAAATAAAATGAGAGAAATAGAGAAGCTGGAGTGGAGGATATTGGTTTAGAATAAGAGCAAAAAGCAGCCCTGAAAAGTAAGCTAGGCACTTGTGCTGGGGAAGTTCCACTAGACCAGGGACTATGTGGGACAACTGGACCATCTGTACTAGAATGTCATTAAGTCCCAGATATTTATCTGTAAAGTCACAAGTTATGATGTGTGATTGTGCAGGCAAGTCACTCAGAATGGAAAGGCATTGCACAGCTTTCTGCACTGACAGTAACGCTGTCTGCTCCCTCTTGGCTACTTTAATTTTGGCCAAGTCCAAAATAGAGGGAACAAGGCATTAGCAAAGCAGACTTTATATCCTTCTCATGTTTTGTTTTATAATCTGAAAGCAAGGCTATCATGTACAAATAATTTGTTTGTTACTCAGGGTTCCAGATGAATGCATCCTCTTGGCCAATGTTTCTCTTAAGAACTCTCAATGGAGCTGAAATGGCACCTGCAGCATTCTTTAAGAAGGTAAGAAGAAAGGGACTGCTAGTAAACAGCTTTCTATCAATTGGTCCCTGGTTACATTTTTTTTAATGAGGATGCCAAGATATTACCCTGTTGTCTGCAGTGTGAGAAGGCGAGACTATTATTTAAAATGACGTGGAACTGGACTGACAAGCTACAAAGCTAGACAGGAAGCGGTCTGCTTCCAGTCCATTGGATGGACACCTCTTTTCCTGAGCTGAGACTTTAAAGTATGGTGGGCTATTTAGAAAAATTGTATTAGTTCATTTTTGTGTGTTTTGTGTATTTAAGGTATGCTGCATCTCACATTTCTTAATTGCACAATTTTCATGTGATTGTGCACAGGAGTAAAAAAATTTTAGTGGGGAGTAAGAGCCATTGGAATACAGTGGGGCTTGGAAAGGTTTTGTTAAATGTATTCATTGGGCACATGCTCATAATTTAAAATGTAGTGAGAAAGTAGTTGAAAATAACAGGAAAAGCTGTTTAGTTTTTTTAAGCATGACTCTTGAGTAAGTTACTGTGAAACATGAAAAAGTACATAAAACCAACAGTAATATTAAAATGATTTGTTGGTTCAATTTTTTGTTAGGGTGATAAAACCTTGCTGTCACATTGAATTACTTCATTTTTGGTACTGAGAGTGACATTTACCATTATGTCAGCAAATCAAACAGTTGAGTTCAGACCTGCAATCACATTGCTTACATGTTAACTTTTTGTAACTATATGCATTTTTTAGATAAAATTACTTAGATTTTCTGAGGCATCATAAGCCGTGCTTTCTTTGCTAGCCTACCAGAACATCTAAGATGGCTTTTGGGTATTGAGGTTCCTGAGGTTGAGCTGGTAATTCAGGTTGCATCAGATCACAACTCCAGTTGTGGGGCTGCACTTGCACTGGTCACATTGACCTGATTTTTGTTTTTCCTTTGTCCACTTGGAATTGGACTAAGGCCAACTGAGTTAACAGAGGCCTATAAATAATGTCCAATGCTAATGAATTTTTCATGGATTAATTGAGAGGTGAAGCTTTTACTAGACAGTTATCAGCCCCCAGAAATATCCGTTCCCTGCAAACCTCCTCTTCTGTATTAGTATGTAATAATTTCATTTTAGTGTCTTTACTGTCTTCCTGCCCAGACATAATGTGTTGGGTGCAACGTATTCCTTGCGTAAATACTTTTAGTAGGATCTTTCTGTCATGGAGAATTTTGCTAATTATCCCAGCTGTGTTTGTGGGAACAGAGTCTAGATTTTTTTTAATACGGAAGAGCAAAAGCACATTTGAAATACGAGTAAGCTTCCTTGAATGTCTACTGTAACTTTTTTGAGAGTAGTGAGTATAAGTAGTAAGCATGTTGAAGAAAAATAGAGGTTTTTCACTTCTTTTTTTGTTTTAAGAGGCCATAGAAATACAAATATTATACTGCTCGCTCTTTTGTAGGAACCACCAAAACCTGTGCCAAACTGCTTTAAAGTTGGAATGAAGCTTGAAGCTATAGATAGAAAGAACCCATACTTGATTTGCCCAGCAACTATTGGAGATGTTAAAGGTGACGAAGTTTTTGTTACATTTGATGGTTGGAGAGGAGCATTTGACTATTGGTGCAGATGTGATTCTCGAGATATTTTCCCAGTCGGATGGTGTAGCTTGACAGGAGATGCATTACAACCACCAGGGAACAATGGTAAGATGACTAATAATATTGCTTAATTGTTTTTCCCCTCAATTACAGCAGAATTTTAAAAACCAGCTGGCTGTATGCAGATAAGAGTGAAGATTTGATTTGTGAGTAGTTGATGAGGATGAAATGTTGTTAAATTTTCTTTATGTAGTTTAAAGCCAATAGGATAGTTTCTGGGAAATGATTTTTGTCTGTTCATAGTAACTCTGGGAACATGTTTTATTTAATACTGTTAGGAGGGCTTTTGATAATCTTTAATTTTTGTGTGCTTGTGAAGAATCTTGGACTTAAACTGGATTTGCTGTTTGTATTATATAGTTAAATGGTTGTGTTTAATGATACTAATATATTTGCTGCAGCAGCACTTTATATTAAGCTAACTGCTAAGAAAGTAGAGTAGTCTTTGCTTCTGTGGTGATCAAAGGTTTAAACTATGTACTTAGTGTTTCTTCCTTTATACTCACAAAATTCTGTCTTGAAACTGCCTATTCTGAATGCTTTATTGTCCTCATACCTTTAAGGATTTTTGTACATAGGCTTATAGAATCCCTTTAACTAATAGCTGCTGTGCTTTATAACGTACAGCTATCTAGCATAGAGAGAAAGGAAATGGAATAAAGCGGGATATCCCTGAATGTAATTCCTCTGCTACTCTGGGGACCTCTTGTCATGTATCTGTAGTGTAAAGCTTTTATGTCAAACCGTTTGGGCTCTTCTATCCTTACTCCCTTCAAATTTGACAGAAAGAGAGGTTTTTAAACAGGGGAACCATATTTTAATTAATTACTTTCATATTGTTGACCAGAATAATTTGTTCTCACGGTGAGCGTTTTCACAGCTGTTTTTTTGAGGAATGAGTAAGGAATGAGTAGACTGCTATCACAGAACTCTCACTGGAATTACAAAGGAACAGAAGGCAAGAAATCAATCATGTTTCCTGCCCTCTCCATCCCCATTGTTTTTCTCAATCTTTTGCCAGCAGGTCAAGAACCGTATGGAAAATCGAAGTGAAATTAGTTACGGGTACCTCTGCACCCTTGTCTGTAGTTACTGTCTGCAGTTACTGCCAATGGTCATAGCACCTGTAATCTAGTTTAGTCTGTTTTGGTGTATTTCAGCAGGGTAACAGCTATATGTGTAGCTGTACTGGCAGATCCGGGATGATCTGCAAGAACAAACCTGCAGTGAGAAGTCAGGGGGAAGTCAGGTGAGGACAATCTATGCTCAATCAGAAGTCATCTAATAGGTACCAAGCTGACTGCACCCTTAATGTTTTCTGTGCTCCCAATCTGTAAAGTATCTTTCTCGGCTTCTTCAGAAGGTTGACCTTGTCTTTAGAAGTCATGAATGAAATATGCTAATATGGTAAGTTAATTACATTAATTGCAGTGAAATAAAATTACTTTATACAAAAATGGGTTGTGTAAAAGAGTGACATAAAATTTCTAGAAGATATTTTTGTGACGGTTTAGTTTGCTGAGTCCAATTGCATCTTCTGGAAGGAAGCATTATTAAATTATTTAGTCTATTCCAGTTTCAGTACTCGAAAACCAGTAATATTTTGAGATAATATGTACAGAATTTTTCTTGCCTGATTAGTGACTGATAGAGATCAAAGAGTTCTTTAACAATTAGTTAGTAAATTTGATTACGTATTACTGTTGTTCAGGTAATAAACCAAACAAAATTCTTGAGTATGTTCAAATATGCTGAAGGCTTGAAATACCTACCCAGGTATTTTTATGGATTCTATTGCTTTGTTATGAAAAACAATAACACTTCAGGCATTAATTAAACCTGAATTAAGGTTCTTGCAGACTTGTAGTCAAACCCGAGAATTTTAGGCATGTGATAGAAACTGGGGACAGGGAGGTGCAGGCTGAGGATTTTGATATTTTTAATTCTAAAGTGAGGCCAAATTTAACTGCTGTTTCATTGAAATTGTGTGTGCTTCTTTTTTCCCCTTTCTGAGCATAAAGAATTTGTTCTTTCAATTTTGCTTAATGTGCTTATTTTTTATGTGCTGTTTGTGCATTTTATAGGCACTTGTCAAATTTACATAGCTAGATGAAATATTTTTTGCTCTCAGGTTATGTTTTCAACTGTTATTTGATCGCTTTTGAGCCATTAAAGAACTGTAATGATAGTCCTTTATTAAGATGTAAATAATAGCTTCAAGGAGAGCATAATCAAGTCATTTCAATTCAGAAATATGATAATGTTGTCAGGATTCTTCATTAAGTCACATTAACATTGACTATTCCTGTTAAGGAAGAAAGTATGACAGATACTGTATTCTGGGGATTTGCTTGAAATATTATAGTATTATTCTGGTCTGGAGCTTTTTCCTGCAGGTTAGTTCTTTTTCTGAAAGCATTTAAATGTGTTAAATCACTAGTTAAAGGACTGAACACCCTCCCCCCCAGATTTTAGTGGCTAAGCAAAACCAGTAGCTTGCAATCTAACTATGAAAGAGGTAAAGAGGTTAAATTTCATCCATGCCTAGGACAACAATTTCCTGCCATGACTTATATTTTAGGGTCTAATTTAGCCCTTTGAAGGAGATGAAATGCAGTAGTTTAGACCATATGAAAATTAGGGAAGATTTTTTTTCAGCTGTTTACTGTCTTAGTGATTTAGGATGCCCAGAGAGAATGTAGGACCTCTGTCATGGAAGCTTTTTAAGAACAATTTAAGCACAGGCTTCTTAATATGGGTGAATTTACTCAGAACAGGTTATATAGTCTTTATAGCCTTATCTTCTGTAACTTGCATAGGTTTTAGAAAGATAAGCTCGGGAACTGAGCCACAACTAGTAGACGATAAAATGGAGATGATAGGTGAAAAGTTGTTTTGGACCAACTCTCTTCTAACATTCAGGCCTTAATCTTTGTGTTGATGTTTTGTCTCTGGTCCTTATCAGAAAATGTGATGTAGACGGACCTGGCTGAATGTCAAAGTGTGAGTACAGTGGTGTGAAATGTAGTGTTCAATATTTATGCTAGCAGAAGCTGTGCTTAGCTAATACTGTAGTTTCTGTCATTAGAAATATCTCTGAAAGTAGTACCTTATGTTATATATGGTTTGACAACAGTGCTTGATGTTGGTTTGTCCTGCTGGCCAAAGGTTAATATTTTAAGGACATGGTAGATTGTTTTCTCTATGTCTCTTAATCACTTGAGTGTTTCTAGAGATGACATCGCTCAGAAACATTGGTGTGAAATACAGCTGGTGAAAGAAGTTGGCATGAGAGTTTGTCTATGATACATCAATCTAAAGGACCATCTACTCTAGTAGGCTTTCTCCAGCAGTGGCTGAAAGCAGATGTGTGAAAAAGGAGAGAGGTTTGTAGAAGTATTCCTAATACCTGGCTGTATACAATCCAGCAATCCAGCACCTTCCAAGCCAAGAACAATGCTTTTATGCTGAGTACCTCCTGGACGAGCTTGATCTGTTTTGTTCAGTTATATTTTGGTGGCATCTGAACTTTTAGCACCAACAACATCCTGTAGCGAGGAGTTCTGTACTTGAGTGTACGTTCTGTGGAAAGGGAGGTATCTTTTTTCTCGCTGGTAGTTTCATTTGTTGTCTTTGTGTTCTTGTACTGAAGTAGATTCTTGAACTTCCAGTACTTGTACAGGAAGAGACAGTAAATAGTCATTCATTGCCTTCTTCATATCCATCTACATTTTGTAGACCTATATTCTAGCTTCCCTCGACTATCTGTATTCCAAATTTGTCAAATCTTGTCCTGTTTCATTTTTCCTTTTCCTTTCTGTACTGTTTCCAGCTATGACATTTTTGAGCCACTGGAACCAGAAGTGCACATGGTATTTAAGACTTAGTGGCATTGTGGTGATTTCGGGTTTGGTTTTTTTTTTTTCTGTTCCTTCTATAATTATTCATTAATTGGTATTTGGGATTTTTGGGCTACTACTGAGCAATGAACTAATACTGTCATAGAAATATTTTAATTCTAAGATGTAATTTTTGAATACATCGGCTAATAGCTCATCATTGATCACAGAACTGGATTATTTTGAATTATGTGACATTGAATTTCATCTGTTACTTCCTCTGCTGAGCAACTGCTCAGCTTTACAAGATCTTTTTGTACATCTTTACTGGCTCAAATAATTGTTCAACAATTGCCATCTCATGCTTAATCTGTCCTCAATCATATATGAATCAAATGGCACAAGCCCAAGCAGAGATCTTACCAAGATTTCTCTAGAGTCCTCTCTCAGCCGTGGAAGCATGTCTCGTTATTCCTGGCCACTGTGGTTTTTTCCAAGAAATTCTTTAGAAGGATCACAGAGATTGTCCCTTGTATCCATTGCCAGCTAAGGACTTTTTTTAAGAGGCTGTGGTGTGAGATGTTAAGTGCAAATCCACAGCCTACATCAATTGACTTTGCATTGTCTGTTTGCTTATTGACTCCTTAAAAGAAAATAATAGTAGATTTTTGAGATGTGACTTTTTTCTACAAAAGCTATGATATGGTTCTCCCGCAACACATCATATTTATCTTTGGGTTCACTGCCTCTGTTCTGTAGAAGAGTTTTTAGCAACTTGGCCAGTACAAACATTAGATGCCCTGTCCATAGTTAGCTGGATAGAGTGTTGGTTGGCATCGCTTTAACCACCTTTAAATCTCTGAACTTGAGGACAAACTTGCACAGCACTATCAGTAGGTTGGACATCTGATCTTTTGCTTTCCTTAAAACTACTAAGTGCTGTATGTCCTCCCAACCCTCTGCTGTTTGTTTTGTTTCCATTTCCTGACCTCTACTACGGGTACTCTGTCAGAGAACTTGTTTCAAATCCCTGTGAAGAGGGCTTCTGACATGGGGACTAACGCAATGAGCTTCCTTGGAGTGAGTATGAATGCAAAAAACCATTCAATCTTGTTGCTTTGGTATTATCTTCAGTGTTTGCTCATTCTGAAATTTGATCATCTGTTGGGTCTGTGCAACTTCTGCTTTTGATAGCCTTTAAAAAGGCTTTTTAAAGTTTGATATCTTTTGAATGTTTTTCTATTAATCCTTTTTCTAGGCCAAACATGTTATGCTTTTCTATTTAGCCACCAGAGATTGTAGCTTTTATTTTCCTTAATTGGATAATAGAAAGCTGTTACTATGCTGAAGAATATTCTTGTATTGTACTGTATCTGGTTGTATCTGATGGTTATGATTGGTAGTAGATGAGAGATGACTGGAGATTGTCAGAGCAGTTTCAGTTTGCTGTTTCTATATAAATTAATTTTACTGTTTAGTCATTACATGTAAATGACAATTACTTAGGCAAGTTACCTTTTTATTTATAATAGAAATAAAATCTTTTCCGTAATAGAGAGGAAAAAAAAAAAAGAACAACTGTGGACAAACCATTGGTTTCATCATAAAGTAGTATCTATCATTTAGATATGACCAGCATCTGGAGAGGGATCAGTTTCTATATATCCCTGGTCCTCACAGTCTTATGAAGCTGAATCTTTAATGCATAAAAGGGCTGGAAGGACTCATGAAGAAGGAACAGTTCTCTGTATTCTACAGGAGAGAATTATAACCAAAGGAAGGTCATGTAGTAATCTAAATAAAAACAGTGATACGCTGTAGCTTTTATCCTTAGTCCCCTTCCTTCTGTCTGTTCGTCCTCTCCCCTCCCCTTCCACATTGTGTGTCACCTCATCGCTTTTCTCCCAATTCTGTGCATTTATTGTCAGTGAGAGCAATCTTCTTTCATTACGCTAATCAGCCTGTGATGTTAAAGGTCTCCTTCAAAAGCTGTCTGCAGCAATAAGAGTAGTACAGGCTCAAGCAGAGATTAAAAAGTATCTTATTTGTCTGGTTTATGATTTCTTAGTTTAGTTCTATTTACTTTTCTGATGTACTCTTGTTATTACTTTGTGCAGATTTTCCCAAGTGAGCTACTGGAGGTGCACTTCTCTTGTGATAATGAAATGATGTCAAAATAGCTGGGCTGTATTTTCAGCTGTGTTGTTCACAAATGTGTAACATCAGTATAAACTAAAGTACTACTTTATAACATTTGCAGATGAAATTAAAGAAGTGTTGAAATATTTGACAGAGCTACAGTTAGATCTGTGGAAAGCCTGTGTTTAAAGTAGCCAAAAAACAAACAGATAAGCATGGTAATTCTTAAGTTTCATTAAAGAAAGAAACAAATATTGAAATGGTACAATTTTGTACTGCTAGAAGTTTCATTTTTCTCTCAGTGCAGCCAGCTTCTTCTCACAAGCTGGTCACAGTAGTTAAATCAGGCACATACAGTAAGCAGATTTATGCTGTCTTCAGAATTGTACATGAAAAACTCCTCAGTGCTTCAGGCTAAAATCTGATTTGCCACATTCTCTCACATGTTAAGCTTTTTTTATATGGTATTAATGTTTCTTGGCATCTTGCAGTGAGGCCTAGATGGTGCTGCTATGGGGCGGTAATCGCTTAAGAAAAAAATAAAGGTTTTGCCTTTCCCAAGGCTGTGGCCTTACTGTAAGTCTGATCTCCTCACAATCCTACCACGTTTATTTATAAGGTAGTGGTAATTTTCTTTGAAGATGGAAGTACTCCAACATGTGTATATTTGACTGTTACATGGGAAATATTTTTTTACTTTTTTTTTCTTCAGGTCTTGGGGATATTAACATCAATAGTGGTTGTGTTGCCCAACTAGTGGATGAGATTGAGTGGATTTTTTTTCCAAATCTGTGTTAGTACATATAAGCTATGTTAAGAATATCAGTGCTGTCATTCAGATGTTGAGACAAAACAAATCGTGGCATTGCACTAGCCATACTCTGCATTTCTTTTTGTCTTCCCCTGAAGCTTGTTGCATTTTATAGCTTCCACCTTTCATCCTGCTGATGCTATTTGGGGAAAAATAGTGGTAAAACCTGGGCAGACTCTGTAATGGAGAGGTGAAGAATCAGGATGTTAAAACTCTTAGCTGCTGTGTAGAGCTAGGCTTTGCCAGACTTACTGACAAATTCATCATCAGCACACCTAAAGTGTCTTAAGGTAACTCAACTTTGTGCTGCTTTGACAGTTTATCGGGTATTTACTTGTTCTCTTACTTCTCAGCTTATCAGCAAAATATTTTTTTTTTCCCTTTTGTTATAGCAGAATCTAAAATCTAGGAAGAAGAAAATTTCAAGCCATGATGTCCATGTCTTGCCAAGGTGGACGTTGAAGTTTCCAAGTGCAGTGTTGCTTTTTAGACAGCAAAATGATGACTTATAACTGATTTTGTATCATAGCAACATATCAATTAGTATCTGGTATCTACCTCTTAACCAGAAATGCAGTAATCCAAACACAGACAGAAAGAGATGGCATGTGTTACAGATCCTTATGCTTTTGTATGGTGCTCTTGTTCAATTGAGACATAAGGACATAAATTTTTATAATCCTTGGCAGTAAGCTGTTTTGAAAAATTGCTAATCTTTTCCACCTCCTCTCCCAGTTGTCAAAACCATCATGATAATAACTTTCTGTATTAAGGAAGGTTAATTTTATAGTTTAAATCCTGGGCTAGAACTCTGGAGGTATGTTTTCATTACTTCCACTGTGGAGTGTTCACATGGATTTAGGGTAAGTTGCTAAATCTCTTTGCCTTAGTTTTTTTTAATCCATAGATGAGAGAAGGGTCAGGTTTTTATGTTATCAGAGGAGCATTTGGCTTGCATTTCACTGGAGGCATAGGAACAATACCACAGTACAAATAGAATCATCTCTGTCTGGAAATAAATGCCGGTTTAAACACTGAATTACTGTTTCTACTGTCCTAATTGGCACCTTCACCTGAGGTAGCAATGCTTTGTTCACAGAATGTGTGGCAAAATGGGCCCCTACCTTGCTTTGTGTAATTTTAGTTTAGCTTTTTAAAGTCTTGTCTTGTAATTGCTGCTCTGTGACACTAACTGAATGGTAGATTTCTAATATTTAAATATTACAAATCTGAACGTATTTTCCCCTTGCTTTCCATAAAAACATAGAGTGAAACCATCGCTGTGGATTATCTGAGGGAATTTTACTAATTAGAATTGCATGAGAATTTAGGCTTCTGAGCTGTCATCTGCCCCAGCCCCTTGCCAAGCACCGGAGGTTTCAAGTAGGTTCAGATTTCATCGTTGTCTTAAATATCGGACTTATTCTGGGAAGAGATGTTGGGGTCAAATTTTGCAGTCCTGCACGTGTCTGGGCAGTTTGCTTGCGTTTGCAAGCAGAATTTGGCTCTCATCTGAAGTCTAATCTTTCATGTCCTTCTCATGCAAATGAGCTCAGTTGACTCCAGTGGATCTGCTTGAGCGAATAAGGGCTGAGTTGTGGCAATGCATTTTCTGGCTGTGAGTTCCAAGATACTGGGTTTGGCATTTTTCTTACCTACGTTGGATGCACAGTTTATAGGTGTTGGAATGTCATGAAATGGTTTTGAGGAAAAAAATAAGAATATTTTGAGCGAGCAGTAATTGAAAGCATGAAAGCTGTTTGCTTGTGGCGTGAAGGTAGTCACCTCACTAACATGACAGTATAACTAGAGCTCTGTGAACTTTGAAAACTCCATTTAGTTGCTAACGTTATTATGGTAAAGTATGTTTGTGTAGCATGTTCTCTGCTTTTCAGTTATTGAGGACGCCGGTAGGGTTTTTGGGTGTAGGTAAGAGACTTGGGAAAGAATGCCGCACAATGCATCCCACTCCTGAAACTGGAGCAGTTGATATTTGTGTAGAAGAGCAACATGACACAAATGCTTGATTTTGTGTGTGCAAATGAGAAGGCCTTTGTGATGCAAAGCAGCATCCTGAAAAGGCAAATGTGCTTTTTTGGTTGTAAATATCCCAGCTAAATACTGCAGTAATTGCAAGCAGAGCTTGGCATTTTTCCTCTCTATTCTCTTCATCGTTATATTTTAACAAGTTCTCGTGAGACTATTAAACCGTCTTAGTTTTTGGAACATGTGGCCTAGTGGGGATAACTCTGTCCACAGATGCAGTGGGTTGCCAGCTCAATTTTTGCATGTCTTTTCATTTCCCTCCAGATCCTGTGACCCAGCATAACCTTTGGTCTCCCTCTGAAGGCTGGGGTGAAGGAAGTAAGAGCAGGTGACTGATGATCACTGTCAATACAGCCTGCACACAATATGGGAATTACTTTAGCAGTCTCCCACTCCCTTGTGCTCCCCCTCATCCTCTCTTAAATCAACAAATGCAAATAGCAGCCTCCTCATTTGCTGCGGTCTCCGGGAGGCTGCCCAGGCAGCATGGGCTTTGTTGCAGCCCTGCCTATGGAAAAAGGCGGCTTCAGCCCTTGGCAGAAGGAAAAATACCAAATGGGACCTGATCCCCCCCTCCCTTAATGGTTAATGCTGCTAATATTTGGTCCTCTGGCGTATACAGGTAGGAAGATGCTGAGATAAGGGTATGTGGTGTGTGTGTTTCAAGAGGGCAGCCTGAAGTGGTTGGAGCTGTTTGCATTGTTATTCTTTGTCTGGTAAATGCCCTTCTGAAAGGGAGTAGGGATTGCCCAGTCCCAAAACTCATACCTGTGCTCCTGGAACCTGTTGACGTTGCAAGTGGCTGTGTATTTAACCATAGCTGTGTCTTTGCTCTGTGAGAATAGAAATGCAATTGGTAGATTTCAACGTAGGCAGAGGCACAAAGAATTTGTGAACCAACATTTCTTTACAAGTTCATGATTGTTTTGTTAAATGCATAGTTGTGTGGCACAGATAAATAAAAATACCTGCATTTTACCTTGGTGTAAACATAATACAGGCTATGATATGTACTACTGTATCGTACAGCATACAGTTGATATTGTTCTGCTTTCCAGACATGCAGCTTAATGTGAGTTGTCATTCAGCAATTCAGAGACATTAGAGTAATGCTATGCCAGCATTTGGTTAAAATTCTATTTATCTTATTTTAAGCTGCCATTGCATATGAAAATAAGTTTGGCATACATAAATAAAAGGAAGGTGATCACTTTGCACATCCAGAAGGTGGTCCTTCTCAGATACCTAGGGATATCATGTTTGTATTTGATGTATTAGGATTGCAGCCAGCCATAATGAAGAGATTTCTTCTGAACTGGCATTTAGGAATATTAGATTAGTAACCAAATCAGACAAATAGCAATGTATGTAAATGCTCCTACAGCTTTAAAAATGTGTGTCAGTAGTACTTATATTTCATAAGAAGTCTGTTTGCAGTGTGTATTTCATCTTACAGCGACATTTTCTATTGCAAATACTTTTTAACAGTTAAGTCCTGAATAAAATTTCAGAGTTAGAGTAACAGTTGTAAAGATAGGTGCTGAACTGTTAAGGTGAATATCACTCATAGACCTAGACATTAAAACTGTTACTCAGTCTTTAAGTCTGTTTTTTTCTCAAGACCTCATTTCAAATGTATCTTCTAGTTTTATTTCGTGTTTTATTTGCTCACCAGAAAGCCTCAACATATTTATATTTTGGGAAAAGAAATATCCCAAATTCACAAAAATCCAGGAAACTATCTATTTAGCAGCCTCCTATGCTCTACTTTCAGACTGCAGTTGCGCTTTGGATCAGACACTGGTGACTGACGCAGTCAACGCCTGTTTGAACCCTACCTTGCAATACTTCTAAGTTGTGTCACTTTAAGTTCATAATATTTAAGGTTAGGGTGATTCATGAAGTTTCATCATCAGGGGGATGCAAAAGGCTGTGGTAGAGGCAGTGTGATGCTAGAAAGCCATCTAATTTCGGTGTAAAGGCTTCAAATGATTTCAAATACGTTGTGTGTTCCTTTCTCAGACCTCTCACAATACGGGTTGTTTGATGTCACAAAAATTTCCCATTTTCATCTTCTGCTTACCTCTTTCACAGCTTCTGCATCTGTCTGTCAGCAATCAGGCCAATAAAAATAGAATATTTGTTGATCTTTTTGGACTTGGTTTTTGTTGGCTACAGGTACTGCTGTAGCATGGTGCGGTACATGTTTTCGTTGAGGGTATGTCCTTATCCATAGGTTCTGTTTGACATCCTTCTGGTGTTCTAATCAGTCCAATGTGAAGGGAATTGTTAAAATAAAATCATCATTGTTACTTCAGAGGAGAGTGAGTTGGGTGGAGAAGGTTGCTAACTATGAAGTTAAATGAAATCTGTTTAAATCTTGCAGCTTCACATCAGGTTATAATATAGTCACATCATGCACATGTTGGGTCAGTTTTGTATCGGGTTGGGAGATTCAACATGGAACCAGTTTAGTGTTCAGAATGAATAAAAATAATACTTTTTTGATTTTTGGAAGTCCTTCTTCCAAATAAAATTTTAAGTCTGGGTGGCTGCAGGTAGAAAAATCTGGGTATAGTCATGTGAACTTAACTTTCTAAATTGGCATCTCAGATAAATGCTCATTAATGATACTTTGCCTATCATCGGTTTCTCTTCTTCAGTGAGATGATTTTCTTCACTGCTCAAAAGGTTTGTAGCTTCCTAGAAGTAGTTGGCATGTCTTGTAATCATGGAAACTGTCCTTAGAAGTGAACAGATATTTTATGGGCTGTATAATTTGTGAAATATTTTGAAGGCCTTCTTGATGAATGGCACTTTACAAATATTTTATTGTAAAGAAAATTATGGGAAGCATTTATAAGGTGAGTGGATTAATTGTTTTTTATTTTTATATGAATGTTTTTCTCTTAGGAAAGACCCTGTAAAATAGTGGGTGTAGAGATTTCTCTCTTGGGCTTTATTGAGGTTATATAGTTTCATGCCAACCACTTAAGTTCAAAATATCCAGGTATATTTATTTTACAATATAAATTGTGCACTACATTTTTATTTTTTAAGCCTTTGTTAGAAAAATTACTTTCCATCGTTCATTTTGAGGTTTTCCTCCCCTCCCCTTTTGTTTTTGTTTTTCCTCAGTTTCCATTACAAAGAGCAGTGCAAAAATCCAATCTTCCCCTTCCAAAGTGACCCGGCGTTCAATGCAGTCTCCACAGAAATCTGCTCCAGTACCAGCGCAACGGGGCAGGAAACCAGGTCGGGGCAAACCCCCTGGACAGTCTGCAGTTCCCAAGAAGGGCAGGTCTCCTAAAAATATTCCCTTGACAAAAAGCACCACTCATACTGAAAATCTTAAAACAAGGAAAAAAAGTTTAAAACCTGGAAAAAAGGTTAGTCCTTATCTACTACTTTACTTTATATTGCAAAATTTTGTAGAGAGATTTTTATTTTTATTATTATTATTTAATTTTCTGTCTTCTCTTCGGCCTTCAGGGCTTTAGTGTCTTCAGCAATTGATTGCAAGAAAAAATTTAGAATAGTTATTCTGGAATATTTCAGTATAAACTTCTGCAGATTATTTTATTCCAGAACAAGATTACAAATTGCCTTATGGGTGAGTTGTTGGTGTTAAAAATTACTATTCTGGAATTGCCATTCCCAGTAAAATTCCAAGAGCCAGGGAGGCCTTTATGGTTTTCAGTTTGGGTTATTTTGTTACTGAACCATATACATAGTTTGCTTAATTTTTTTTTTGTTTGTTTGGTTTTCTGTCTTATGTTTGGAAACAAAGGATTAGGAACAGTCAGGGTTTTGGTGCAAAATTTAGGCATCTTAAGCTTACAGCTGAATTTGCCAAATGGATCTCTTGGATACCCCCTAATCCCGGACATCTAACATGAAGCAGGAAGCTTCTTCCCAGGCCATATGTTTCTCCAGGTGTGGGCCTAATTCTGCCCTGATCAGAAAGACGTGGTGTCTTTCTGCCTCTCTCCCTTCCAAGCGGAGTCAGACCTGGATGGTCGGCAGCTGCCTCCAGCTGCAGCTCCTTTGGAGCTGTTTGACCAGGTACAACCCAGCACTGCTGAAACCCCCCCCTTACCAGTCCCACCAACACTGGTGGGTAGACAATCCCAGAATGAGCTAGTTCAGGGAGCTAAACTGGTAGACGACTAACCCGGCATCCCTCCCTCTTACTGCTGCCTTTGTCTCCTCCACCCCCCTAAAAACCACAAATGCTACTGCAAGAAAGGATAGGATCACAGCAGAGCAGATTTAGGCAAGTCTTGAATTGGCATGAAAGTACAATCTATTTTCTGCTTGTTCGCCCACTGCATGCTGTCAAAGAGGAGCAGCAACCCTGCCATCTCTTTCCCCAGACAAGTTGTGTCTGTCCCTGTGCTCTTCTCTCCTTTGCATTAGCACGTACAGGGGAGTGGGGGGCATTGTTTTTTTCTGGGATTTAGGGTTGTGGGTTTTTTTCCCCTCCCCTGCCCCCAAGTTTTGAAAAGTTGAAGTTTTGGGTTTTTTCTCCTCTGCTCTGGGTCACTGTGGGCTATGGGATCTATTGCTAGTGATGTGTAGAGTGGAGTAATGGCACAGGTGGGACATCTCTTTCCAGCGATAGAGCTGATCCGTGTAAAGTGCTAGTTAAGCAACTTTATTAGAGCGTTCCTAGAAGGCTCTAGCACAAACTGGAAGCAAGCACTTTGTTGGAATGATGACCACAAGGTAAGCAACGATCCTGGGGCCGAGTGCTGTCTCCTCTGCTACCTGCCCCTTCCAGTCGGGTATCCAAACTGGTAGGCTACTGATGCAAGTGGCCTCCAGCTTTGTCTCTAGCTTCTGGCTTTATACATCTCTGATGTATATAAAAGTGCACAGAGACATAGATTAAAGAGTAGAAAGGTGTTCCCACCCAGGCTCAGCTAGTGGATGGGGTGTTCCCCATAAGTCTGGGGGGCTTTAAAGGACAGCATTGAACACCGAACTTTCGTATCTTAAGGATGTACTTGGGTATGGCAGGATGTGCGCTTTCCTGTAAGACTTTTGTCCTCTGTGTCTCATGAAAAAGAAATTGAGAGACTTTGTGTAATCCTTTGAAGAATAGTTGGAGGAATCTTGCCTGTAGAGGAGGCTTCTGGGCTCTAAACACTGGGTGTCTGAAAGTATCTGCTTGGAGCGCTGCATTTGGCACCTGGTCTGTGTGAGGTACTTGGGGGGGATTTGCTTGGGGAATGGGGGTTACTGCTGACACTCCCTGTCTTGAGGAAGTGAATCTGAGATACCTCTGCACGCTCCTGGTTTCATCTGTGGGACGAGGCAACTAGGAGTTAGATTTTTGCAGAATCTAAATTTGGTATCTATCATGGGGAGTTTTACTACGTTAACTTTTGCATTAAAAAACTTTTAAAATTAACTCCTTTTGAGAATCCATGGAAGGCTGTTATTGCTTTGGTACATGGTTAAATTGCCAGGATGTTACACATATGTGTAAGCTCTTCTTTGGACTGTGACGCCTGTTAGCATAAGGTTGAAGAGAGGAAATGGCTTTGTGGGAGTTCTGCACAGACAGGGTGTATCTGACATGGAGTGCCATACAGCCCGTATACCTCACAATATATAAGTAAATATAATGCAAGTGGTATGTGCCTAGAGATTTGAAAGTGCCTCTTTTTTCTTTTTTTCTTTTTTAAGATTGATCCAAAAAACCCCTCCAACTTTTCAGGCTAAGTAATTCTGCTTCAGGTGTGACCTGGCTATGTGGTAGTTCAAAACCTGTGTATTTGGGGAGATTGGTCTATGCCTGATACACTGTGGAGTTGTCTGACTTTTGCCCTTTTATGTTTGTTATGCTGTGATGTTTATCATTGTGCAGGTATTAACTTTCATTATACAGCTAGGAATGTTGAGCTGTTGTGTCATGCATGAGATGCATGTTGGGTTTTGTCTTTGGTTTGTCTCCCTCAGTTTGCACTGTATAGTTTTACTCTCTCATAACGAAGAAGAAAAATCTTTATGGCTCTTACATCTCTTTCATTATTTTTGAAAGTACAATTTGCATAACAATGCAAAGAATTCCTTCCAGAATTTCTTGAGGAAGTGCCTTGGCCTGAGTGTGGCTCACACATTTGACCCCTCAAGAAGGGTGTTCTTAAGTGTGAGGGTAAAGCCTGTGAAGTTGGCCGTGTGGTGCCAGACTGTGAGCGGAGCTCTCTGCAGGCAAATGGAGCTGGTGTGCCCTCACAGCTGGCAGGGGCCAGCCAGCGACACCCTGACCAAGCAAATGTGCTGAGTCCTGCTGGGAATGTGGCCTGCCTTGTGAGAAAACATGGCTTTGGGATAGCAGTTTGCTGCTCCTCAGTTTGGGGTTGCAAAATGAGAACCCTGGCTGAGCAAGCATAACATGCTGTATTTGCAAGACTCATGCTCTTTCCTCCCCAGGTAGGAAATGGCCAGCTAGCCTCGCTATGCTGACGTGTTAGTGTGGAGGGAAGATAGTTCCTCTGTCTTACAGTTCAGCGTTTGTATTCTGTTTTGATGTCTACATTTCTCCCATTTCCTCCTCTTTCACCTCAACTCGACCACCTGGATTTTGCAGCGTGGTGACAGACAACTTGGCCTCCAAAGATTCCCTGCTCCAGAGGAACCTTCAGGAATGTCAGACTTGAGATCAAAAGCTCAAACTTCCCCAGTGCGTTTTTCTTCTCTGTATTAAGCATGGAGCGAGACCTTTCTGTCACCTAGTGTTAAGATACGTAGGCAATTCCTGACAAGTAATAAATCAGTGCTTGGTTCAGTGTCTGACCTGAGCTGCCTTGTCTCATTCACGATGCAATGCCAAGCCTTGGCAGTCTATTCCTTATATTCATAACGATTCCACCCGGTGCCATATTGTCAAGTAGCTTCTCTAGACAAACTCATCTTCTCTGAACTGTAAAGGGCATGGAAATATTTTTTTAACGTGCCCTGGATTTCAGAAGAAAGTTAATTCATTCTTTATAGGTGTTGTGAAGAAGTTAAGCACTGCTGCTTTTAGGAAGGTATAAATTTTCTTTCTACATGATTTTTTGTATTATATTTGGAAAATATGCTGCTTCTAAAAATGTGAAGGATGAATAGTGATAAATGTAAAAGGGCTTAGCCTCCCTTAGCAACTTGACTGGATTTTCATTTCACTATAGATCAATTTTAGCAGTAAATCCTTACCACGTGAGTAGCCAGGTCTCTTCTGCCTTCAGCAGTGTCAATACCTTGGGTAATCTCCTATATTCCAAACTTTTTTAGTAGGTAAGAGAATGAGAACATGATCTGTTCTCATGGAAGAATAAATGGTGAAGGGAGAGGTGATGAACTTTTCTCCAATTCATTTTTTTTTTTATTTCCATGTATTTTCACAACATATCCAAGGACATTAGAAATGCCTTCCTTGTGTGTGTCTCTTTTCTAAACCCCATTCCAAACCAAATTACAAAAAAATCCTCCTTTCCTTAGGTGGAAGGCAATGCACGCTGACCAATTTCTAAATCTCTGTGCTGCCGCCTCTGGTTGTCTGTCATATGATACGCTGCAAATAAGTTTGCTGTGGGAAAGGAAAAGGTTTTTGGCAGCCTATGTGACTGGATTATCACTACTGGTTTAATTTGATACCTTGTGTAAAGCACCAATTCCTAGAAGTGATTAATTGGGAATTTCAGTCCCTTTTGAAACAAGCTGAGGGAAAATCTAGGTGCACTGCAAAATTGACATCTAAATGTGACTCAAGTTTTATATGGGTTTATATACACAGCCCGACTAACTGGTTTGAGTTGTGATGAACCCAGATGATTGGAAGGGTATGAACAGGTAAATAATCCAAAGCACCTCTTCTATGCTTCCTAAGGTTTAGAAGGGTCATGAATTAGTATATAAAGCTCATTCTTTTCCCACTTTTCAGATGGAGGTAGGTTCCTTCTTAAGTCATTTATCATCCACTGCCTTACTTAAGTAGCTGTAAATGCAAACTGACAGTTTCTGGTCTTCCTTTCCTGGACTTTATCTTCTCTGCTCTGTGTAGTACTTTTGTAATAAGGAACCACACACATTTGGTAAAATGGTAACTGATAGCAGAAAAATTTTGCATACTCTTTAAAAAACATTAAGCATTTTGGCTTTTTTTTTTTTCTCTAAACAGAAAAAAATCTTGCCGGAACAACTGACTCCTGCATCACCTTCTCCTCATTCGTCTCCTGAGGGGAACAGTGGCACTACACAGATAATTAAAGATGGTATTAGTTTGTCTGGTGCAACTGCAGCAGTCATATCCACAGGTAAAAGACAAAGAAAAAAAAAAAAAAGACATCTTTAGTGTGAAATGGCTTCCATTGCAAGCAAATAAGTAGTGTCATTTTATGGCAAATGTGCTGCAAACTTATTACAGTAAATCATTATTCAGCTGCCTTATTTTTTAAAGATATTTGTAGGTGGCAGTGTTACTTTGCAGAACTAGTGTTTTGATGCCTGCATTATAGCAAGAAGTGCAGTGCTGGAGCACTTTTGATAGATTTGCTAGACCTGGCAGTTTGTTCCTGAGGAAGGAAACTGTACAGTTCTTTCATGTCTGTCCCAGTCCTTAATGTATGAAATGGGAATAGATGTAGCTGAAAACCTATGTGATGTTCTGATGTCATGCAAGCTGTACTCCATATAACAAAATAGAGATTTTATCTCTGTATAACCTTACATTAAAAGAAACTCCGACTGTTTAAACCAAGTAAATGCAGTCAGAGGAAATACATTCCTCCTCCTCCTTTTGTTTGCTTATTTTTGAAAAATAATGACATATCTTGAAAAGGGCTGTCAAAAGAGAAATAAGCTAGTTAATGAGCTAACTCATTGAGGAGTTTGTAACCCTGTGGTGAAGAAATTTGTATGTTGTCAACTGAAATCTCAGAACTTTCTAAAACCTCCACAAATTGTGATAATTTTGTTTGGGGTGCTTTTTTACATTTAGGAAACTGTTTTTACAGTAGAAGTTGTCAGGTTCTTCTTACTCCCAACTTCAGTGATGGACGAGGGGAAAATATGTATGTGTTTCCTAGAAAAATAAACCTTTCAGGAGGCAGTTGTTGTTGAGCCCAGACAGAAGATGCCATGAAAACTATTTTTGTTGATTTGTATCTTTGATTATTTGTACAAATAGGTTTCCTCCAATTTGCAGAGATGAGAGAGTGAGCAGATATGCATGAAGACATAAGATCATTAAAACGCTTATAGAAATACTTCGTTTTTAAAACCCCAAGTTTTTAACTAAGTCCAAATAATAATACAGTTTAGAAAAATATGGCAGTCTTCTGTATAAGAGAATGTTTAGATTGTATGCTGGATCACCACAGCGGCATGTTTTTTCATTAAGATGTAATAATATCTTGGGTGCGTTTCTGGTCATGTGATAGCCAAGGCTAAGAAGAAAAAAATTCCTCAGTTACAGCTTTTTCCCATGTTTTTCTGGCTTGCTGTTCCTTTGAAAAACCATTTTGCATAGTCTCTATAAATAGTAATTTCAAAAGTCCTATTTTATTGTTTTGTGCTAAGCTTTAAACCACCTTACAGTGTTTGTAGAGAAGTATATTTATTTTACTTAGCAGAGAAGGCCAAGTTGCCTTGTGGAAATCCTACATGAGTGGTACATGTTGTAGTACAGATGTCCTTCAGTAGCCATTATAGATGCACGTAGGACCATTGTAAATGCACATGTTAGTGCTGTACGGGTGCTTCAGAATAAGCATCAATGGTAGGTATATACCATAGGGTTGTCTTTGTTGCAGCTTTTCAAACAGGAGAAAAATTAGGGCAGTAACTTGGTAAGGCCAGCTTTTTAGAATCACCTCTGGGTAGTTCAGAGTTATCTGACGGTAATTCTTTCTTTATTGGAACTAGTGTATGAACAGATACTAGTCAAAATAAAAGATAAGCATGGATTATGACAGCTTTGTTACATTAGCGGGATAGAGAAGGGCTTTAGAGACCAGAAAGAAGTGGATTTAGGACTCAGGCAGGAGAACTTTGATAGAAGAGAGAGTGTGCTTTTTGCATGCTCGGAAAGTATGTGTGCATGTTCAGCTTCTTGAGTTGACCAGTGTATCTTTTCCTCAAATTTAAAACTAAAAAGACAGTTTGTGGTCCTAACTTGGAAACATGTCTTAGTTCCTCAGCAGTAAATATGGCTTGTTCTTTTTCAGTGTGCGTTTATGTCAACAAGCATGGAAATTCCGGGCCTCACCTGGATAAGAAGAAGGTTCAGCAGCTTCCAGATCACTTTGGACCAGGTCCTGTCAATGTGGTACTTCAGCAGGCTGTGCAGGCTTGCGTGGACTGTGCCTATCAGTCTAAAACAGTCTTTGGATTTCTGAAATCTGGCCATCATGGAGGTGAAATGATAACTGGTATGTGAAGATGCTTTGTTTCTTCCTATTTTTCACTTGGTTGTGAACTTGAGGTAGGGCAGAACTGAAGTAGCTGCAGTGAGTTTATATTGCTTTTGTAACTAATTAAGCAGAGTCAAGCATATATACTTGTGAACTACTTTACTAAGAGAGTATTGGTGGTGTGGGATCCATCTCACTCTGGGTCCAGGGTGATTTGAACAATTCTTTAAAATCAGAATTTAGCAATAGCAGTGCTAAATTGCATATACACATTACAGTTAGATTCTTATGCTAGGTAGAGCTTGTGCACCTTATTTAGCAGCTGTAGCCAAACATTTGTCAAGTAAACTCAGTACAAGTGAAATATCAGCTTTATTAATTCAAGTCATTCGCATAATCTTACTCATACATAGTGTTTGTGTTTTTAATGCCTTAACCAAGTGGGTGAAAAGTTTCAAACTACTCTGTTTAGCTTCCAGTCAAGTGATTCCACATGTTAAAGTTGCTGCTTCTTCCCTTCCCCCATTCCCCAGAATTGTAGCAGTGTTCATCCACCTATGTCTCCTATTATGGAACAGGTTTATTTCTGCTACATATTAGATGACAGATCTACAGATACAGAGATAATTTATCTCAAATGGAATAGCTGCTGCTTGACATTTTTTTTTCCTCTTAGGCTCGGAAATATTCTATATAGCAGTTAGCATGTCAATTCATAATTCCATCACTGGCAATAAAAGGACTTTGCGTTACTTTAATCTCCTTACATTAACGCCAGATGTGAAAGATAATTAGTGGAATACAGGTTCAATTAAATCCTCATAAAGATTTTGCTGTCTAACAATATTTAAAAAGCAGCACCCCAATCTGTATATAGCAGAATTTCAGGAAGCCTTGCTTATGCTTCCCTGTGAATTTGTTCACAAAATGGATGCTGCTTCTCTGTTGTGTAGTAAAGGTTTAAGGGCATTGTATGTGTGTGGTTTTGAAACCAATATTGCTTTATTTTTGTAAGATATATGGAAGTTTATTACATTATTAATACATTGCTGTACCTAATTCAGACAAGTTAATTTTGCTAGAAGAAAATGCACTGCGATGAGCATTGCAAATATTCTGTTTGTGATTAATTTAGTCCTTTGCGATAAACATAGACCAGTGGCATATCTGAGCTGTGACTGAGAAGTTGAAAATAATTATTTCACAGAGTTGTTTTGTTTACATTCAAAAATTCTGTATCAAAAGGAACTACTGTTCTGCACCTTGCTTCACCCCAAGGCCTGGATTCAGAGGAGCCAGCGCTGTAGCCCTGGATTTGAGTAACTTGGCAATGTGGACTGCTCCCGAAGCAGAGTCCTGGCCCAGGTGACAGCGAGACACAAAACCCCAGTGGGTTTCTGGTGTTCTTGAGCTCTTGCCTTCTCATTGGCTTGTCAAACAGGTTGCTGAGAAGCAAGTGAGCAAATACTCCCTGTCATTTTATCAAAAAATTGTGGGTGATGTAGTTTGAGAAGCACAAAATGTGCCTTAGGTTAATGTAGCACATTACAACCAGCTGTGCATGTGAACAATTAGGAAGAAGAGGAAAACTGCAGTAGAATAAAATGAGGAATTACAGAATGAAATTGTGAGAGTGTTTTCTTGTAGAGTTTTTGTTTGAAAGTGGTTTTGGAGTGTGGTTTGTTGTTCGGGGTTTGGGTTTTTTTGGACTGGCAAGAAAAAAAAAGTTGCAGCAGAGAAGAAGCAAAGCAATCTTAAATCTTTTGTGGTTTAATAAACTTTCATGATGAGCATTATACCTGCTGTAGGAGGAAAGTGTGTGCTGCTGAGGGCGTCGATAAAATAATCTTGCTTGAATACATGTGAATAATTAGCGGGTTCTTTTGGTTCAGCTGCCAAAGAAAATAATTGTTTTGAATGGAACTGAATTTCGGATTTTTCCATCTTTTCATACTCAAACAAAAGCACAAACCATTTTATTTTTGCTCAATGCATAAGGTTTCAATTCAAGCAAATATAACTGAAAGGAAATTAAAGGCTTGATTAGCAAGCCTGCTAATGACGGTGGTGGTGTCAGCCCCATTTTTTCTCCTTATAGTGCAGAGACTATGGCGTTTGATTGGATGAAATAGACTGAGGCTCAGATAAATCTTATCAAGCAGAGAATTAAAATCAGACTCTTGGGTGAGTTTCTTCACTATCAGACAAAACACATTTCTCTGATAGTTTAGCCTTCAGCCTTTCTCCTGGCTTGAATTGGTATTAAAAATGTACTTATACAATGGAAGGTGAAGAAATGAGTATGAGTCTTCATCCTGGGGATGGCACTGCACATGCAAGCTCCAGTTCCTGTTTATTTGTCATTAAAGGTCGAGGTTATTGCACCTCAGCAGCACTCCTTTTTATTTTTTCACCTAGCACTTATCTGGGAAGTAAGAGGCTTATGCTGTCCCCAAGCAGAGCAGATAGTTAAGCCAATGGATCTGGATCCCACACCCTTGGTTAGAGTTCGTATGGTTGCCCTCAGGTGTTCAGAGTACAAGGGAGCTGTGTTTGCACTGAGTCTTTATGGTTTTTTCCCATGGTATGTCTTGCTGGGGCAGTCACATTGCTTCAGCTGTTTCTTGCTTTACCCTCCTGACAACTCTAAGATAATATTGTTCTTTTCAATGCTTCTTTTCAAAATGAGAAATTAAAGCGTGGAGAATAAGTGATTTCCCTAAGGTCATATAAGAAGACCCACAAGGCTATTATAAAGCATTTTAAATTTTTGCTGTAGCTGACTACTACCTTGCAGTAAATTTGTCAGAAGATCAGGCTGTGCTAGGTCTCACAGCCTATTTGCTCTCCAGAACTGGTTGAGTTCCAAGCAAAAATTTGCCTTCAGAGATCCCTTTCCCAAATAAGAGGTAGAGGACCTTGTTCTGAGCCACATGTGGGGCTGTGAATCGTAAGCATTTCATTTGAATGTTGGAGCCTGGAAAAAATGAATGGGCCGTGGAAACACGTGGGTCCGGGATTTGTCCCTGTAGTGCTGACTCTTTAAGCACTTGCATTGGGTCAGTCTGTGGTGAAAGTAGATGAGAGAGGTAGCACATTGTTGATGCTAGCTGGTTAACTTCAATTAACTCTAATCAGAAGCTTCCTTACAATCTACAGTGTAAGTAATTGACACTTCTGATTTCTGAAGGAAGCCTAAAATATGCTAAACTTGGGCGTTTTCTTTGGTTTTGTGTATATTATCTGTCTCTTTTGTAACACAATATGGAAATGTTCCCTAATTCAAATGCGTGAATAAAGGCTTTCTTGTCATTTCTGTTTTCTGGGTTTTTTTAAAATGCATCTGTTACCAACAAAATGTGATCCTTTAAAGCTCTACTTATCATTTGGAAACTTATGTTAACAACAGAAAACTGCATGACAGGCTGAAAACCAAGAAGACAAATTAATGCATAAAGCTGGTGTTTACGCCGCTTCTTTCTAGCCCTAAGTTTAAGTTACAGGTTTGTTCCTGCTTTGTTGTAATGTCTTCCTAGGCAGAAATAACTCAATGTTTCAGCTAATGTAATGGTAATTATCTGTATATTGGTAAAACTGAGTGTCTTCAAATCTTAGTGATTTTCAAAAAAAAGTAAAATACTGTCAGCTGCAGCACTCTGGGGAGCAAGGAAGAAGGTCAACAAGTAAAAGACATAGACACATGTCCAGGCTCTTTGTAATCATTCAGTTTAAGAGACACCAGATCCATTTGTGGCTGTTGTGGTATCTCTGCCACCTAGCTCCTGTTGAAATAAATGGGAGCTTGACCACTGTAGTGTTGACAGGAGGATAGATTTCTCTAGTGGTAAAATAGCAAATGGCAAAACAGTTTCTGTAGTCAGAATTTTAGTGGTAATGGATGCCAGCACACTACCACATGTATGCTCAGTTCAGTTAGAAACTGAGAAAAAAAATATTTAACTTGTTTTCTTCCTTTCTCTTTTTTTTTAAATAGCTAATTTTTTTTTAGCAAGTACTGTAAAGGGTCTTTTCTGTGTTATCTCCTGTAAATAGGTGGCGGAGAAGTTGCTGTTTTATAAACAAACAACAGAAATTGCACATAAGTTTTGGTGATGAGGGAGTAGTTGCAAGTTTTTTTTTTTATGCTGGTGTGAATCTAAAATTATTTTATTAAACTAAGTTCCCACGGAGCAAATGTAAACTGCCATGGTCTGACAGAAGGTAAAATCAGTGTTTTGGATGTGAATTTGTTAACTTACCAGAATGATTGCTTATTCCTCTCATTTCTTGTGTGGTTTAAATCAAATCTGGATGTCTTCTCCTTTAAGTTAATGATGATGTTTTACTCGACTTCATGATGCTTGGGGGATGTTTGACATCATCTTCTTATTCACAGCGTCCTTTGATGGGGAGAAGCATGCCATCAATCTTCCTTCTGTAAACAGCGCATCGTTTGTCCTGCGCTTCTTGGAGAAACTCTGCCACAGCCTGCAGTGTGATAATCTCTTTAGTAGCCAGCCTTTCAGCCCTTACATGGGATGTGCACATAGTCCTACGGAGTACGATAGGAACAAACCAGGTACTGTTAGACAACTGTTATTTTCAAGTCCTGATATTTTTGAGAAGTCTGGTGATTTTTATGAACTTTCAAATCTGTCTGTCTATGACGTGAATTGATGGAAATGAATACGCTTCAGTTCTTAGTGAATTGGTTCCAGTGCGGTAGTGCTTTGAGAGGATGGGATAGCTCATACCACATGTGCAGAAATCATTTTGTTCAGCATACTCCTCCTTGTAGCCGAACCAGGAAACATATGTATTGTACCACTGTGATACTTCTAAAAGGACAAGCTCAAAACTTCACATTTCATTTGTTAAATTTATGTTCGGATGATAAAATAAACTTACAAAAAGATACTTACTGCCTTATGAGAAGGGGCTTGCCCTGAATGTGAATTCAGTCTGGCTCTTCCCACACCGATAAATGGTCCTTTCTTCCCTCTTTATTCACCTTACTCAATGGCAGCT
>JAOXNO010000001.1:129170270-129190913 GCA_028565335.1 Limnodromus scolopaceus
GTGAATTCAGTCTGGCTCTTCCCACACCGATAAATGGTCCTTTCTTCCCTCTTTATTCACCTTACTCAATGGCAGCTCCAAAATTTTTACGTTCTACTATGTACAGTCCCGTCTTCTAGTAAAAAAGGTGGATTCTGCAGGTGGCTGCTTATGATACTTTGTATGAGGCCTGTATCTTTTTCTGCTGCACTGGGAGTGCAGAGTGAGGGGGAAATGAAATGACTTGTGCAAGATCTCCCATCAGCTTGTTTGCAGGGCCTGGTATTACAAGTTGCAGCCCAAGGGTTAACAGGAGCCATCGCTGAGAAAACCTTGACATAAGGGCAATTTCAGAGAATTCATATTGGGTACAAAGCCTCCTCACAGTTTTCTGGTAGCTGATGCTGTCTTCTGGATTTTGCTTTAGAAAATAAAATATTCTTTTTTCTTTTTATTTTCCCTTTCTAACGGAGAAATGGTGTTTATAATTCTGTCTGTCATATGAAAGTCATTAGTTTTAACTCTTTTCGGAAAAGTAACCAGAGTCCAAGGTAGGTTGGGTGATGACAGTATAAACTAAGCTGTACTTCAGCTTTGAAAGTTTGTGTCAAAATGGTTGGGTTTGTGTGACACAAGAAACTAAACTGTAACCCGGTGAACGGCTGATGCTTTTGTCCCTGGACTTTTGCCATGAGCAGCTTTATGCTGGAATAATAAGTGGTGACTTTCCTCTTCACAGCAAAAGAAGAAATACCTGAAAACAGGAGTGCTAAACGATACTCTCAGGACTCTCCACCATATACCGCTCCTCTTTCCCCTAAGCTTCCCAGAAATGATGCTCATCCATCTGAGGGTAATTACATTATGTCGAGATTATATATGAGGATAATTTATGGTTTCAGTATTTCCAGTCAAAAAGGATCGAGTTCAACGTATGTGTCTGGTTTGTCTCTAGCCTTTGACAGGTCAGGGTGAAAGTATGTTAATTATTGATCACTGGCACAGATTTTGCACTTAGGGAAGATCTACTGCAAGTTCCAGCAGTTCTTCTCCTAAACCTGCTAGCCTTTTTTGTGAAGGGGCTCAGGCAAATAGGTGGCAGATGAAGCGTCCAGCTTCATATATGGCTATTTAGCAGAAAACCAATTGCCTTGAAATGGATTAGGAGATAAATTGGAAGCAACTCTAGGCTGGGGCCATTAAGTGAGTAAGGGTGTAGCTGGATGATACAGTTCAGCTGAGTTTATGGCTAGCTGCCAGCGAAAGTTGTGCTGCTCCTGCTCTCCTTGCCTCCATGCAGTGGGTTCCAGGCCCCACAGCTGGGTGGTAAGCTGAACCAATGAGCAAAAGCACAGAAAACATTTTGGTGAAGCAAAGAGTCCTTTGCAGTTTACTTTTTGGGACTGACTCACCATGGACTGGGATGAGCCCGGGGAAGGGTTGAATAAAGTGCAGCTGTGGCCAGGGGAGCAGCAAAGCCTCCCTGTGGCAGCGGGCTGTTAGATTGATTTAGCTCACTGATGAAGAGCACCTTTTCCTGCACTGCAGCTCAGCTGCAATAACTGAGCACATGTCTAGTCTTAGTCTGCCTCAGATGTAAAGTAAAGCGTCTAGGTTTAAATCTCAGTGAAAGCGACTTAGGAAAATGTGTGGTTTTCCACTCTGCATTTGCTGCTGGTTAAGCTATGGCAGCTTGTTGATGTTGACTCATCCCGTCTGATACATACATACTTTCTTTTGCTGCAAGATATTTGCACAGCGTTTCCAAAGGGTTTTTTGAAATGTGATGGGGTTTAGTTACTTCTTTCTTCATATTATTTTTTTTCTTCTTCTTTTTGGAGATCCTGGCATCATTTTGTGTCTGTTAGCATCAGTGGAGCAGAATGATCTCTTTTTCTGTGCAAGTTAAAAAGTCATAGGACTACAGTTGAAGTATAAAAGGATATAAGATTAAAATATTCAAAATTATAGTTTATTTTAAGTGGTACATGTTATTATTTTATATATATGTAACATATTTAGCTCTTTGTATATAATAACAGCAGCAGGAAATACAGTTCTGCGTTGATTATTGATTTCTTTATCTTTCCAAAAGAAGTACTGGCTTAATTCCACAGATACATTGTACACCTAAGTCACATATTTCTGGTAGGTAACTCAATGAGTGTAGAGCACCTAATTATACTCAAATTAAATTCGTTCAGTTGGAGCAAAACAAATGTTTGAGTAGATCTGCATTATCCTGTAAGAAATCTTCCTCAAAGTAAATGTGTGTGCACATTCTGCGTTTTAATCCTTGTTTGCTAATGGATCCCGTTTACAGATGAAGTTAGTGTACTCCTTCAAATACATTTTAAGATCAATAATTCATTATAAAGTGCAGTTACTTGGATAAAAAAATAATTAAAATAAGTGTTCTACCATGGTTTCAGAGGTTTGAATTTAGAGAATAGTCTATGCATTTCAAGAGGCAAAGTGTTCTCTAATGTTGTGTGTTTCCCATTAGGGCAAAGTCCTCTGCTGAAAATCTGGAGGTAATTTTATAGCGGTCAGTCATCGGTTGGTTAGCAAGAAAGATCCTGCCCCCAAAAAGTTCTGGTTCCATTGAGACATAGTTGTCTTGAAATAGTTGTTTTGAAATATCATTTGAAGGCAAAATGGAATAATTGTGGGAAAGGGTCTTTCAAACAGCTCATTTTCCCTCTGATCTGCTCAGGGATATATTTTGCAGATCTTGCTGTCTTTCCTGCCCACTAACAGTTTCTTCTTAAAGTTATGAAAGATAAAGTGGGGGGCGGGGGAATAACTCAGTCTCCCTCCCCCTGAAAACCGACTGTTCTTACTACTGCAGCCGATTACATCATTCCCGTTATGTATGAAGCAGAACAACTGGCTTCTGATTCCCAGAGGAGCTTCAAGAAAACACAACGTCCGATTCCTGCTAAGGCCCTTCAGTGTTTAAGCAGTCTGTCATCCTTACATTTGAAACATAAGGTCTTTTATTGACCTTTTATTAATCTACCCAGAGATCAGGCATTCTGCAGTGGAACCTCCTGTCTTTTTCCATACCACCATTCACAACTGCTCAAAAATGTCGAGGTGGGAGAAGTGTGTCATTTGTTGCTCCATGGATTGCAAAGCTCTGTTTGCTAGATGCCAATTTTGAATCAGCTGTCGTACTGGTCGACGCTTTTTTGACAAGATTGCAGCTGCTTTTTGTTTGTAGAGAAGCTAGATGGATGGAAAGGGAGATGGATTGGAAACTGTAGCTGCTGAACAGAAATATCTTCTGTAAAAGGTGACGGCCCTGGGAAATACGCCAGCTTTTCCACCTTGTGTATGTGAATTGAGAACTTACTGTAAGATAAATTCAAATGCTGGTATCTTGGGAAAGAAAAAAAGAGTTGATCTTTCCCAGCCCTATTTACTATTGCTTACTTTAGGATATATAACATCAGAGAGAAATCTGGGATATAATTGGAATAAATACAACTAAATTCTTTTGCAACACAGTCAGTTTTAAAAATCTTTGTGTCTTCAGAAATGTTGACATGGATTGTATAACATTATTTTTAAAAAACCTTATATTTGGGAACTAAAAAAAGGTTTTTTCTTAAGACGTTGCATGGAGTTGGCTGATACATGCTTAATAGTCTAGTTGAAGCTTTCTGCTAGGGAGTATTGTCTCCATTATTTCTACCTTTCAAGACTTCTGAAATCTGAATCTACAGGTTCAGTCAGTTAAACCTTAGGCTCCTTCATATAGCTTTGCTCTAACTATAAAGTATCACCTCTGCCTTTTGGTCTTGGACTGAGATTTCTGTTAGTGGTTTCATTCTCTACAGATCTGATTTCATTCTCTACAGACCCTGATTGGCTACCCTTTAATTTTATAGTGCTTATTATTGGCTACACCACTTAAAGTTGCTCCGAAATTCTATTGGCTTGTCATTTTGGGAAGTTGCTGCAACTGCTTCAAGCTCACAGATATAAAGAAGTTAGTTTTCTTGTTTGATTGTTTTCTTGGAAACCCTCAGTAGCTTCTTCTTTGCTTTTGTGATTCAAATCTAACAAATCAGAATGTTTTGCAGGGGTTGCTTTGAGGGCTGTATTATGTGAAAGAGAGGGACTTGTGTCCATGAAAGCTGCTTTATTGCTCGACTATCAAGTTTAGTAAAAGATGTTACATCACCTTGCAGGTCTTGCCTTACTGAGTTCACTAAGTAGGGAGATGGCTGGCTGACTGGCTTTGTTCCCTTTCAGGATTAATGCTGTCTGAAGACCAAAGTGCACTTAATAGTTCTTCACTGCACTCCACTTTTAAACAGGTTTCATCAGAGAACTGAAGACCTCAAGAAGCAAGTTGAAAACATGCTTGAGAAGCTCACTGGGTTTTTTAGGAAATACTCTTCCTTTAGTTTTAATTGGGTATTCGCCCAAGAAATTCTTGAAAGTTGTCACATAAGAAGGGTAGTAAAAACTGTATTTCAGGAACTTGTTTTGCAGAACATACCAGTTTCTTATCCTGAAGAATATGCTGCTTCACTAACATATGTTTTATAACTTCACTAGAGTAATTTTCAAGATGGTAGTGTGGGGTTTACACTTCTGTGAACCTGTTAGCTATATTTTCCAGCTCTTAACTCTCCTGCCAAAGCAACATTTGTTTCATACAGATTTGTACATCATGCTTCCAGCATCGTTCTCGGGATAGATATTGGCCTGATGCAAACAGAGGGATACATATGATTGCTAGAAAATGGAGTGGGATTCTCACTGATTTGGGGTTTTTTTTTGTTCCCCTCGTGTAGCATATTTCTCCCAATCAGACCTGGATTCGGTTGACTGAGAGTGGAATTTTCAGTAATTAAGCAAACCTGGCTCCCTGTCACATGGCACAGGGAGAGGGACCCACTGAACTCTGCTTGTTGGCTTAGAAACAATATTGACAGGTTCTAAAAATTCACGCGTCTTCTAAGCGGGCATTGTTTGTGTTTTGCAGGGTAGAAATTAGCTGATAAGCGATAAGAACTAAAAAGGGGAATGTTATACTCCCTTCCTGAGACTTTATTAACTGGTTCAGTTATTTACACTTATCCTTAGCTTTCCAGAGTCTGTGCTCATAGACCCTTCCCTGTATGAGTAACTAACTGTGTGTAGATAGCGTGGTGGTCAAAATGTGTTACCTTAGTGTGCTGTACCTGGCACTTGCTGGCAAAGCCACAGAAGGCTGCAATCTGTTGAATTCTTAATGACAACCTCTGTGTCTGAGTGTATTGGGATCTATAGATGATAATTGTCCACTTGTTTTGTTTATGACATTAGTAACTCCCTCTGCTGTTTAGAACAAGTTAAACAATTGCTAATTAACATGAGAGTTTTTACTTATATTAAAAATTTCTTGCTAGATAACACACTCGTAATGGTTAGCTTTTGGGAGTATGTTTAAAATAAGATAATGAAAATGCTTGACGAAGAATGTTTGATATATCAATATTAATGTCAGACAAATTTACCCCCCCCAGAATTTCCTCTGTTACTTCCCTGTTCTTTACAAATACAACTGAACTGATTTTTGGAAGACTGTCTCAAACTCAACATATTAAATATTTTGCTACAAAAAAAAAAAAATGTTAAAAACATGCAGTAAGAGCCCAGTGATTGCTTGAGGAAAGGGGGCAAACATTCAGCAGCAGTGACTGCCTCACAGGAGATCTGTTAGCAGGCTTACAATCTGTCACTATCTTCAGGAGAACGTAGCAAGGAGTTAAATAACAAAGGTATAATATCCATCACTTTGAACGTATCAATACTTGCTTTTTGTGTAGCAGAAACATTACCTATAGAGGAAAACAGCACTTCCAAAGAACACCGATTTTCTGAGGACTCTATGGATTCTGCACTTAATTCTGTAAATCCTTCAAGCCCCACCCGTCGAAATTCCACGGAATATCGTACTTCAGGGAGTGCAGCGTATTACAGAAATTCCCTTCAGCCAGTGACTGCTACCTCAAATTCAGCCCCAATCCTGCGCAGGCTGTCCTTGAGCTCTGCTGGGAGCAGTGGATACTATGAAGTTAGTAGGAATCGAATACAGAGGCGGATTGAAGGTATGCTATATAACTCGGCTTTCCAGAGTATATAACTGCTTTTATTGACGTACAAAGTCCGAGAGTTACGAATAAAGAATTTCTTTGCTATAGAAAAGCTTGAGCATGGAGTGAAATGTTGTGCTGTTGCCAAGCATGTCGGGCTCACTAACGTAACTGCAAAAGCAGAACTGAAGCCTGCTAGAACTAATACTGCGATGCAGGCCGGGGGTGAGGAGCTCCTGCCTCCTGCACCTTCCCCTCACTGCTGTTATGGCCCCTGCGGCAGGCCAGACCGAGGAGGGCTGATTATATGCAGCTCACTTCCTGAGCATCTTACCAACTATTGCTGTGTTGCTGAAATACAGGGATAGGGTTTCCTCCTGTCCCCCTCTCTGTCTGCACAGCTTAGCTTGCCTTTGCCACATTCCCAATTAATGGTGTCTGGGGACCCAGGAGCCAAGTACAAGTTGAATTAATCCCTCTAGGTATGTCATCGTGCTAATGTTTATGCTGCTGTAAATATTTGCAGTTATATAAGGCGTTTAAAGACAAATGGAACAGTTCAGTATTATTTGGAGGAAAAGAAAACATCTTTCATTCAATATATTGCAAAGAATGCATAATAAAAGCGCATGTTAATATTAAGAATGTCTTATGTAAAATGAAACGTCTTATCTCTGTATAGGCTAGTGATATTTCTTTCTTTCACAATATTTTTGTACTAAAAGCTGCAAGTTCCACAACTGGACCAGATCTGAATTCACTGAAAAGGGAACCCTCAAGAATATTGAATAAGGATCCTTCCACCTGGTCAATAGAGGAAGTAATGCGTTTTGTGAAAGAAGCTGATCCACAGGCACTAGCTCCGCATGCAGAACTCTTTAGGAGACATGTATGATACATATCCATATCTGCTCTAGTAGATTGTGTGTTGTGTTAATCTCTTAAAATACAGCTTTCATGTCTGTCACTGTTTGCAATTGAAGGTACAATGAACTCTACTCCCCTCTTCCTTCTCACTGTGCTTTTGTATGGTGGGTTGCTCAGCAAAGAGCTGCTTTCTTATTTCATTGTATATAAGGCCCTCCAAAAAGAGGCTGGCTTTCTCTTTAGTAGTATTTCACCCTTGTTCTGCACCAGCTCCTACGAACAGTTAAATCTCGGAGTAAGCTGGATTTGAAGGAAAACTCAAAATAACTTTTAACGGAGCTTCCTGTCTTATGTTTTATTCTTAGTTGTATAAAAAGACTAAATGTCACTTGTTTTGTCAGGTTTATGCTTAAAAAAAATAAGACAGAGTGGTTTTCTTTATAGTGTTTTAAGGAACTAATTGCCTGTCTACAGTATGTAATGCTACTAAGAGCTTAGGACTGTCACATTTCAGCAGCTTCTCAACCAGGCAGTTGAAACCTGACAAAGTTGTCCTTGGTCTTGATCCTAACAATCTGTCTAGTTTAACCAGGACATAGATCTGTCTTATTTCACAGATTTAGATGGTCTGTAACCCCTTCCTGCGTGTGACTGTTTGCATGCGCATGCCAGAATCCTCCCACAGCTGTGTTCAAGGTTCAGTGCAAGGCTTCAGTGCTCGGATCATTTAATCACTAACTGCACAGACCTTCCTTTGCAATTTTTTTTGGTTTGGGTTTTTCTTTTTTCCTCTTGACCCATTCAGTTTTTTCCCTTGCCTGGTACCTAATTTTGAGGGCTGTTTGGTCAGTTTCTTTTACTTACTATAATTTCCTTTAGCATCTTAAAAACCTTAATGACACATTAAAAGACCTAAAATTAAATTTCAGGGGCCATCTGTGAATATCAAATCATACTAAGGTACTGTTTCATATATAGTAGATAACTTTTTATTGCAGTATAAACAAGTATAATGTACTTTTCAGTTTTCACTGTGCAGCTTGTTAAAGTAGTTGTATGTTGTGTTTTTTCTCTCTTCTGCAGGAAATTGATGGGAAGGCACTACTTTTACTGAGGAGTGATATGATAATGAAATATATGGGACTGAAGCTGGGGCCTGCCCTAAAGTTGTGCTACCACATTGAAAGACTTAAACAAGGAAAGTATTAGCCAGTGGGGACACCACAAATACGTGTGTTCGTATCACACTAAGCTCTCAGGTTCACAGCCATCGCCATTATTTGAAAATATTTTGCTGATATAAATCATCTTTATTTTTTGAAAATGCTCTCAAAATGTTAAAAAGACATTCAGGACAAAGAGGGGGTGGAGAATCTGTATTATGTTCTAGTATTTTGTGAACTATTTCAGAAAGTTTGCAGGGAAGGACAGTTGATCATACTGGGGGCAGGCAGTTTGGGTAACAGTATTCTGCGAATCCTGGAAAGTGTGTGCTGTTACAGACTTCAGCTAACGTGTTCAGGTTCAGAACCAAAACAGCTGAATCCCAAAGGAAAATAATAAAACAAACCAGCATCAGGTGCTAATAATTTTTACAGGGGTGGCTGTAAACTTTTATATTGCAAGAAAAATTAAAAAAAAAAAAAAAAATCTCATCTCAGTAGTGAATACTGTGTCTGATCCTCTGGCACAGTAATACTCTAGTATATTATTCTAGATTATTCTTCCTAGATTTCCATAAAGGGAATAGCCATATGAATTGGTCATGGGTGATGGAGGTGTGTGGAAGGAAGGGTTATGGAGGAGAGGGCTTAATACAAATATAAGCTTTTATAAAGTGTGATTATCAGTCCTTTGGTAAATTATGAGGACAAATGTACCATATATTGTCAATTTATGTAGGCAATAAATATTTCTGTTTCATGGAAGGGCATATTGGCTGTATAAACAGCCATTTCTGGGACAAACTGATTTAACTGGAATAACGCATCCACACTTTAAACATTCCCTATTTTTGCTAAGTTTGGCATGAATATGCGTGTTCATGCTTTTTATATATTCATGCGTATGTGTTGGGGAAATACATACTATATATATATAAAATATACATACACACTGTACATATGTATTCAGTTTTTTAATGTGTACTTTGCACTGTGCCAGAGAGAACTGTACAATTTCTTGGTTTTTTTACCAGTAAATTTAGTTGTGTACTACTTTCATATTCAGTAGCACCTGTTTAATTTGTTGTCCATTCTTGGAGTCAGAAGGTGACAAACAATCAAAGGGTGGCTTTACTCCTACAGGCGAGATCCCTGTACTATGCAATACTCTTGGTTATTCATCCCTTAACTCTGAACCATGTATTCTGGTATATTTCTGGAAAGAGACATTTGGTTCCAATGTTTTGGGCTTATAATTCCTATGAGGGAGTGCTACTATGTAATCGATAAACTTTTTTGGGGGTAAAATTGGGGCTGTTTGTATAAGCTGCAAGAATGAGTGGTGATAATAGAGCAGTTTATTATCACTGCGAATTGTGATATACATCAGGGACAAGAAAATATACTTTGTGTGTAGGAAACTGAATGTAATGTATGTAATAGTGCAAGTGATAAAAGCTATTTGCTAGGGAAGGTGTAGTCCTAAAATGGTAGGGTTTATTATATTTCTTACTGCCTTTTTATATGAAAGCATATAGTATAAATGTATTTTTTACAAATTCCTTTTCTGAAAATGCCTTGCTTTGCCAATAGTCTGATCCTCAGGTTTCAGCAGAAATACTGCTGCAAAATAATAAATTTTGTGGCTCACAAGTGTCCAAGTATTTTTTTATTAGTTTAAGTGACTGCAATGCAATTTTAATTTAGCAAGTCATTTGGACTTTGAGAATTGTTTTTATTATTACATCATTAGACATTTGACACTAAAGGTTATCTATATCGATTTGTTTTGCATATCTTTTGTGGTGCATGTATGCTTAGATAAATAATACAAGCATGCTCTTTATGGTAAGAAAAGGTCAGAGCATTGATTGGAGAAACAGAATATTTTCTCTTTGTGTTAGGAAAATACTGACTTGATTGTTGGTGTAACTGTATGAAAGTTAGTTATATATTGAGGAAAACATCATGCCCGACATGTTCAGTATATTGTTGATACCTTATTTGTTCCATGCTTTATTATGCTGAATTCCAGAGTTCCTTAGCATAAAAAGATCTCATATGATTTAAGCAGAAGTAATTGACTGAAAACTGTTTTAATTTTTTACGTTGCCATTGGCATAAGAAAAACAAGGATGTTTAAATTTTCTGTTTGGCCTTTATGGAATTACATTTTTGTACATGGCACTATAATGGGTATAAATATTTGTTCAAGGCTTTCTGTGCACCCGTGTGCACAGGGATTACTGTGATGTTGCAGTACCAGAATTTCACCGTGTGCTATAGTGTGAGATTCAAGCGTTCCAAGTGTTGTAGCAGAATATATTTTTTACTCATTATTTTCAATGGGATGTTCTTATCTATCAGCAAAAATAAAATAGTTTGTTCATTGTTGTAACTGTCCGTTTTGTTTGACGTTGTGTGTGTGTGTGTGTGTGAACACTGTTTGCGTAGGCAAGGGTAGCTATCTTATCTGGCATTTGGCAGTTCTTGACAGTTCACATAAACATCTGATGTAAGGGAGTTTTAATCAAAAGGGTAAAATCATTCCAACATTGTTTATCTGAAGCAATTAATGTTTGAACTTGGGTTGTTCTATGCTTTCTCAATAACAGTTTAGGAATGTAGTCAACTATTTGGTTTTGCTTGTAGCATTTTGCCACTTAGAGCTTAAAGAGTTCTCATATAACCACTCGGGGGGAAGAGACCGCTGTGAGTCCTGTATTCAGATGAAGTTTGAATCAAAGCAGTTAATGGCAATGGGTTTGAACTTCATATACTAAATGCTTTCTTATTTCTGTGACACAGAAGTCTGTTGTTCTGGTGGATGTTCACAGTGATCAGCCTGTGCTTGAGAAGTAACTTAAATTGAGTTAATGGTAACCTTAGATCCTTACGGGGCTAATTATGGAACGTAGAAGTTGGTAGTAACAACAGTCCAGAGGCATTTTGCATCTTATTTCTCTCAAAAGATGCTGAGTATCTTTTTGGTGCGTATTCTCATAGAGAAGACAGCCTGATTTATTCTCTTTGTTCCGCTGGGTTGCTTTTCTATCAACCGGGATTCATCTGCTTATCTGGTTCTGTATCTTTCAGTCATCTTGCAAGACAGTGCCGTAACTCGTCAGTACATCTTAAGGTCTCTTCTGTTTGAAATTAAAATGCTGCTGCTTGGAAGGACTAGCAGCTCTCAGAATTCTTGTCGCAGAAGACCTATGCAGTATTGAAATCGGAGAGTGGTGTATGGCAGGGTGGTTGCACGTTGTGCTTGACACGACTGCACTTCTAACAAGTTTGTTGTGGCTGTGTACATACTGTAGGACTCTTTCAGGTATGACAGTGAAAGACAGAAACATTGTGTTATCGATGTTGGCTCAAAGGATGAGCATCTTCCCCTTTTTTTTGTTACTTTTAATAAAGGCACACCACTTTTTATGTCAGGAAGTAGACACGGGGGCAAAGATGTTCACATGAATACTCATGGTATTTGTAGAAACCTTTCCTTTCCATGGAGTGGGGGATATAATTTGTTCAAAAGCTATGTTAACCATCTCTGTAACTCTGACATTTTCATATGAGTCTGTGGATGTGATTGTGTATGCCCTGAACGTGATGCAAAAATTCTGTATTTAAGTATCTCAAGTATTCCTATGGGGAAAAATGAAGCCCTGAGTAACAATGACTAAAATTTGAACCTGCTTGGGTGAAACACCGTGGTCCTTTGTGCTTGTCTTTCCTTTAATCGGAGGGGAAATTTGGAAAATTGAAACATGGGGACACGTTGAATTACTAGTTTATCTTCCGACTTAACTCAGAAGGCTCCAGTCATGGTTTCCTATTTGTGTATTATTCCTGTGGGCCAACTTAGGATCATGTTTTCATTTAAATATGAATAACTAATGAAAGTCTATTCATATATATGTATATGTGAATCTATAATGTAATAAATTTTAAATTAAAAGGCCTGACATCCAGAACCAAGGAGTCAGAGCAGCCTCTGTTCAGCTAAGTTGAAGCAAAGGCTGGTAGTTCTGTTCTTAAGATAAATTTGCATTATACTATTTATCTGTTCTGTTTCCAGTTTGAGCTGACTGTTTTTTTTCTGTTCTGCATTATTAAAGATTATCTTAAATCTGCTTGGTGTTTTTGTCTAGACCACTTAGGAAACTTCTATGCATGGTTCTCTATACCAGTTACTCTGAAACTTTATAATTTTTTAAAGCTTTTTCTATAATAGAGTTAAAATAGTAACTAGACATAACGAGTGTATAGAAAGCTGTACAGAAAGCAGTGCTACAGAGACAACCAAAAATACTGCTCAGCATAGATGTGAGGGTATTCAAATCAAATATAGCAGGTCTTGTATCTACAGCTTTTTGTGGTTCTAGGTTTGTCTTGTATCTACCCCATTCCAGGTGAGAGTTTAGGAGTGACTAGCTGAGGTTAAAAGGGACCTCTGGAGGTCATCTGGTCCAACCCCGCTGCCAGTTGCTCAGGACCGTGGCCAGACAACTTGCGAATACCTCCAAGGATGGAGACTCCACAGCCTCCCCGGACAGCCTGTGCCAGGGCTCAGTCACCCTCACAGCGAAAAACCTTTTTCTGATGCTCAGATGGAACATCCTCTGTTTCAGTTGGTGCCCACTGCCTTCTGTCCTGTCACTGGGCACCTCTGAAAAGAGCCTGGCTCCATGCTCTTTGGACCCTCCCTTCAGATATTTCTATACGTTGATGAGATCCCCCTTGAGCCTTCTTCAGACTGAACAGTCCCAACTCTTTCAGCCTTTCTTCACAGCAGAGGTGCTCCTGTCCCTTCATCATCATTGTGGTTCTTCATTAGATTCTCTGCAGTACGTCTGTGCCTCTGTTGCACTGGAAAGCCCAGAGCTGGCTCCAGGTGTGGCCTCATCAGTGATGAGGAGAAAAGGATTGCCTCCTTTGACGTGCTGGCAATACTATTTGTGCAGCCCGGGGTACCATTAGCCACCTTTGGGACAAGGACATGTTCCTGGCTCATGGTCTACTTGTTTCCCACCAGGACAAGCTGGCTCCTTTTCTGCCAAGCTGTTTTCCAGCTGGGTGGCCTCTGGCACATTCTGGTGCCTGGAGTTGTCCCCAGGTAAGGGGGCTTTGCACTTCCCCTTGTTGAACTTCATGAGTTCCTATCCACTCATTTCTCCTGCCTGTCGAGGTCACTCTGGTTGGCAGCACAACCCTCTGGTGTACCAGCTACTCCTGCCAGACTGGTGTCATAAGCGAACTTAATGAGGGTACGCTCTGCCCCATCACCCAGATCATTAATGAAGATGTTAAACAGGATTGGAGCCAGTAATCATCCCTGGGGTACACGACTATGGCTTGTATCGGGAATAGCGTGGCCAGCAGGAGTAGGGAAGTGATTGTGCCTCTGTACTCAGCACTGGTGAGGCCTCACCAGTGTTCCGTTCTGGGCCCCTCCCTACAAGGAGGACATTGAAGTGCTGGAGCGTGTCCAGAGGAGAGCCACCAAGCTGGTGAGGGGTCTAGAGAACAAGTCCTATGAGGAGAGGCTGAGGGAACTGGGCATGTTTAGTTTGGAGAAGAGAAGGCTGAGGGGAGACCTCATTGCCCTCTACAACTACCTGAAAGGAGGCTGTAGAGAGGTGGGTGTTGGCCTCATCTCCCAAGGGAATAATGACAGGACCAGAGGAAATGGTCAGAAGTTGCGGCAGGGGAGGTTCAGATTAGATACTAGGAAGAATTTCTTTACTGAGAGGGTGGTCGGGCACTGGAACAGCCTGCCCAGGGAGGCGCTGGAGTTGCCAACCCTGGAGATTTTTAAGAAACGTGTAGACATGGCACTTCAAGGCATGCTCTAGTGCCCGAGATTGTTGGGTTGGGTGTTTTGGTTTGTGTTTGTTTGGGGTTTTTTTTTGTGTGGTGGTTTGGGTTTTTTTTGGTGTGTGTGTATGGTTGGACTCGATCTCAAAGCTCCCTTCTAACCATGAAGATTCTGTGATTTTGTAACTAGTCACTGGCCTCCAACTAGACTTTGTGCCACTGCTCGTCAACTTTTGGGCCTGGCCATTCAGCCAGTTTTCAATACACCTCACTGCTTATTCAGCCTGTACATCAGCAGCTTGTCTGTGAGGATCTTTTGGGAGACAGTGTCAGAGGCCTTCTTGAAGTCCAGGTAGACAATATTCACTGCTCTCCCCTTGTCATTTCACCATGGAAGCTTATCAAGTTGGTCAAACATAACTTCCTCTTGGTGAAGCCATGCTGACTACTGATGATCATAATCTTATTCATGTGCCTGGAAATGGCTTCCAGCATTAGCTGTTCCATCACCTTCCCAAGGATTGAGGTGTGGCTGAGTGGCCTGTAGTTCCCTGGTTCCTCCTCCTTTCCCTTCTTCAATATAGGAGTGACATCGACTTTCCTCTGGTCTTCAGGCACTTCACCCATTCACCATGATGGATCAAAAATTATGGAGAGTAGCCTTGCAGTGCCATCTGCCAGCTCCCTCAGTACTCATGGGTGCATCCTATTGGGCCTCTTAGACTTACTATGGATGCCCAGTTTGCTTAAGTGTTCCCTGACCTGATCCTTTTCCACCAAGAGTCCATCATTTTTGCTCTAGCCTCTCCCTCTGGTCTCTGGGATCTGGGGTTCCTGAAGGCTGATCTTACTTGTAAAGGCTGAGGCAAAGCAGCCATTCAGTACTTCAGCCTTTTCCATGTCCTATGTAATGAGGTCCCCATCTCATTTGGCAATGGGCCCACGGTTTCCCAGTCTTCCTTTTGTCACCTATAGAGTATAGTCTATTTTAATGCAGCATCACGTGACAAAACCCATTTTAAAAGTGGATAGCGGTATTTTTTCTTTGATTGGTTAGCTAGTTATATAATAAGAGTAAAATAAGCATTTAATTCCAACCTTAGATGTGTGAAACTGTTTTAAAACTTCTGAGCAACTTCATCGTTCTGCTCTCTCTGACAAATCAAAGCTACGTAGAGTTAGACTGGCTTGGTTTAATGAGAGAAAAAAAAAAAGGGAAAAAAAAGACCCTCTCGAGATCAATTTCAAAGGTCATATATTCCTCCTCTCTTTTTTTATTACGTGTAAAACTATTGGAGTGAGTAAAAAGTGCTCGTTTGGAACTCCCTAAGAGTGATGCGGAGAGGCAGAAGCTGATTTCACATCCATTTCTGTGGTGAAATGGTTCCTTTTTTTTTTCTTTTTTTTTTTTTTTCCCCTCCAGCCTTGATTATAATCTTTTGCTCTGTAAAGCTTACTAACTAGCCCGTAACCCCAGGATCGCGTTCCCCAACTGTCAGTGCTCCTGTTGGTTCAAAGGTCGCGCAGAGCCATTTTGAGACTCTATCTTCTTAAAATCTGAACAGTCTATTGTAAACTCACACTGTTTTGAGTCGGCACCTATGAGACATTTTATATCTTTCTTTAAATTATTTTCTCTACGGTCAGAACCTCAGAGGTTGGTTTTGTTTTGTTTTGTTTTTTAAATAGGAAAATATATCTATTTTAAAACTTTGTCCTGTGGTGGTTTGTTCTAAATAAATTTTCAGTACTGTGGCTGTGTAGATGACGGGAGTCCTATATGTAGTTAAAAATACACCATTACAGTGGTCCAGTAAGCTTTTAAATCCCCCACTTACATGAATCATCCATCCCTGTCCTAGCAGATCATTTTGATTAGCTGTAATTTGTCCCATTTGAATCAAAATTGGCTTCCATCAGCTCCAGAGTCTCCCGGTCCTGCTGTACAAGCTGAGGAGTCCTGCATGAGCTGCTTCTCCTCGTAGCTTTATGGACCACTGCTGGTTTTATTTCAGCTTTCATTGTCTGCGGGGAGACTGTTCGGTGCTGACAGCAAAGGCTGCACACCTCTACTTCTTTTCTTTTTAAAATACATGAAGACGTTTTCGCCCGCCGAGATTGACTTCTTGGCCCCCGAAATCAAAGCCCCTTCCAGGGCAAACAGTACGAGCAAAGAGACGCCAGCGTAAGAGGAAAGGGAGATCGCATCCCGTGTTGTGTGAACAGACAAATGCGAACAGATGTACAGCTCCAAGCTGGCAGAAACCCTCTCTGCCAATGGTTCCTTTCTAGTTATGACAGCTGGAAGGAAATGAATACGCCACAAAACCACCATGGTAATTGCCATTACCCTGCCTTGGCAGTCTCAGGGCTGAGGTCAGGAACTGGAAAGGCAAAGACTCATCCACCCTCCCAGGTGGAGGCAGAGGCGGGTTGGCAAGGCACTGGGAAAATCTTAATGAGCGGTGGTGGCACACCTTAGAACGTGTTCAAATGTAAGAGGCTGTAATTTTACTAGATTTCTCCCTTTCTCATACTGAGGTTTTTTTTCAGTAGTTACGGAGGCACTCTGTTCCCCCAAGCAATTGTGCTAACACTGTTCCACATCCCGAAGAGCAGGGCTTTCAAACAGCTCTGAACTCTTTCCCTCAACTTCCATCTCTTCAAACCAGTGCTACTAAACAGGTCTTCCTCCTATTGGAGATCCTCTTGAGGGCAGGGTCTGTGCATGTGCTCCTTACTCCTGTGTGTCTCAAAAAATAAGAGGAGAACTCTGCAGTTTGCTTGTTTTATCTGTTTTATGTACCGACTATTGCTACTGATTTCGGTCCTTTCCTGGGAATGTTGGTGGCAGTCAGTTATGAAGAGATGCCTCTCACCTGGGCGATGTTCCTCAAGGTGTGGTCTACAAAGTGCTTTTCCATCTGTCACTGTCTCTCTTTTTATTTTTAAGTCCCTGTGCTTGCATGAACTAAATAGAGGGGAGGGAGAAATTAATAAATAACTGCTCAGTTTTAGTCTACCCTTGGTTTATGTTTGAGCTTCAGGGGTGAAGTACTAGATAGGTCGTTGCAATGTAATTGGAACATACTGTTTATTAGGCTTAATGGGCAACAGCGGGGGGGGTTGGGATTTTTTTTGGTTGGTATTAGTTTTGGAGGTTTTTGTTGGTTTGTTGTGTGTTTTGGTTGGTTTTTTAAAAACTGAATTCTGTCAGCTGTTTGAAGGGACCAGCTCAGCCAAAGGGAGCGTATTACTTTCATACATCTTTGCGTTCACCATAGTGTATTAATTGTAAACTGTCTTTGCCTGGGTGGTGTTTGGCTACAGGAAATGAACAGGTTGGGGAAAGTTTAAATGTTTTGAAAGAAAACAGAAATGGAAGCCTGGGATGAGTGATAGAGTTTGCATGCAATAAAGATGGGAAGGAAAATATATGAAGAATGAAGTAATGGAAAATCGGAAAGGAGAAAACCAGGTGGATACGCTAACTTAAACTGTTTCAGATTAGGATGTACTGACTTTGAGTCATGACTAGTGTCTCTGACTGACTGTATTGAGCTGGGATTTTAAAGAAGAAAATTAGAAACTAACATTTCGAACCGTGTCAGGGGTGTGAAGTATTTTATCTTGATGTGATTTCGTCCCTACCCAAGTCTTGGGGCATCCTTTCTCTGTCATAGAATCATAGAATCGTTAGAGTTGGAAGGAACCTTAAAGATCATCGAGTTCCAACCCCCCTGCCATGGGCAGGGACACCTCCCACTAGAGCAGGTTGCTCAAAGAGCCATCCAGCTGTCCTTAAATTGTTTCTTCCTAATTGAATGAGCTGTTGCTATCAACTCTCTCTTGATGTGATTTCTTTTAAAGGCAGACCCATTGATGAGCCAAAGCCTAGGAATACAGGATTGGGTTTAAATTCATGTAACGTCCTATCTTTCTATCAGTTGTCTAGACTCTCTCACATTGTAGTCCATGGAGTTGGACATGACTGAGTTGAGGGCATGAGTGATCTGACCAGATACCAACATCTGCTTTACAAAGAGATGCATAGCTTTCTTGACTCTGGTGGTTTTATTGACTAGATGTCCAGTACCTATCATGGGAGCCTCAATACCCAGCTCTCAATACCCAATACCAAAAAGGGGAATTAACTTCAGCATCTGAGTTAATTCCCCACCTAAAGTGCTGTTTGCTGCAAGATGGAACAATCCCCTTACTTGAGTCCTTCATTGAAAGACCTAGTTGGCGTTCAGAAGCAAGTGTTCAGGTGCCCATTGTACTAACCAAGAAATGCTGGCCAGATCCCATGGTCTACCACACAAGGGGTCTCGCTCAAAACTCCAGATGTCTGGAATATCTAGCCCAAAAAAGTCTATATACAGAGAATGCTTCTGCTCTCTCAGATCTTTGTTGCCGCACAGTTTAGAGCGCTGTTGCACATCTCTTGTGGCAAAAGGTGGACAACAAGCATTTAAATATTCTGCTGGCCTTTTTTAACCCCACTCTGACCCCCCTGTACACAAATACGGGTGGTGCTAGGTGAGTGTGGCACATGCACCATCAGGCTTTAAGATCGAGCGTGGTGGCTTTGTGCCATGGTTGTTGAGGTGTGGAGGGTCTCCAGAGTGCAGGCACGTGTTCTTTTATGCTGGACCATGCTCTGTGGACTAAGCTTTCAAGGTACTTATTTTGAAACATTTGTTTAAAGAATGAAAAATCCACTTGATACCTTTATAATTGAATGCAGGTAAGGTGTTGTGTTTTTTTCCTCACTAAACAAGAAACGAATCAGAAGCCTCAAAAATTAATAGCTTTCCCGTGCCCATGTTTAGTGATGGAACTTTTAGCGGTTTTCTTGCAGTATGTAAGCTCCAAAAAGAAGGACCTCCTTGTTTTGCGTTACCCTTGGTCTGTAAGATGCCAGACTAGGACAAAACATTGCCTTATCTTTGGTTCTTAAGCAAAGAAAGGATGGGAATTTCATCAATGAGGATGTGATGGGAAGGATGATATTGAAACAATGCAGAAAATGTGACCGTTTTGAGACAGCTGTGGGCTAAGGAACATTAGTAATCCCAGGAGCAAGGGGGGCCGGGCACAGGCTGACGCAGGGGTGCGATGTGTCTGTTACCAGAGCTTCACTGGAAACACGCACTTCAGTGAAAACTAATATTTTACCTGGAAAATAGTGCTCCCTTCCAGATATTTGCTTAGATTGTACCCTGCTGTTTGCTCTTTTAATTTTCCCCTCTTAGTTTGAACGTATCCTAATAATTTCAGTGCCAGGATATTATGCTATTATTCTAGGAGAGCTTGGGGTAGATGGGCACAAAGCAGCCCTAAATATTTTAGCGATTAGTAATTTTTCTCCCCAAACATGAAGAAATGTTTCAGATGGTTCAACAACAGAATGGATTTTCCTAGCAGGGCTGCAATACCAGGATTTTAACAACTGTGGAAAATATGTTTTCCGCACTAAAATTAGGGGATTTACTTGTGTGTGTAGGACTGCCCCTGAGTACTCTGAATTGCAAACTTCAGCGTTAAGAGTATGTGGTGTAGTCTAAGAGGGATGCAGCTTGAAATAAGAGGAGGGGGAAGCATTGGTGAAAAATGTGAAAGGTGAGTGAAAAAAGCAAATTGCACAAATTTAACATCATTAACGTGGCAGTGGCAGGCTGGCTGCACTTGGGAAGGCAGGAACTGATCCCAGCCAGAGGAAAACAAGGTCTTTGACTGAGGCCTTCAGCATGTTTTCATAAACTTGAGCACAAAAAAGAAACTAAAACATCTGGCACCAGGATATTATGCAATGTTGTTTTATGCTATTTTCATTGTCTAAGATTCTTCGTGAGGACTGCTAACGAATCACTTATTGTTGTCGGATGGCTGTCCCGAGGTGCCTCTGTGCCAGAGAAGGGGCACGGACTTCTCCAAATCGCTCCCTTGGGCGCCCAGCAGCCCCATCCGTGCCAGCCGGGTTCCCCAGCAAGCTTTGCCACGTGAGAGGCGCCCGAAGCTGCTCCTCGGGCCCCTGTGGGTCAAGCCTCCGCGGGGTGGTACGACGTATCTCAGTGCTCTGAGGGGAACTGAGCAGAAAAGGGGTGGAAGTGGTTAAAAAAGAAAAGTTGGCGCTGATCGGGAGACGTATCAGCGTATCGGTTTCGTAATGGCAGGAGAGCCTCGCTCACACGGGCTGCTTCAGGCCTGGGACACACGGAACCGAGTGCCTTTGCTGTTCTCCTTCCCCTCCCCTTCCCCCCGGGCTGGGTTTGCTGCTGCTCCCCCCCGCCGCCTGCTGTGTCAGGGCAGGAGCAGAAAGGCCACGCTGCCCTGCGTGCTCTGCACGGGGCTGGGTCGATGTACGGGCTCTCCCCAGCCCTCGCTTCTCGGCTGCCTTCAGCCCCAGGAAGCATTCCCCTCCCAGCGCGCGGTGCTGGCCTTTCTTCCCGCTCTGGCCAACCCCGGTGGCCCTGGAGCCTCGTCTTTGAAGCTGACGCCTTCTTTTTCTCTGTCTGTCGTCTGCTCGTGGCCAAGGGCCGCAGCTTTGTGTCTCCCTTTCGTTCTCTGGCTGGCTGCTTGCTAACTTGAATAAAGGTGTGATGCTCACGGGCCTGGAGGTGGCTCTTATCTCGGCTTCCGCTGCCTGCTTTCATCTCCCCGTTCTCCACCTTTTCCTTGCACTCGTAATTGTCAGCTTCTTACCTGACTGCTTC
>JAOXNO010000001.1:129191013-129212087 GCA_028565335.1 Limnodromus scolopaceus
CTTCCCTCTTCCAATTTAAAACCGTTACCCCTTGTCCTGTCAAGAGGATTCCTTTCTGTTGATAACAGCCAACTCCATGTGCTCAAGCCTTAACCCCTGTCCCGGGGCTGTGCCTTGGGCAGCGCAGGGGCAGGGGACTGGCTGCCCCACAGAGGAAAGCTCCAGGCTGATGCATTTGAGCTCTCCCGCCCCCGAGGCTGCCGTGCACCGTGGCCTTCATCCCTGCTCCCTTCCTCAGGTTCGGTGTCTGGCTCCCTGCAAAGCCCCCGCCTGATGGAGGGAAGAGAGCAGTAAGTCCTGTAACCCTCTCCCCTCTCACCCCCCCACGCCCCCTAATAAAAGCCCACACCCAAAGTCCAAGTCAAAGGACACTCGGAGCCAACAAGAGGTGCCCTTGAGGGTCTGCACTGCTCCTCTCTCTCTCTCTCTACCTTGCATATACCCATCATTGTAAAACGTCTTCCTCCTACCATTACGGCTTAATGACTTTCCCTTCAACTTCACGAGAGGTATTAATGTCTCCATTAACAGCCACCAGAAATGGAAGCTCCATATATCACGAGTGCAGCTCCATGTCCTTCTCCTCGTACAGAAGTTTCAGAAGCAGTTAAAATGTAGCCCTGTAGAAAATTAATGGCCCAATATACAAAATCTGTAATTGCTGCTAGAGGCGAAGAGGAGGAGGAGGAGAAGGTGGAAGTGCTCAATCTTGGTGTAATTAAGTACCTTGTTCTGTGGCCGCTTCTCCCCCATGCTGGCGGGATGTAGGACTTGTGCTTCACACACGAGGCGTGGTGGGAGGCAAATGGTCCCTACTTAAGAGTCATTTGCCCAACAGAGTTTAACATCAGGAGAGGTGCCGGTGTGTGGCTCCTCTTCACAGCCTTGAAGGCTGAGGTTGCATAAAAGGGTGGCAGGGGGAGAAGTGGGAGCTGCCCTAAGCCTTCCTGGGAAGATGCTGGTCAGAATATCCTCCCCCCTCCCCTGCAGATTAAGCAATGGAAAAGGCAGGTGGTGGGGCGGGTGAGCCCAGTCTGCTCTGTCCATCCGTTTCTCATGGGGTGGCTCCAGCCTGTGTCACCTTGTGGCCATGGGGATGGTGGTGGTGACCAGCAGCGGCAGGGAGCTCGGCCCTTCTGGAGATGGCCTGGTAAAGCCGGGGAGGGCTTATCCTGGGGGGGGCGGAGGGGGACGCTAGGACAGCTGGAACCTGCTCTGCTTTTCCTCAGCCCTGTGTCAGAGAGGGAAGGTTGCAGTTACTCTTGTAGTGGTCTGGGGGAAGACGCAGCCGCGTGGCTGCTGGTCTGGTCTGCCTTCGCAACCGGTACCAGTTGGCTTTAAACTGAACCGCTCGCCCGTAGGCGTCGGGTGTTGCGACAGTGCTCGGTGTGGGTTTATAATGCCAGAAAGCTGATTTAGCCTCATTTGTTGTCAGGGTTTCTGGGGCTTGTGGTCTACATCCAGTTAAAGGGGAGCACTGCGTGTGGAGCAGGCCGGCAGGTAGCCTGGGCGCCGAAACTTAACCTGGCGGCACTTGGAGCCCCCGGTAAAAGGCCTGTGAAGAAGAGGAGGGGAAACCTCGGCACCTGTGGCCAGTGTTGCCGATGGGCGCTGCTCTGCTTGTCCCAGGTGATGCCCTCCCTCCGCCCGCTGGGGATGCTGCGGGGGGGGATGAGGCTTGCACAAGGGTGGTGGAGATCGGGGCGGATGACGGTGGAGCAGATGCAACCACCGGTGTGAGATGCACACGCTTTAAAATAAAAATGAATATCCCAGACACTTATTTTGAATTTGCTTCTGTCAACTGCGAAATAAAAAAATAACAGCAGCTACTGCTGTGACCTCCTCCTTTTAAAATAATCTGGTGTAGCCCCAGGGAAAACTACATCTTCGGAAGGTTTCTGACACCCTGGAACGGGCCCAGCTGAAAGAGAGTGGGGCAGTTGACAACTGGGACGGCCATCCCAAGGGATGTCGACATCCTGAGCCTCTGCACTGCAACAACCAGAAGATGACACATTTCATCAGCAGAGTTTCTTGGAAGGAGCAAAACAAAGTGGCGGAGTATTTTCAATGAAGAAAAAAATATTTTTTAAAAAATACAGCCGGATGACTAAACATTAATGAATCCATCAACACTTTACGCTCTTTTGAACATTGCCAGTTCTGCCAGCTTTGGGAAAAAAAGAAAAGGCTTTAAAAATACTTGAAAAGCAAGAGTTTGACAGACTTTGATGCTGCGCTTATGTGAAAGTCCTCCGTTTTCATATCAAGCAAGAGGGCAGCCATTGGTCAGCCCAGGAAAAGAGGAACAGCATGCCTTTCCTAACCTCCTTCTCATGTAGGTGCCTTTTCTAAATAGTGAATTGGTATCTGCTGGCAGCAAAAGTTTCACCAGATTTTGGCACGACACCAGTGCCTAAGGGTGCGATTGGACTTCTAACCCTGGAGCCGCTTCTTTGGGCAACTCCTCATGGCGCCAGCTACTGCGAGAACCTTCCCCAGACTGTCCAAGAGGGGTCTTGGAAGTAGGTTGGCTGCAGCCAGGTAAAGGCAGGCACAGTTAGCGTGCGAGGGCATCCAGCTGATGGGTTTAGAATGGCTTTTTTTATTTTAACAGTACTGGTGCAGTGCTGGGAGCATGTCGTTTGAAATAGCAAGGGAGACTTTTTTTCTGCGTAACAGGCATAGCCACCAAAATAAAAGGCAGCGCCCACCAAGAACTGGTTTCCTGCACTCATGTTTGTCCTTCTGCCAGGATGGGGTTTTTTCAAGAGAGCCATGTGAACTTGAAAGCTGACACAGAATGATGCATCTCCAGCTCATTTCCATACACACGTGCAAAACCGTAACCTACCAGAACTTTTATTTGAATTGTACATTCACATTTCTCCATTGACGTGGGCGGCTCGTACACTGCCGAGTGAGAAAGTTACACAGTTCTGCTCTTTCACGTGCATCGGCTTCAGCCATCAAAGAAACTTAGAAAACTAACAATAAGCGACTTTTCCATGTATCTGTAGTCAGGCTGGGAAAAATTATGCGACTTTTCCTTACCCTCCCGCCCCCCGGCAACTGAATTCCCCTGACTTGTAGGCTTTTCTCTTTTAAATGACAGCTAATATTATTAACGTTTTGAGATGGTTTCCTGTGGGTCTCTCGCAGTGAGGCTGGCGTTAGGTGCGCACGGGGCTGTGCCGCTCACTCGCTCTCCCTCCTCCAGAAGCTCATTTGGGCACATCGTTAGCGGCTGTTGGGACGTGCTCTCCGACAGTGCTGTGGGGACAGTATAATTTTTCTTAGCCTGTTATTTATTTTTTTTTTCTTTACATTTTAGGCTCATCACAAGTCAGCTGCGGCGCTTTACAGTTTACAGACTTTTTGACCGCACCTCGTCCGTACACTGAAAGCAATTCAGAAATGACAAAAAAAAAATGCCGCAACCAATTAGCACGTACAAACATTTATTTTGAAATTTCCATTCCGACCGTTATGAAGAATTACATCATCAAAGCACTTTATGGCAGTGAAAATAGCTCTTACCCCTCTGACTCATCCATTACTCCATTAAAGCTGCAAAATGTGCAATCTGCTTGAAAAATAGGTTGCTTTTTATTCAGTTTCCCATGAAAAGTCAAAATTTGATAACAAAAAAAAAAAAAAAGAAAAAAAAACCAACCCAGCTTATAGGGACTCTACATCCGATCCTCTCCCCCTTCCCCCAAAAATAACTTACAAAGATAGTTTAAAGTTTTAAATGAGTTTAAAACCAAGTGCATCTTTTTTATTAATTTTTCTTCTTCTTCTTCTTCTTCTTCTTCTTCTCATAATAATCTTAAAATTCTAAAAACCCATAATTTACTTTCTTGGAAAAAAGGCAGCAAGCCGTTGCTTCTTGATTGGAAGAATATGTATCTCCGGCGAGTTCATTTTCTTTAGCTTTACGCTCCTGTTTTTGACGGGTTTCCTGAGGGCCTCGGCGCTGTCCCGGGGCTCGGGCGGGCTCTTCACGTCGTAGCACTGCAGCACCGAGTCCTGGGGCAGGTCCCTTTTGAAGGAAAAGTTTTTGGTGGAGACCCCCGACAGGCCCTTGATCTTGCCGCAGAAGATGGTGGGCACGGCGTCCTTGACCGAGACAATGACTTTGGCTGTCTGCGAAGTGCTGACGATCTCGATGTTGTTGCCGGCCTTGGGCTCGCAGCCCGCCCGGCCCCCCTGCTCCACCAGCCACTTCTGCGGCTGCCGCAGCAGCTCGGCTGACCCCCCGCTTGTCCCCTTGCCTGACGCCTCCTGGGGCTTGCAGGGGGTGAAGGGGGCAGCTGGGCCGGGGAGCTTGTCCGGCGTGGGGTGAACACCGGCCTCGGCGGTGGTGGTGGTGGTGGGGCTGGCGCCGGCCGCATCCCCGTGGGATGCCCCCGGCTTGCGGCAGGAGGCGAGGGACAGGTCCAGGGCCCCGTCCTCGGGGGGTGGTGGCGCTGGCGGTGGGGCAGCCACGCTGGACGGAGGCCCAGGTGGCCCTTTCATGGAGAGGTCCAAGGCCTCGTTATCGCCGCCCATCTTGATGACGGTGTGGCGGCTCAGCTGGGGGAACTCCCGTGGGTGGAGGAGGTCGAAGGGCTTTGTCTCCTCCTTCTCCAGTGGGGTCTGGGTGCCCTTGCAGGAGTGGGGTGTGAAGAGCTGTGGCTTGGGCGGGTCGGGGGCCGCCTTGGCCTCAGCGCCATGGGGCACGGGGATGGGGACAGGGATGGGGATGGGGACGGGGACAGGCAGGGGCACGATGACAGGGTAGGGTACCAGCAGCGTGGCGGGGGGGACCAGCGGGGAGAGGGGGGAACTGAAGGCCTGGGGCGGGAGGGTGGCATAGTCGGGGGGAGGCTGGCAGGGGGCAGAGCCCAGGGCGCCCTGCGAGGGAAACAGGTCCTGAAGGACGGCGGCGAACCCCGGCGTCTGAAAGACGGGGGGCAGGACGGGCTCCTGGGCTTGGCCGGAAGGCTTGGGGTCCAAGAGCTGGGGCTGCCCAACGGGGGCGGTGGCAGCAGGGGGGAAGAGGCCAGTGTGCAGGGGGCTGGCAGGGCAGGTGGTCCCCGGGGGCAGCACCAGGGGCGAGTTCAGGTGCTGGAAGACGTGCTGCTCCAGGAGGACGGGCAGCGGAACGGGGCCCTGGGTGGTCATGACGTAGGGGGTGCTGGCGTTGGTGGCCGGTATCTGTGGGGCGGCGCTGCCGGCCACCTGCAGGTGGATGGGCAGAACAACAGGGCTGTCCCCCAGGCAGATGGGCTGCAGCACGGTGGCTGCCACCTTGAGGGCCACCCCACTCTGCGACTCGGCCGGCGGCGTGAGGATGGAGGGTGCGGGGACGGTCACCAGCGGGGACAGAGCCTTCTTCATCAGGTCGGCCGAGTTGATGTTCCAGGCCTCTGCCGTGATCAGCTGGGCCACCCCGTTCTCCAGCTTGTTGTTGGCCATCGCCGAGGGTGAGCTGGTGACATCCATGGGCAGGTTCGGGGCGTCCTTGTACAGCTCCTCCATGTTGCAGGGCTTCTCGGGCTCTACCGGTGCTGCCTCTACATCGCCGTCAGCGGGACCCGTGGCGGCTCCGGGCTGCCAGGAGCATCGGCACCGACATAACTTGGCCTGCAAGCCAGAAACACATTTTAGGCACCGCATAAATCTCCTCCTTAAAATAATATTTGCAATTGCCTTTAAAGACCCCATCGCCAAAGAAAAGCCGTTAAATGTTTCCACGCTTCAGGCTAACGGCTCCATACTACCGCATAGTATATATACAGAGATGCTGGATATACATACATCCGTGAGTGTTGTACGAAGAGTTTTGAGGAACTCACTTATATTTAGCCATAAACACAGATAATTTTAAAGGCCCTGAGGGCTGCCTGCAGCCAACCCCTCCCCCCCCCCTCCCCCCTCAGTACACAGCCTGAAACAAGGACTTGGGCTGTCCACTTCGTGTTTTTAAACAAAGCTTCAAGTAATGACAGTGCACAGCAGAGCCAAGCAACAGCGCACTGTTTTAACTCCACAAAAGCCCCCAAAACAAACATTTCTAAAAATACTGTGGCAAAGAAATGTCCCGCTGTGGGCGAAGGGTCCTTGCTTCCCCTAAAATACTCATCCTTCTTTCATCCCAGTGGGATTTACTACAAGTGAGCAGGCAACTGCTGCCTTCCAGCACCTCCGAAACTGCCCTGTGCAGGGTGACAAAGAAGCAAACCCAAACCAAACCCCGACGGTCACCCTGCCACAGAGCTGGATAGAGACAGTAAAGTGAACCAGGCACCTGAGTCATAAAAGACATGGAGAATAAAATTTAAAAAAAAAAAAAAAAAGAAATCAAAGCAACTTCAAATTAATTTTGACAGCCCAACCGTTTATATTAACCAAGAAAACGGCAATTAAAAAAAGGGCAGAGATGGTTTCCATTCATGATAGCGATGAAATGTTCAGCCTATTTCCTAAGAAGATTAACACCCCTCTCCCCCTTAAAAAAAAAAAACCACTAGCAAATTAATGGTGCCGTGCATCCGTTTATTTAGAAGGATAAGTAATTTCCACCCAGTGAGCCGCCACCAGCAGATTTTGGCTGGGGGCTGGCCGCTCTGCCTGACGCCGCCCATACCTCTCCCGAAGTGCGTGGCGCATCCTGCTGTAGTAATAATCACCATGGAAACTTGTCCAGTTTCAACTCCGTTACCATGGGAAAGCAATGGCGCACCCCAAATTTACATTTTTCACCTGCATGCAGCCGAATCCTGCTCCTTATGAGTGAAACGCCTGCCATTGCTGCCGGCCGGGCCGGTGGGAACGAGGCGCTTCCCCTGCGTCCCACGGGCTTAGCGCTGGCCTTGGGATGATAGGGAAGGCAGCACCACTCCAAAATTTTACAGGCGAGGAATCCCAGCCTGGGGATGCATCTGCATCTGAGAACACGCAAAGAGCTCTGCTCGCATAGATGATTGTAGGGCCAATAAACCTGCAAACTAAGAGGGGACAGGGAAAAGGGGTAAAAAAAAAGTGAACCCCACGAACAAAGGCTAAAAAATGGCCAAGGCAGGGAAGCGGGAAATCTCCCCAGTCTCTCCTGAGCCCTGTAAATCCTTGGATTTGGCAGCGAGATGCCACGGCAAGCACAAGACTACAGAAATGTCGGGAGTTAATAGTGGAGGCTGGTTGGGTAAAATGCTAATAATTTATCAGGCACATTTAAGTTTTTAAAAAGGATTTTTAAAAGTAAACAGATGAGTCATTTCTTTTCCCCTCCTGCTGCTGGCTTAAAGAGAATAATTCTGGATTTTTGTCATCTCATGAAATGTTCTGCAAAAAACATTCATATATACAGGGTTGAGGGTTGTTTTGTTTGTTTCTTTTTCCAGTCTCAGCTGAGACAGATTACAGGCAGGGCAGAGGTGCCCAAACACCAAAAAACAAGAGCAAAAATCAAATCCCTTATTCAGAAAGTGACAAGTATCGGTACCAAAAAAACTGGGCCAATGTTGTTTTGAAAAAAAAACCAAAAACCAAAAAACAAAAACCAACCAGAAAAGCAATCGTTCCTAAAAATAAAAACAATGAGCAGACTGCTCAGCAGATTCAAGCTGGAAAGAAATAGACGTTATTGTTTCAGTTAAGGAATTAAAAAGCCATTTTCTACTGCTCTTACATAATCTCTCCCTCCCTCTTTTAAAAATGACCATTTTAAACCCCTGTGGTCTCTGCAGCACACACCAGCATCTTTGCTCCTCCAGCTGCTGCAGCACAGCCGAGTATTTTGCACATGACACTGGCTCTTCCCCATGTCTCTGTTTGCTGGAGAAGCGTGAGATCGCGATGTTTTCATCGGGAATTAATGATCTGGCGGGGACAGGAAATGACCCCCTGTTCCCCTGGCAAACCCATTTAACGTTGAGAAATAGAAAAATTAAGATGAAAATTATGCTGCGTAAGAGACTTGAGGGATTAGCATGCAGTACGAACCCAGAGAGAGAGAGAGACAGATCACCACCAAAGATGAAAGTATAAAACATAATAAAATCCCCCCATTGCTGCTTTAAAAGGTGACAGGGCTGGAGGCAGAGGAAATATCTAGATGAGGGGAAGAAGAACTCATCTATCACCATCAGACACCTTCAAGCAATGCCTGTGGGATCGGTTGGGTTTTTTTTAAGGCATAGTCAAATACTGTTTTCCATGCTGAATGCTATACGTTTCTGGGATCTATAAATAGATATTGTTGAGCTCACGGTCCTACACTGCCTCACTATGCAAGGAGAAGGAGAAAGACAGAAAGGTGAGGTGCAGCCCTTGACCCAGGTTTATGGTCTCAGGCTGAGTTTTTTTCCCCCCCCTCACCTTTCCTATGTGGAAGCATACCTTTCCGTACTTCCCGTGCACCTGCTTCTTGAGCATGTGATCACTACAGAAAAAAAGAAAAATACATATACACACTTAAAAATATTTCACAATCCTGCCCGCAGCCTGCAGCTTGGCAGTAGCCAGCTGCCAGGTGCAGCGGAGTCCCAGCGCAACTGCCCACTGCACCCTGTAAAGCAATTTTCGGTTTCACCCGGGGGGCAATCCCAGGGCTGCGAAACATGTATTACACTAAACACCTATTATCAAGGTCAGTAAGCAGCCTGACTGAAAAGGATCCAAGTCCCTAAGCCTCAAAAGCGGAAACGTTTGAAGATCTGGGATCAAGGGACAGTTTGAAGTTGTCCAAAGAGCTGTTTTGTAGTTCCTGGGCTCTTTTCTTTTATACTACATACGCCGACTACACGGTGCAAAACCGTAAGTCAACTTGGAGATGACTTAAACTAAAGTAAATTTTCAGTGTTGATATTAATAGTGATAGCTATACTATATTTCTCCTTTAAAAAAAAATCAACCTGAAGTATGTGCTGGCTTTGTTTTTTTTTAAGGTTGCTGCTTCACTGCACATAAAGTATTCAGAGTTACCCGGTTTTATCTACCTAATATGCACAAATGCAGGTAATATAATTCAGTGAAATTGCCTTAAGTTTCCTCTGTCTACCACACCTCAGTGCCGGAAAATCAATTAATTTCACTTCCCCACTTATCTATTTAATATTTAATTTGCTGTTTGTTTTAATTGAAAAGAAGCTTGCAACACTGAAAAGAGCCCTATTGTAAATAAACCCGGCTTTCCCACCGGGGTGCTGATAAGAGTTAAGTTCATGGCACTAGGCAATGATGTGTGTAACTGTACAGGAAATGGTGTGTTAGCTACACAGAAATGCCATGAAAGGGGTGGTGATTAAAAAAAAGAAAAAAAGCTATAGAGTTATCTCCTGCTGATGGCCGTGCAACAGACTGTTTCTCAGGGCTGTTGCGTGCCTTCCTGTGGGACCGCAGGGCTGCGCCATATGCAGCCATCCCCCTGCTCCGCTTGGTCGGCCGTACCGCAGCTTGCACCTCCCTGTCGGCATAGAATTCAAATTATACTCCGCACGCTATCAAAAGGGTCTCAAGATGCTCCCTTTGTGGGACGCCCTGCTCAGTATCTCCTGGAAAAAATGGGTTTCCTTTCATTATAAACACAGTATCAAAACCAAAACAAAATTAGATATTGTGTCCTAATGGAACAGCTTGGGGACAAACTCACGGATGGACTTGGTCTTCAACATTTTGCCAAAACTCACTGCTTGCTGTCACTGATCCTCCTGCCAGAAGCAACATGTTTGATTTTCGCTCTGCAGAAGCCCATCACAAGGCCTGTGGTGAGACCATCCCTGACAGGGACGCCCCACCACCCTTCAGAAGAGTGGCTGACCCGCTGAGCATCCCTGGTGGCACACACCCAACCAGAGCACCACACCAGATCCTGCACGCCCCGGTCCCTGTCGGGCTGATCCTGCCACTGCACGGCAGCACGTCCCATCACCCTCGACACACCATGAAACCAGCCACCCAGCCTGTGCCCTACTGGGACACAGGTTTCTGAAGAAGCTCAAGGTTGGGCCTCCCCGTCCTCAGCAGGTCTCAGCGGCCAAAGCCTGACTCATCTTTCTGCATCCTTCTGCAATAAATATGCAAGTGGGCAATGAGGACACACACTGACATAGGCCAACAAACAATAAATGGTCTTCCATCCTGCAGTTTTTGCTTTGTACAGATTCAGCCATACGCAGATACCATAGTGCTACTGGTGCCTTGTTGCTAGAATAGAAAATACAGATTTGAATAAAGGGAGCTTTCATATACCAAATACATGGAGCCACTAATACACAAATAACGTCCAGGTTGGCTCTCCCATACATGCAAACCACAGGTGATTTCACTAGTGTTTGCCTTTCACATTTCTCACTGATTTACCTATTCAGGCACCTGGGACCGACACTCCTGGCCACCCCTTTTAGTAGTGTAATCCTCAAGCACCAAAGGGCAGAGAAGAAACCAGCTCACAGCTAACGGTGAACTAACCTTTCCCCCCATGTTTCACCATTCGTGGGTGCTGTGTTTGATACCCCACCACGCACCTCGGCTGGGTGCAGAGGCACCAGGAGGGCGGGTGGGACCTGTCCCCTCTCTGCTCCCAGGAGGCATGATGGTGACCCCCTCTGAGGTACAGGGCAGGCAGCACGGAGGACAGCTTCAGGAGATACCAGACAACTTCAGAAGATGCCCGAGGAATAACAAGGTTCTGATGCAACAGGTACTCTTTTATTTTCCACTGCTGCATTATGGATCCTTCCAGGAGGCAAACCTATTTGTGTCAAGGCTCCCATCCAGGCTGTTAAGCCCTGGGGGAATGAGAGGGAAAGGAAATCATTACGGCAGCGCAAAATGGCATGTTATAGATGGGACATTGACAATATGTATACACTGCTTCAGCACAAAGCACGATTGGTCTCAAATGCAGCGGCTTGACTGGCTGATCCTACTTCGGTCTTTTAAATAGTTCAGCTGAGAAATACCACGGTGCTCTGCCTATTGCACGGGATAATCGCCTGCAAAGAGCCGCCTTACAGTCATATATTTGCTAACTATATTGCTGTTGTCAACAGCCTGTAGTTAGCAATCCATTCTGGGGAGGAGAGAACTCACTTTCTTCTCATTTAAAAACAAATCAGACCAATTGAAAAAAAAAATCCTGTCACGGATCTGAAACCAGTGTCTTTACTCCCAAGGGCAATATATACAAGACAGACGATAAACGCTATGGAAGGAATAGAGCATTTGCCTGACAAATTTCAACCTGTAGTGAATTTTTATACCCAATTTGAAAGCCTCGCAAAAAACCCTGACATTTGTAGTGGAAACTGTGAAATACCCCAAGCGTAAGGGACTCGACACACGCCAACGTACTGCCAGATGCCTCTTCCCTCCCTCTGCTCTATTCACAAACTATTCTGATACCGGGATATAACGCTTGACTGAAGGCTTCCTACTTTCAAAAGGAGCGCCACATGCAGTATATGGTATTAGATAAAAGCAGGTGCTATAAAAACAGGGCTACTTCAAAATTATTTGAGATTGATCTTGCTATTCCCAAATGCTCAAGTTTCTCATATCCACAGCACATCCTGGTTCCTGGGATCTCTAAACTGTCACGCTTGGAGGAACCTTGCAGCAAGTTTCCAAATAGAAAACCCTTCAAAAAGTGGTTTATTTTTTTCCCTTAGCATAGTACAGAAATGCCCGAACAGCGGCAGCTTGCTTAGCCTGCAGTAAGCTGGACACGCACTCCGAGGCGGAGACAGCACACAGAAGTCTGATGTATTAAACCTGACATGTGAAGGGCAAATATAAATTTGCCAGCCATGATTACTGCTGAGTCACGTGTCACCCAGTTCGGTGACTGGGCTCCAGTCGCTGGGCAGTGACTTCGACCCAACCAGGCTCTTCCGATCCGGTGCAGCTTTCACGCTCCAAATTTCTGTTCAAACAGGGAAGAGGAGTTACCTCTTTTGCAACTGCAGAAGCATCTATTCAAATCAGCTTTCCCTTGATGCTGCTGGCAGCGTGCAGGTGTCTCCTCCCAAAGCATGACGTAGTGCCTTGGGACGGGGACATCAGCGGCTGCAGCAGTGTGGTGGGACGGGTGCATCCATGACCCAGCAAATCACACCCCTCTAAGTGCCCGCAGAGGGGAGGTGCTGCCTGCGTGGCCCTGGGAGACCCTCTTCTCACCAGCAGCTTCCCAAAAGCAAAACTGTAGGTCTGCTTGCTCCTCAGAAAGTTCTGCCACACTCCCCTCCCCATCTCTCAGCCCCATCGTGCATCTCTCCTTGCTCAGAATCACTCAATCACAGACAGGCTGAGGTTGGAAGCAACCTCTGGAGGTCATCTGGTCCAACCTCCCTGCTCAGGCAGGGCCATCTACAGCTAGTTGCCTAAGACCACATGCAGGCACCTTCTGAGTATCTCCCAGGAGGGAGGTTCCACAACCTCCCTGGGCAACTTGCGCCAGTGTCAGGTCACAATCACAGTGAAAAAGTATTTCCTGATGTTCAGAGGAAACCCGTGCTTCAGTTTGTGTCCACTGTCTCTTGTGCCGTCACTGGGCACTGCCTAGAAAAGCCTGGCTCTGTTCTCTTTGCACCCTCCTTTTGGGTATCTGTATACATTGTTGAGATCCTCCCTAAGCCTTCTCTTCTCCAGGCTGAACAGTCCCAGCTCTCTCAGCCTTTCCGCATAGGAGAGATGTTCCAGTCTCTTCATCACCTTCACGGCCCTTTGCTGGACTCTGTCCAGTATGTCCATGCCTCTGCTGGGCTAGGGGGTCCAGAGATGGACACAGCACTCCAGGTGGGGCCTCACCAGTACTGAGGGGAGATGAAGGATCACTTCCCTCAGTCTGCTAGCCACGCTCCTCCTACTGCAGGCCAGGGTACCATTAGCCTTCTTCGTGGGAAGGGCATGTTGCTGGCTCACGGTCAACCTGGTGTCCACCAGAACGCCCAGGTCCTTTTCTGTCAAGCTGTTTTCCAGCTGGGCACCCCCCAGCACATACTAGTGCCTAGAGTTCTTCCTCGCCAGGTGCAGGACTTTGCACTTCTCCTAGTTAAGTTTCATGAGGTTCCTGTCCATCCATTTCTCCCACCTGTTGATGATCGTCTGGATGACAGCACGACCCTCTAGTGTATCAGCCATTCCTGCCAGTTTTATGTCATAAGCAAACTTGCTAAGGGTACGCTCTGCTTATCATCCAGATCATTAATGAAAATGTTGAACAGGACTGGACCCAGTATTGACCTCTGGGATACACCACCAGTCACTGGCCTCCAACTGGACTTTATGCCACTGGTCACCACCTCCTGGGCACAGCCATTCAGCCAGTTTCCAATCCGCCTCACTGTCTGCTCATCCAGCCCGTACATCAACAGGTTGCCAATGAGGATCTTTCAGGAGACAGTGCCAAAGGCCTTCCTGAAGTCCAGGCAGACAACATCCATTGCTCTCCCCTTATCTGCCAGGCTTGCTTATCATACAGTAGGTCAGCTTCCCACAGGGAAGGCAAACCAGCAGTGGGTGAGAGTCTAAGAAAGTCTACATTAAACTGGTATCAGGGAAAAGCTGGACTTACCCTAGAGATATCTCTTGCATCCAAGCTTCTAAGATTTACTATACCTTGACCTTCATGGTTTTCAAACACACAGTGCACCCACATGTTTACTTTTGGGGCGAGATTGTAGGAAGAATGCAGACTCACACTAGCTTTAAAAGACTTCTTAGGCTTGAAAAGTAAAGTGCATGATTTTCCTACGGGAAAAAAATATTTTAAACATTTTTTCCTGTCATTAAATATCCCATTTAACTGATTATTTAGTATCATTTTCAATCAAAACATTATATTCGCCAGCAAAGCAAAGAAAAATGAGCTGTTTTGAGAACACAGAGCTAAACAAAACAAACGAGAGAGCTGTTACTTTACAGTAAATTTTAAAACCCATGCATTTTGTTTTTCCAGCAATCGATACACCAATGATAACAAGAGGAAAAGGATACCAATTAAACGTAATTGCCAGCCCCGCTTCCTCCAAAACCTGAAACAAAAAGCACTCAGTGTCAGCCTGATAAAATATTTGCTCCTTTCCCAGTCAAGTGCTTTATTAAACAGTCCTTAAGCCATCTCTGTTCTTACAAAGGATTTCCAAGTTTGATGTCAGTGAAACAACTTCAAAGCCTCATTAGTTCCCTGGCAGAGGTTTGTTCTCTGAGCAGACACTCGGCTCGCTATTTTGTCCTGACCCTCTCCACTGATCCCAGGCTCAGATATTTTTACTACACTCATTTGATCTTTTCCAATATCTAGATGAGAATTGGTATTGGTGTGGCAAAGGCCCATGTTGGTTACTGGTCTCTTCTTGCTTACATGAACCTGTCTTGCTCCTGGCTATGAAGGATGGGAGTCCCCTCATGGATCAGTTACCAAGTCTCAGCCGATAGGTCAGTGAGGTAAAGTTAAAATTAGTTTTTAAACTGCCAACGCACTTTTACAGGGGAAACATCTGACTTTGCCCCATTACACCAGCATGGTTTTGACTGCTTTGGCTGTCTCCCATAAAAGTGAAGCACACTAGAGTACCCCTTGAGGGGTAAACCAGCTTCACCAGCTCAAAACCCGTAAATGAAATGAAGTGCCACCACCACCACACGTACCCCAAGAGCCCCATATCCCCTCCTTATGGCACTCCAGCTCCAGTTAAAAACCACCTTTTCTTGGTGCAGACAAGGCCAGAATAGGGCTAACCTCAGCACTGTTGATGGGACTGCCCTTAAACTTGTCTTGCTTCTAGAACTTCTTGAGACACAGAGGAAGAAGCATAAACAAGGAAGGATGTCTTTTAAAGCCGTGGGGGTTAGAACAGCAAATCACAACAGTAAACCACCTTCAATCAACTGAAAGTCAAATTTTCACATAACTTCTCACTGTCCTATTATAGTCTGGCTTAAATAAATAAATAATGAGAAGAAAAGCAAAACCAACTAAAACGCTGAACCTTCCAGCTCACAGATCCTTTTTGGTAAGGCAGGAATGCTTCTATCTAAGACCACAGGTAATGACATGCAGTTGATTAACCACATGCACATGTGCCACCCAGCTTGCCATGGTGGGTTGAAAGGGCAAACCCCATCTCTCATCTGCAGCTCTGATGGCTCTCAGTGACACAGATATTGCCTCAAATGACATGATGTAAGGATGGGCCAAAGAGCTGGGGACCGAAAACAGACTCATCAACTTCTCCTGTGGGACAGGGTCTCATGGGCAGATACGATGACGCAGGAGTATCAGGGTGCTGCTTGGGGAGCAAAAGGGTAGAGGAGTCTTCCTTCCCCCGGTGCAAAATGCCGTTATTTAACACCTCGTCCTTCGCCACTGGCATGAGTAACCAAATGCTCCTTCAGCTTGCCACCTCAAGATCAAGTTTTATGTTCACAGCTTCAGATTTATTGGACTGACTCTCCTTCTCTTCCACCCCATCCCTTTCATAAACCAAGCCCAACATTTTATCAGCTACATGACTGCACTAATCCTCAGCAGAAAGTACGCCCACGTCACATTTCAAGCTTGCCCTACTCTTGCAGCATTCTATCTAAAAATGTGTGGATGGGAAAAAACTCCCAAGCAAAAATAACCCCTTATTTTCATCCTTGCAAAATTTGTAAGCAGCTGCAGGGATTTGTTTAAAAGAGCCAGAAAAATGTAAGACTTCTGTGAAGAAAAGCGCAGCAATTTTTCTTTGAATTTCACATCCTTTTACATGCTCGCTCTCATCACAGTGTCTGTACCAAGTGGTTCCTGGTCTGACTTTGAGGGGCAGAGAAATGACCTCTTCTCTCCGTCATGCTGTGATGCACGAGATGTCAGCCTTCTGATTGAATTCAAAATAACACCAGCATGAGATGCGACGCAATGGTGCTGATGGATGCAATGAGAAGACCTCACAACTTTTCAATGTGTTTTCACCCCCAGCAACTAATTTTGCTCTCCTAGAAGTCCCTATGCTGAACTGCGAAACAGAGATGTCTCTGACCACAAATGATAGGTAAACAACAGAAGATAATACTGAAAATCTGTCTTGTTGCATCTCAGTGCGACTGTGGTTACTGCTGTTCTGTTAACTAGTCCACGTTACCTGTAACACCTACAAACACCCCACATGCAATGCATGTGCCTTTTGCCTCTTTCATTTGGCCATGAGGTCTTCTGGGCAGCGATTGTTTTGCCACCTGATTAGCACAATGCACAGACCTCATCTTGGGTTCCAGTTACTGCTGTAACCCAGATCATCCATCACTTGTGAGGATGAGTGGGCACACACATACACGGGCACACTCACCGAGGTGGCACGGGGCAGCCTTCCCTCTCAGTCTAGCTGCTGGCCGCTACTTGCCATTGCCTTCCTCCAGTGTGCCTTTTCCTCTCTCTTCATCACGTTACTCTGCTGCTGGAGCACTTACAGTCTGCCTAAGTGTGAATGTTAATGTCCGAATTTTACTAATTTGATGCTATATGAACAGGGACCTTCCAGCCAGTTCAAAGGAGTCTTCTCCAGCCGGGTATGCCAGCTCCAACTGACACGCTGCTAACACTGCGTGGAGGTAAGACTATTCCAAACTGTCCCCAGACTACACAAAAAAAAGCGTTAATGCTCTTTGTCGTCAGGGATCCAGACTCCGACCACTCAGAAAAAAAGAGCCATATTTCAGGAAATGCAGACAGGGCAACCAGCACTGTAAAAACAGCACTGCTATTGCAGGTAACTGTAGATATTATTTTCTGGATACCATGAACCAGTCAACATGAACACATTTTGCAGATGCGTATTGCAAGAGGAAACAAGGTCGCTCCTGCCCATACTTTTCCATCAAACTGTTGGAAAGCACATACATCATGATGAATGCAGTATACCAAATTTTGTTATTATCACCTCCCCTACCTTAATGATGGTCGCGTGGTTCCAGAAGAGGAGTGCACTGCCATAGGATATAGAGCCCCTGACATATTTACTGCAGCATTTTTCACCAGCAATTTCCGCTGCGATGTGTGCTATTACGTGTTCAGAAAAACTTAGGGAAACTGCAGGATGCAGAACGACAATTACATCTTTCCCAGATGAGACTACTACGTTAATGGATCGGCGTCATCCATCACCATAGATCGTAAGTCCTCTGGGGAATGTCACCAGGCCACTCCAATAAATCTGACCAGGAGATTTTGTATTCGGCTATTCAGCTCAGCCTTAGGAAGCAGTTTAGCAACACAGCACGCTCTGCAGCATGACTATGGCTGAGCTCTCCCAGTGAGGTGACGTTGCTATATGGCCGTGAAGCTCTGGGTGCAGGAGTTCCTGCACACCAGCATGGAGAGGCACCCTGGGCTGCAGACTGGCATTAATTCCTCACATGGTCGGTTCTTCAAAGAACCAAGTTTCGGTATGTGGACTGTAGACTGTGAAGGAAGAAACCTGACTGCACAGCTTTGTTCCTTTATCAACAACAACAAAGAAAAGAAAATAAAAAATAAAGAAGAACAAAACTAACAGACAAAAAAAAAAAACCCTGCCAGCAGACCGGTGCAGCTCTGAAGTAAATTTTTTTGCTGTCAATCTTCTTGGTTCTTCAAGCCGCCTCAGTCTGCAGGCAGAGCAGACTGTCTGCTGTGAAAATGTAAGGTGATGCTCTATTAGAGAAGAACATACTTCTCACAGGCTTTTCCTTTGGGAAAGCCAAACAAATAACCCACAAATAAAACCACCATGGCTGTACCTTGTCCTAGCTTATCCTTGTAATAACGGGAGAACCGGACCTGAAGCTGTCTCCTGTCATCTCCTGCACTAATGCAAATACAGGAGCAATGTAAGAGCAGGCTGAGGGGAAGGTCAGCCCCATCAAAGCCCTTTTGGGAGGCAGCTCTGAGCAAGGGGGTCCGAGGGCACTTTTGTCTCTCCTGCTTTGTGTATATTCTGTTTCAGGCAACGATATATTTTCCTGACACGCCATTCATGTAGCTAAGCATTTCCTCATACAGTACTGGGGGTGGGGATCTGCCACAGCATTGCTGCTCCCAGGTTTAACCGTTTCGAGCCCTCTCTTCCTTTAGGTACTAGCTTTCACCACCCTCCCCACCCCATGCCTTCCCCAATGCCATGGGCGATGCACATTGTCCTTCTCCCTCACCCTTTGGTATGCAACAGGAGGGCACCAACACCAATGCCTTTTTCCACCAGGATAGGGCCACCACCAGACATGCCCCCTGAAATGGGGACAGCTTGGGGTGACAGCCATGCCTGTCCAACCCTCACCATTCCCACGTGCCAGCCTTTAGGCCCCTGGTCCCCAGGTTGGTCAACCCTCTCCCGCTGTCTCAGTATGGTTACACTGAGTTTGGCCAGAGGAACAGAGATGGAGACTGATGGCTTGAACTACTGCAGCTCCTGCAGCAGCAAGTACCTGATGGTAACCAGAAGGAAGCACAACGGAGCTTGCGGGATTAGCAAAACAAGGAGGAATAATAATTTCAGCGAGTAAAAACTGCATATAGCCTGCATAAGTCGTGAGAAATGGCACATGCTCGTCTTGCCTCAGGCAAATCCATATGTTGACAGACAAGCTCAGCTACAAAAACGATACCCTTTCTTGCAGATAGAAACAGCAAGAGCACCCAAGAAGTACAAAATATTCAGTATTTTCTTGGCGGGGTGTTAGAGAAAACAACAGTGTTCATTTAAGAGCTTGCTGTTGGCAAAAAGGGAGGGTGGATGCCTCCGGCTCTTGCCTCCTGCACAAGCTCTCCACCATCCCACCAGTGGGGCAGTCAGCATGAGGTCTCCAGACTTGCCCCCTCCTCAGGGTGCTAAGCTACTGCTGGCCAGAGGGACTGCAGCACCTTTTGGCTTCTCCTGTCTGCTCCATGCCATCTCGAAAAACTCCACAGCACCAGCTGGGTTGTCCTGGCCAGGCCAGGGACCGGTGCTCTGTGAGGTGCCAGAGCAGTGCATGCCAGGCCACTGGGCTCCTAGGGTACCACTGCTGGTGAGTCTTTGTCCAGGATTGCAGCTGAGGGAAATCAGAGGAGTCTGCAATAGGAGAGGCACAGCAGGAACAAGCTGCACAGCAATAGGGATTGCAAAAGAAGCCCAGAGAGCTAAGCTGGCAACCAAGAAAACCTCTGGTTTTACCACATGTTGATGGACGCATTCATGTGCCAAACTGTTGGCCAAGCTGGGTAAACATCTGAACAGCACAAACCAAACCAGAGGAGACAGCTGTACCCTGTCTCCCTTTGCAATCCCAACTTAACATTCCCCCAAAAGGTGTCACGACCCATAGTTTGAGAAACTGAGCAGACAGCTGCGGGCCACAGCTGCACCAGGAAGAGTGGCCACCATGGCAGGCGTGAGTGACCACAAACCAGGAGCCAAGCTCTCTGCCAAGGTGGGCTCCACACCGAGAGGGCGCTGGAGCCACCCAAAACTCAGCATCCCAAATTTCTGCAATGGGAAACATAGAATCATAGAATCCTCTAGGTTGGAAGGGACCTTTAAGATCATCAAGTCCAACCATCAACCTAACACTGACAAAACCACCACTAAACCATGTCCCTAAGCACCACGTCTACCAGTCTTTATACCTTAGCGATGGCGATTCCACCACTTCCCTGAGCAGCTGCTTCCAATGTTTGATCATCTTTCAGTGAAGAATTTTTTCTGAATAAGGAAGGAAGGATGGGCTGAAATGAACAAACTGCATTTCCTCAGCTGCCTCATACAACTAACAGAGCCATCTCCACGAGGTGCATTTCCCAGAAAACACTTCATGCAGGTTAGCTCCAGTAATCTCAAGGGATGGTAGCCAGCTGCTGGCTGCAGCACTTGCCTCTGTTCGGGCAAGGGTCCTTGGCCCCTGCTGGCAAAGACGGTGCTGGCCCCCAGGGCTTCATGGAGTACGCAGCCACAGGGTGCAGGCCCCTGGCGCGCATCCATCTTCCCACCCCCAGATGTCCTCCATGTCCAGTGTAAAGGCTCCCACAACATGCTGTGAAAGCATGAAAAATCAATAGGCTCCATTGACTTTTTGTCTGACATTAGCAATTTTATAGCTTAATGCTAACCAGTGTAAGTAGGAGAGCACGCCGCTACCAAAAATTAATTAAAGGCTGGGGGGGCTGCTAGGGGGGTGGGGGGTGGATCTCCAAAGATCCCAAAGTCATCCAGTACGATGAACACCTGGTAAACACCCTGCCCTGTCCTTACAGTGATTAAGGACGATTTGGTCCCAGCTCTGGGACAAAGCTTTCACCGGGACCCAGCCTCAATGCAGGCTGGCAGAGGCCAAGGGGCTGGATGAAGGGAATGGGGTGCTGGAGGCCGGCTGTTTGGGTTTAGCTGTCTAAACAGGCACTGAGGGATTAGGTCCCTTCGCGTCCTCGGTGCTAATTAAAGGTTGTTTATTATCCGATTGTTCCCGATAGCGTATATTTCTTCTTTCTGTAAACACAGCCGACGTCTAAAAAAAAAACCAACCAAAAAACCCACAAACCCCAAAGGAATGGGAAGGCCCGGGCTGGGGCGAGCGATGTGGTGCGATGGATGCCCCACAGCCCACCCCACTACACCAGCGCCCGGCTCTCCCCGGCCAGCAGCCGCAGGCCGCTCGATGCCAGGCCGAACGCTGACTCCAGCCGTTCCTTCCTCGCTGGTCGTGGCTTGGGCAATAGTTCCCAGGAAGAGAAGGTCTGGCTGAAGCATTCGCTCTCAGAGCAGCGGCAGCCCCGTGTAACCAGAGCTTAACAAGGCAGCTGGAGTGAGGGCGCTATGGCAGCAAAGTAAACTCGTTAACGGAGCATCCTGGGCATTGCTTGTACACATAAAACGTGCATCTGGAACAATGGGTGGCATCCCCTCAACCACAATTTTGGGGCCATGGAAAGGGTTTACCTAAATGCAGTCACACAAGGCCCTTCGGCAATGTCTACGTCCTTGATACAGTTGGTGGAGAATAGAATCATAGAATAGAATCATAGAATCATCTAGGTTGGAAGGGACCTTCAAAATCATCTAGTCCAACCATCAACCTAACTCTGACAAAAA
>JAOXNO010000001.1:129215926-129227855 GCA_028565335.1 Limnodromus scolopaceus
GGGTAGATGGTTGGACTCGATGATCCCAAGGGTCTCTTCCAACCTGGACAATTCTATGATTCTATGATTCTATGATGGATGAAAAATTCCTCTGGTCACAACTGTGGGAAGTGATCTGTTTCCATAAGTTTGAAAGCTGGAGAAGAAATGCGGCATCTTGATCATATTCCAGAAAGCCAGGGCATGAAAACAGGTTTCTTTGGGCAAACCCATGCTCTCTTTTGCAGACCTCTGTGGGCTCCCCACTGTCTGAGTGGGAAGATCTGATCTGGATTGAAGGCTTTTTGTCCTCTAGAAGGAAAGAATATTACACTGAAGCCATTCTTAAGCAATAACATATCTTGGGATGACTGAAAACCAACTTTAAATGCAATTGTGATTTACTAAGCCATTAAGAAATTTCTTATCATTGCCTTGAAGGCACAAATTCCTGTGGCCTCCTTAGACCCACTTTGCACTTCGAATTCTAAAATCAGCACAATGGCAAAGACGATTAGAAAATGTGTGTTATGCTGCAGCCAGCTAAAAACTAAGGAGAACTCCCAAGCTTTACAACAAAAGGTTACCACAATTTAACAGACAGCCTCCAATCTGAGAAATAAAATAACTAAAGTAAATAAAACAGAGTCTGAAAAACAAACAAAATATATTCTCAGGTCAAAACGTAAAAGAACCTGGAAGACCCAAAGAAGAGTCAATACAGGTTTTCAATTTTATTACTTTGATTTAATAAAATTCTTTGAATAGTGTTGCTTGCTCAGTACAACCATAGAAATTGGAATGGCAAATACTGTACTGTGATTTATGGATTGAAAGGTTGTCTGATTTCATTATGCTGGTAAATATAACAGTGCAGACACCTTCTCTTGGAAAGCTATTTCTAAACTGCTACATCAATATTCAGATAATCAAAACTGATATTTACCTTCTACAGGAACAGCGTGTGTGTATGTCCACGTGTGCACGCACATTTACATTCTTAGTATTTCTCCATCTTTCGGGTTGCAGGAATAAATGCTACAGGGACTGCTGCTTTATCCTAAACTAAGACCTATGCAGCTGCAAGGTGCCTAGCCTTTCACATAGGATGTTTCTGCTAATTGTATCCTACTCTCTCACTAAAATAAATTCAAGCAGAAGTACCAAGAGGCTCAGTTCAACTATTTGTTATTCCAGATCTATGAAGGGGTAAGTTCACCTTCAGTTTACAATGACATAATTGATGGATAAATCACTGAAGCCCTAAGACAGGCAGTCCAACACTTATGTTAACTCTATTTATATTTTTCAGTCAGAGTAGAGCACGGTAAATCATTTTCTAACTAAACATCGCTTTTCACTCATGGTTTTGCAACACAAGTACAAAGCAGCATTTTAAGGCAGACTTCAGAGCCTGCATGCCACTACCTACAGCACCCATGGGGCAGGAGACTGACAAGGAAGCAAAGGATGCGAGATGGCACCAGTGAAGGAGAGAGAGGCAGAAGTGAGGAGAGAGGGACAAGGATGTCCTCCTGCAAGGTGGAGCCTGGTGTCCCTGCCAATTTCCTTTGCACACCTTGTACCATGCATCCCTCCTCCTCTCTGTTCCCCAAAGTCCTGCCTTTAAAGGGACTTTTAAAGGTTATCTAGTCCAATGCCCCCGCAATGAGCAGGGACATCTTCAAGTAGATGAGGCTGCTCGGAGCCCTGTCCAACCTGACCTTGAATGTTTCCAGGGATGGGGCATCTACCACCTCTCTGGGCAACCTGTGCCAGTGTTTCACCACAGTCACTGTAAAACATTTCTCCCTTATATCTTGTCTAAATCTGCCCTTTTTTAGTTTAAAGTCGTTACCCCTTGTCCTGTCACAACAGGACCTGCTAAAATGTTTGTCCCCATCCTTCCTGTAGGCCCCCTTTAAGCACTAAAAGGCCACAATAAGGTCTCCCCGGAGCCTTCTCTTCTCCAGGCTGAACAGCCCCAACTCTCTCAGCCTGTCCTCATCGCATAGATGCTCCATCAGGCTGATGTTTTTTGTGGCCCTTCTCTGAACTCACTCCAACAGGTCCGTGTCTTTCCCGTGCTGAGGGCTCCAGAGCTGGAGGCAGTACTCCAGGCGGGTTCTCACCAGAGCGGAGTAGAGGGGCAGAATTGACCCTTGACCCGCTGCTGCACTTTTTTAGCAGTGAGGTTAGACTTCAGGATGGCCACCTCAGGGGGCCAAGAGAGCCAAGGTCACACAGCAGGCGTTTCACATGCTCTGCAGCGCCAGGGGAGCTGCGAGCAATGAGGACACCCCTCCAGCATGCAGTCCCACAAAGCTGGCAGGCACTGCAGCCCAGGTGGCCAACAGGACTCAGCATCGGGCTGGCCTGCGAGCCATGCCTCTGCGTGTCCTCCACAGCCAGCTTGCATAATCCATGTCCCCCAGCCCTTGCGGCAGCCAGCCTCCAGGGGGACGCCTGAAAAGGGTCCGGAGTGGATTACGGAGACGGCAACAGAAGCTCCAAGGACACGCACTCATCCTCTGCAGCAGGCGGAAGAGTGAGGGCACGTCTAGCCATGATAAATAAACCAGGCCACATCCCTGTTTCTGCACAACGCCGCAGGAGCCCACAGGGTGATCCTTTGCCTTGTCCCCCTCGATCATTGTCACCAGGAACAACAACCGGCTCTTATCAGCAGAGACATTTCTGGGAAGGAGTAACTTCAGGACACACTGTCCTTCCCCAGTCCCTTGAACCCCCGAGACAATTTACAATGCTGTCACTCGTACATACTCCCGCCTCATCTGCACGGTTCTTGCCTCTAAACTTAGCATTTTGATTTCTAAATAAATGTCCTTTAGAGCTCTTCAGAGACCTTGGTGATAAGCCCTTTTATTGATATTCCAGTTCACTTTTTCAAAATATTTGCAGATTACAGGATAAATAGTGTTTGCTTTTATCCCTTCTTTGGGAGATAACAGTTCCGTAACTTACGTTATCCAGATGAAAATTTATTCGGTAGCATTGGGTAAAGGAGATCCTTTCCAAAATTAGCCTTTGACCCAGTTACTCTTCCATAAACAAGCAATGATTTAAAAAATCCTCAGTGGATAAGAGATGTTTGCAGTCCCAGCATCAACTTGCACGGATGTTAAAAGGTGTAAGGATAACAAAGCTACATCATCCATATTTTACAGCATAAAGATCAGGGATGAAAAACTACGGAAAGCTTCCCTAATGAAATGTCAAAGCCAACTAGCTTCACTCCAGCTAATCCGCAAATCTTGATGACAGTGCAGATTATCCATCCTGCTAAACTGGCAAGCGCCCAAGAAAGCTCATCTCCCAGGGATTACACCCCGTTTAGGTTTGCCTGCCTCTGAATTATCTGGAAGAACCCCGGAGGAAACAAGTTTCAGCTCATCCATTTCCTTCTCAGGGCTTTCAGTACACTACCCAGTCTTAAAGCATCAAGCAACAACAGCACATGTACACACACAGAGAGACAGAGCCCCAAATATTGACTTTACTGTGCAATAGGCCAGTCACCCGCAGATACCAGGTGGAAAGCTGCTGACAGATGCTGCAATATAAACATCCTAAGAACCTTCAGGTTTGGCGAAGAAATCCTCTGGTCTCCATCTACGCTGCCCTGACGCTTGGATCTGAAACGCGCCCGAAATGAGAGATTATTTTTTTCTCACACTGGTTATCTATAGAAGATCCTTTTTATAAGTCTCTGTTGTGCAGCTCCTGAATGTCAGGCCCAGCAAATCAAAACATTTTATTGTAATATCATATTGTTTACTTTTGCGAGGCAGGATCTTGGCAGAGATGAGCGTTTCCTCCAGGGACGAGGAGGATGGGGGTGGGAGGGGGGGAAAGGACAGAGGGATGGAAGGAAGCATTTTAATGCAGACTTCCTCATTGTCTGCTTTAATAGGGACCCTGGCTGAAATACAAAGGAAGAGGTAGCTAAAAAGACCTTTGGCTACAAATTTAGAGATGTGGGAGAATGGACGCAGACCAGAGGGCCGTGGCCAAGAAGGCGTGGGGAAGTATAGCCTCCTCTCTTCTATTCCCACCATGCTCCCATGCACCTCCACAGAGCCAGTGTGTGTGTGTCCCCCCAAACCTAGGGATGCTCCTGGATCCTTCCCCAGACCCTTCTCCTCCCTCTCCAGCGCTGTATCATGGGCAGGTGGCCCTCTGAAGAAGACAGCACTACCAGAGCACTTCTTTCCCCATCAGGACACTCTCGCTCTCCCAGTAAGGAGAAGGGGAGGCTCCTCACACCCTACCAACCAGGGACACCGGAAAGCTCCAGTGATCCCACCACAGGCGTCTATTTTTAACTGCACGTTTCCAGGGAGATTTGACTCCCAACGTTTAAATGTTTGGGTGAGCAACATTTAAACTGATGAGATCATTTAAGAGCTCTAGGTTGGGGAATAAGGCATTTGGAATTTTTAACACACCACATTCACATCCCCCACAAGTACAGGGTTTCACTTTGCACGGGAGGCACCCTCCCTGCCTGCTGCCGAAGCCACGGTCCCCTGAGCAGCCTGCAGGGGCCGGACAATGCCAGGAGAGCAGCACGGCTGAAAGGGATTTTATTGACTTCTTTTTGTCCCTAACTGTCTACGCTCAAGGACTGAGACATTCTCACTGTTGTCTTTAAGCCCAGCTTCCTTGGGCTGCTTTGCACGAGACAAAGACCCAGGACCAGACACGTGGAAGGAGCGCGATGCCTTCAAGCCATGACTTTCCCTGTCTGCGGGACTGCCGGCGGTGGCAGGCAGACGGGCAGAAGCAGGCGACAGCCCCCCTGCTCCCGCGCTGCCCAGCAAACCTCGGCGGAGCCCAGCTGCCTGCTCTCCGCTGGGCATAACAAATCTCCCTGTCCTTCGGCATCATCTCTCTCTCTCTCTCCTTCCCAAGCTTTGTTTGGGTAGAGAAAGTGGCTCACAAAGACCTTTGCACAAACTCACCCCAACAGCAACTGCCTTACTACGTAAAATGATTCACTGGTGTTTAAAAATCCCACAAACAGGAGCCCTCGCCGACTTTATGACCGACTTCCCACGAAGGCACCGAGGCCGGCAATCGCTAATGCTCCGTCTGGCATCGACTCCCTGCGAGTATCTCCCAGCAATAACAACTGATAGTAGAGCTCGGAGCCTACACATCATCCCCCTGTTTGTACATAAATTCCCTTTAAAAGGATTTCGGCATCCTCACGCTGCTTCTTCCCAAGCGTTCAGGCTCTTAAAGCCAAGTCAGCCAGACAGAATGGTGCCACGCAACTACAAACAACACAGGACAATTTTTTATTACAATACACGGCACTATTATTTCTAAAAGCACTGACAGTAATATGCAGCATGTAAAAATACACATTCATCATAAAGAGGTTAGATACTAATTCCTGCAGCTTAATTTTTTCTTAAGGGCACCAGCCCATTTTTCAATTAAGGCAGGATAATATTATTAATCATAAAAAATTGCTGATGTGTAAAATTGTTTCCTTTCTAGCTAGCATTGGCTGAGAAATGTCAGACACACTGCCTCTGAATTAGTCTAACTTCATGGCAGTACGGAAGCTGTTTCATCCTTTTCGGCAAGGATTCGCGCCGCTCGCAGCCTCGGCCGTGCGGAAAGGTGCAGCTCCCTGGGGAGCACATGGAGGCAGACCCAGCTCCTGCAGGCTGGTGCAAGGACCCTGTGGATATAGAGTCCCAAGGAAGAGCAAGAACCATTCGCCATGGGGCATAACAGCCAGCATCGCTGGGCAGCCCCATGCCAGGAATGTGTTTTAATGGTCTTTGTTACCTGAGCGTTTCCAGGGCACCCTGTTTCATCACCCTCTGAAGAGAGAGATGGTGTTTCTGTCCCCTCCCTCAATTTTTAGTGCTAAATTTGGCACTATGGGACTCTCTGGTGAGAAGGTCAATGCTTGCTCTTTAATGTTTTTTCCTCTTCCTCTGCTGCTGAATGGGTTTGCCTAATTCCTGTCAAAATAACTGGGCACCTTGCCTTCAGACTGGGCCACCAAAAGCAGTATGAAAGAAAAGAATTTAAAAAAAACCCAAAGCCTATAAAATAGTACATTAGGAATAACCAAACTTCTCCTTGCCCTGTAGTAATCAAGGGAGACACCTGGACTCTGGCTTGGCAGGCCCTGAGATGATACTACAGAGGCGCAAGCTCACGAGCATCCTCCAGAAGGAGGGGAGCTCCCTGCCACGGTACTCCCTGGTACCCGGCTCCTCACCCTGGGAACCTGGTAGATCACTCCCGGCACAAGTGCCCAGCTCTACCCCAGGCTAGATGCATGCACGCTTTGGGCAGACAGGAGGGGACCGGCGTGTGCCCTGGTCTTACTCCTGTAGGCAGCTGGCCGTGCCCTCCAGGAGCCCTCCACGAGACACAGGCAGAAGCATCCCAAGCAAGGAGCAGCGCTGCCCCAGGCCTCTCGGCAACGGGGCTGGGAGGTGACCCTCCAGCAGGTCTGCTGGGGATGACAGAGCTGGAGGGAAGCAGCCTGGCTCCTGGCTCTGCAAGTGCCTGAGGCATACTTCAGTGGCATGGATCCAGACAAAACGCCTTGTCTCCAGCCATGTGTCCAACCCTCTTCCCATCTATGGGCACTCTCCCTCCCACACATCACTAAGTCATATATCCCCTGACTTCTGTTGAGATTTCGCACTCCCCCGCTTACAGGACCTCCCACGAGCAGCTCATGGCAGTTATCTCCTTTGCAGCTCAACCTTTGCCCACTGCCTGGAAAACTTTCAGTGTCACTCCCAACTTGTGTGCCCCTGCTGTTCACCTCCTCCCTCCCTGATCTCATTTCTCCCCCTATCTGGAAACCGCATCCTCCTATTTTTTTCCCATAGTGATCAATCTCCTCCCAGCTGCAGAATTCTCCTATTTTCCCACAACCAATCAACTCCTTAACACAACCCGCAGTTATCGGTACCCTTGCATCATTAGTTTTCTGACATCACCAAATCCTTTCTTATCTGAAGTTGGTTTTATTTATAAATTCATATGTATGAAAAGCCATCTTCCACCATCTTATTAACTGCTGAACAAAAGTGAACGCATAGAGAGAAAAGGTTGGACGTTTGGACCACCTTGGGGGATGCCCCACCTCATGGTGGTTGCCTCCTGGCAAATACTACCAAGAGGAGCACTTCACTCGAAGTCTGCAGAGGCAAATCAAATAAATAGACATTGTGAGTTTCAGCCAAAAAAATCTCTTCTGACGAGAGTCTCTCCTATTCTAATGACTCATCTCATTAAGATCAGTGAGAAGTGGAAAAAGCCGCAGGACGGAGTTTGCGTGTGTCTCCCGGCTGAGATGGTCAGCTGTATTTTTCCTTGTGAAAAGGAAAACTAACCCTGTGCCACCAAAGCAATAAACGTAGTGGGATTACTGGTCAGCAACACGCCGGATACCACTTCCAGCTGTGCTATAGTTAGTAACCACTCATTGGCAGTAATTGTTACAAACAACTGCATTACTAGAGAGAGATTTTCATATTATGTATACACACACACACACATATATATATAAAAATAGCACTTTGTACAAATCCAAAGTATGTGAGGTTAAAGCTAATGGGCTAGCTTTGTTGAGCATCTCAAAAATCAAATTAACTGCAATCAAATTCATGGCACAACTCAGGGCTCATTTCATTACTATCAGAAAATTCAATCTCTGAAATCTTACAATATTAAGCTAAAGCAATGATCTTTCTGTTAAAGTTCTTTCTTTTTTCATTTTAAGGTGAGAAAAAGCTGGTGGGCCCAGGGAACGTGGGGGTGGGGATTCCCGATGGATACTACTGAAAGCTTGGCAAACATTCAATCAATTACTCTTATATAAGGGAAGAAGAAAAAAAAGCATGCCTTCAAACACATTCTAAAATACATTTTGCAGTATAAATTCTACCTCTTGCATCTATTTCTACATCATGCCTTTTCTTGCAAAGATTAACTGTATACACACATGCACATATATATGCATACACATATTTAAATTCAAAATACAAATCCATTAGGGAGCTACTTAAATCTGCTCATTGCTGCAATAACTAATCATTTTATCTCTGTGCTGTACTGTACGTGGGAGAGTCAGAAGTTCATTACGTTAAATGCAGGCATTTTCCCTTTTTTTAATGAAGCTGCCTTTTCGGTTTATTTTACAATAGGCACTCTTTAACCTTACTGCAAGACCTAGATGTAGAATACTCACTGCAATTTCAGCCTCCTTTTCTATCCCTCCTCTTCAAGGTTCCCAGCCAGGTTTCTCTGCGGGAGTCAAGAGTGGTTTTAATAAGGCAGATGAGGCAGGGCTTCTCCGCCGCTTTTGATAGAGGTGAGGTGGTCAGCTCTTTATTGACTTTCTGCAGTACTGCAGCTACGGACCGTACAGACAATCTTGCTTTATGAGCATGTACCAGGCAGGAAATGGGCCTGGAAATTTCCAGCCGGCGGTGCTTGATGCACTGTTTGAAAAGCTGCACGATGTGCATATAAAGGAAATGAAGGAGAGCCTTTTGTTGTTGTTGTTGTTGTTGTTGTTGTTGCTAACCCATGAGGCTGCAGTCGCTACACCTACCTAGGAATGCCTGCTCAGGAGCCATTTTAAGAATTAACACGTCTCAGCAAAAGGAAGAAAAACAACGTTTGTGCACGTGAGAGAGCGCTGCGTGTCAAAGATCCTTTTATAAACGCTTGGAAAAAAAAAAAAATCACATGGGAGGTAACTAGCCACTAAATGATTTTACTGTCCCTTTCTTATGTAAGCAGCCACAGCACATATACACTGTATACAGTGCACAGCTGCACTGATATACACACATCCTCACAAGGGGATGTGGAAAAAAGGAAGCAATCACAGGCTGGTATCGTGTACTATTAAGGTTTTATTGATACCAGCACGGAGCAACTGCATCACTAATTAATGGATGCTCACAAGCTACACGCATCCTTCCAATCAAGTGGCAATAAAACCAGGTAGCCTTCTTCACCCTCACACATATATTAATTCAGCTATTGACGCTCATCCCGTATTTTTTTGGGTCTTCTGCACACCCACCCTCCGTCCCCTCCCCGACCCACACCTACACCAGCAAGGTATATTGGAGCTTCCCCATAAGGTGGAGCGAGCCTCTCTGAGCCAGGTTTGTAACAGAAGACGGGGGCCAAATAGGAGGTTTTGAACCCCTCGCCCCCTCCCCAAGATGCTTCCGCATCCGCAGACATGAAAATAACTTTGCAAATCAGACTCGGCATCTCTCTCTGCCTCTTCTTACTCCTTGCCCAAGGGGGATAACATCCTCCTGCCCCAGGGGAGCGCAGGGACGGTGAGAGAGGATCAAAGACAGCAGGAAGGCTCAGACACCTTGGTGACAGCGGCCCTACAAAAGCTAGGACAGACTTCTAGGGACTAGAAAAAAGTCACCCACGCCCGGGGAGCGCCGACTGCACTGAGGATGCAAACTCCAGCTCTCCCCCAGCTGCAGCAGCATCAGCTGCAGAAGTGCTCCCGTCAAGGACCGGCCGAGGAAGCCAGGTCCCACCTCCGGCTGAAGCAGCACGGCACCTGAACATCCAGAGCTGCACGGTATTTATCACGATTTCACGTCCTTCTGCTATATTGTAAAGCTCTTGGGGACTCTAAAAATGAAGCTATACACACACACACACACACAGGGGCTCAAAAATCTTACAGCTGTAGTGTCACTACCAGAGCATATGCCCTTATTGCACGTAAGATTTAACTATACACTTAAATTCTGCCAACTGCAGTAGGACATAAGGATTTGCTTAACTTTCATTATGTGCTTAAGTGTCTTTTATCAATAGATAGGCTTTCCTGCACAAGAACTTTAAATTATACTAGCCATTTGTTTTATAGTTACTGGATAACACATCTTGCTTTTCCAAGTACAACACTGGGCTACTTCCACTGCAGGGGATTATTTGTTGCGCATAAATGGAAGAGCAGGTAGAAACTGGGGCAGGCTGGAATTTTAGTTAGCCACCTGAAAACGCCACATGGACAATGATGGGCAGATGATATTGCTGCACACTGCAGTGTCATCTGAGTGCTCCCGAATTTTTGCCCACTAGATAAGCATTGGCAGACAGCTGTAACACAGTTACCTTAAAGGAAGGTGAGGTGTGCTTTTGCACGGAATCCACAGCACAGAACCTTCTCATACTGTGTTCTGCATTTTATATTTCAAACACAGCTACAGGGAACAGGGATCCTGTGAAATAACAGATGTTAGACTCTCACCACATATACACTACTTTAATTCAGGTGACCTTGCCGAATTAGGAAGCTAAATACAAGATAAATGTCCACCTTCTCTCCGGAACGCCTGTCTTGAGCGGACCTGGTTTCGCTGATGTTTGGCTGATTTGTGTGTCCTCCCAGTTCCCCAAAGCGTGTTCTTACAGCAGCTTGGCTTGGTTTTCCAAATCAGATGCTGCTTACTTCATGAATCTCATGAATTTTCTTTGCTGATAGGAATTAGCGACGGCTTCAATTTAACCTTCTGACTTGGCGGAAGCTGGAGACTGGCCTGAACCTGCTGCCAGTTTGCGCTCTGGGTCTTCTCCCAGTAGGCAGTAGATGCTCAGGGCTTCTGGAGAGTCATATGCCATACACTGATTTCATCAAAATTACATGCAAGTTTCACTCTTTAAAGCACAACTTAAACAGTCAAACGACTAACGATTTCTTTAATTCTTCGGGTCTTTTTTGCGCACGTGTTTAAAATACTCTAAGAGAACAAACAGGCTGGCATTGTCTTTTGGTCTTCTGCTGGTGGCAAAGCAGATTATTCCTATCGTATTCTGCAGGGGTGCTGTCAAATGCTGTTCCAGGCTATGGGCCAAAACCTACCCCCAGTCCATGTGCTCAGCTCCCACTGGCATCAATGATATCTCCACCATGGACTGACAGTAGTAAATGGGCAGAGATGTGCTGGCTGCTCAAATAGCACGATCTATGTGCTGAATAATTCATTTTAAACTGTTGCACAGATGTCAAAATGTTATTGCTGATTTCTAGCCAGCAGAATGGGCGGTTCTTCTCCCGATACGAGTGTGTCACTGCCTGTGATGCCAGAGAAGATCTGGGGGATGTCTCAGCAAGACAGTAAAGCCCATACATGGCATGCCTGCGAACGTACAATTAAAATGCTCGTTATAGGCCACCTTTCACTCTCCTTATTAGGATTCTCCTGTGGACGCACTCACCCGTTGCCTCCAAAAAATTTCAGAAAAGCAGGTTAAAACACTCCACAGCTACTTAGGATTGAGCGTGTGGTCTCCAACAACCACTTTGGATTTTCTGTAAAGTTTCACAGAAAACCTCTAAGCACAAACGACTTAATCTAAACAGCCACGTTTGGGTAACAAAATAAAACCCAACAAACAGAAAACCCCACCCACCTCTGTAAATGACAATAAGTGGATCTGTTCTACTGTCAGCCTGGCCACAGCAAGAGTCCCACTGTAGAAGTCAAAGATCTCCCTCCCCTCCAAAAGAAAGGAAAAGAAAAGGAGTTTTTCCTGTGTTTCCCCTTTCACAGAACCCGGAGCAGCCAATCTTTTCACCTGGGCCTAGCACAGATTGCCCAGGAGCTGGCTTACCCACCCATCGAGCCAGCCAGGTGGACTCCAGCTGCTGATGGCCAGCAGCCACCTCCAGGAGTGAGGTGGGACTCCGCCATGCACAAGGGCTTAGGTGGCATTACCAGAGGTGGCTGAGTATGATGGGAGAGATAGAAGAAAAATGGGAATTTCACTGGATTTCACTGAATTGTTTTGGAGTTGGAAGGGACCATAGAGACCATCTAGTCCAACTCCCCTGCCAAGGCAGGACTACCCAGAGCATGTCAGAGCATGCCACTCAGGACTGCATCCAGGC
>JAOXNO010000001.1:129227955-129240720 GCA_028565335.1 Limnodromus scolopaceus
CCTCTTGAACTGGGGAGCCCAGAACTGGACGCAGTATTCCAGTTGTGGCCTCACCAGTGCAGAGTAGAGGGGCAGAACGACCTCCCCTGACCTGCTGGCCACACTCCTCCCTATGCAGCCCAGGATTCCGTTGGCCTTCCTGGCCACAAGAGCACAAGAAAGCCAGAGGTTTAGAACTGAGATGGGAGACTAGCAATCTCTGACACAAACCGAGAGAGCGAATGCAGCCCAGGGATGTGTCAGATAAAAAGTGCGATTTTCCATAATCGTAGATGGCTTTTCTCATGTCAGCTGGTCAATGTGGAAACAGACCTAGGCTTAATGAGGTCTAATTTGTTTTAAATCCATAGGTTTCTTTTTAATAATTAACAGTCCCCATCGCTCAGCAAAGCCATTCCTTACCCCTGACTACTTGCTATTAGGAATGAATTTACTGTGAAATACTGCTAAAAGGTGGAAAGCAAGTGACATAATTCAAGTTTTAATTAAAAAATATATATATCACACAAAGCATGAGCTGCAGAAGGAATCATAACCGAATAAGCAAAAAAAAAATCCTCACTCCCACCCGATTCCTACTCTCCCCACTTCATTCTTTTTATGCTGTTTCAATTCTTGTAATTGGTTTCTCTTACTGGATGCCCCGTGCCCAGATCGCATGTAAGGGTTTCTCTCTGCGATTCCAGGAACTAGAGAACGTGTCGGCATCATTACCGTGAACATTACACACGCTCACACGCGAGGGTCCAGGAACTACAATTAACACATTAAGAAATAATAACTGCCAAGGGAGCAACGGAAGATAAACAGCATGGAGCTGATGTAGCAAGAATTCTGCTTGGAAAAGGGGCTGTCTCTTGGGTCATGGGCAAGGGAGAGAAATCGAAGCACCGTGCGGTGCTGCCCATCTAGCGAAGAAATCCCCCAAACCGGTTGAACAACTGTTTATACATTAATTTCTTAAAATTTGATTTGGCTAAAAGCGTTGTGGGCTTTAAACTAGATTTCAAAGGAATCTGAAGGCTTGTGTTTGCAGAGAAATAATGCTCACGTCTCGTTTGAAAGTTTAAACTTGGTAGGGATTTTGCTATTTGAAACATTGTCTTCAAGTGCTGTGGCTTTGTTGTTTTCTTGTTCTATTTTGCTAATAGAAGCCAGAAAAAATTATTTCTTTTATATTTAACAGCATATATGTATTTTATATGTATATAAATATATATCAAAAAACCTAAAAAAATACTTCTTTTATTCCAGCTTATTGATAACCATTTTGATGATTGCCTTTTTTTTGTTGTTTTCCTTTTTTTTGGTTTAAATGAAATTGAAAGTACTACACTATTTTCAAAGTTTTCCCAAGGATTTTTAATGAAAAAAAAAATCCTTTAGATTCCAGAATCTTTTATTAAAGCTTCCAGCCTGAAAATATTTTGTGTGAGTAGTCCTGCAGAAGCTTCCTAACAAAAGCCTGCAAAAGCACGCCTGCCATTCGGGTATGTATTTCCACCACTGTAACGATGAGAAATCACGGACCACGCTGGTCCTTTTGGATACCAGCCTCGACTTTTGCTATTGCTTTCAGCTGGACCAGCCAAAGGCCTTAATACTTTATTTTTCACTGAGATTAGGAGCCGGAGGAACAATGATGACACAGGCAACGCTTATGAAATACATCTCTCCCACCTTGGGGCTGCACAGCCACAGAAAACCCAACAAAAATATATTATAACCTCTTTCCTTCATTCACTCGTTTCCCTGTGGGGGAAGAAGGGAGGCAGAAGAGGCGCAGACAGGAGGGCAGGATGAGCAGCCCTGCTCAAACCCACCTTTTGGGGAGGGAAGGGCCGGCCCCTCTTGAGCCGGGGCGATGCCTGTCACCCATTTGGGGACTCGGGCGCAGGGTTTCTGCGCGAGGCGCCACCCCCCCCCTGCTGCCCCCAAGCATCCCTCATCAGTCAGCCTAAGACATTTCAGCAAATCACATGGCACTTTGTAAAAACATAATTGTTTTTATTTTCCAATTTTCCATGTTTTGTGTAGAGTGCTGCTGTGTTCAAGCGAAGTGAATAAAAGCATAAACAGTAAGCACCATCTGGAGAACATTCTTCCAGCACACTGAGAAATAGCAGCCGCCTGTGCGCTACCTGCTATAAATAAATGTCATTAAAAAATGTCCAAAAAATTGTTTGTTCCTATTTGATGGAACTGCAGCCAGACAGAATTTTCCTTAACCGTGTCTTTGGGTACCTGCTATCTTCACAACGGAAAAATAAAGATGTGGATGTTTGTTTCTCAGTCCTTTATGTTAACAGGGGTATTACTAACCGAATATCAACCCTACACATTATTCTAATAACAGCAACAGAGGTTGCAATTTAGGAGTAACACATGAACAAGATATTCAAAATCCAAACGCTTTTTAAACTGTATCAGGTTCACAATATGGTGATATCCCTCAGCCTGCTATAGCAAGAGAACGGGTAAAATTATTCTTGCTTTAAACTGTCAGTGTATCAGTTTGGAAGAAAAAAAAAAAAAAAGTCGATAATTTCTTTTCAGTCTAGCACAAAGCTGCTCCAATCTCCCTCTCTGCTGACAAAATACAGACCAAGTTGGCTGTGGGGTTGCAATGAGGCTCTGTGAAGGGTCGGCGTTTGCTGTGTTTGTTTAATCACTGCAATTAGAGCTATGCAAATAATGGAATTGTTTGCTATGGTGGCCAGGCTGGAAAAAAAAAAATCAAAAAGAAATGTTTGGGTTGAGCAATTTAAGAACTATTTTTTTTTCTTTTTTGGTAATATGAAGAAAAAATAAAACTGTTTTGTTTGTTCCACTCAGAGGGCAGTGAAGCCTTGAAAGAATCCATTCAGTTTGAAATGAAAAATACATTTTCGCACTGGAACAAAGCGTTTGAGCATTTGACATTTTTCCCTTCTCTTTTTGTCAGACAAGCATGTTCAGCACCCAGAAAGGGATGCTTGAGAGAGCTTACTGGTGTTGGGGGAGGGAGGAAAGGATTTGACCAGCCCTTACCCTAACCTCAGGCACGTCTCGGGTCTTTGGGCAGGGGCATTGCAGCTTTCTCCCCTGCCAGCCCCCAGCTTCCCCACTGTGATGCTCTGCTCCATGCACCCCCAGCTCGGGCAGCCCAAGGGGGATCCTTTTCATAGAATCAATCATAGAATGGTTAGAGTTGGAAGGGGCCTTAAAGATCATCGAGTTCCAATCCCCCTGCTGTGGGCAGGGACACCTCCCACTAGACCAGGTTGCCCAAAGCCCCATCCAGCCTGGTCTTGAACACCTCCAGGGATGGGGCATCCACAAGGGCAACCTGTTCCAGTGCTTCACTCACTATCTTCCTGCTCTCCCCTGGGGCATGGGGCTGCCACACTGCTCCCAAAGCGTGCTAGGTAGGCACAGCTATGGGGACATCTAAGTAACTTCACTGATACTGGGCCAAAGCTGCACCCCAGTTACACCCATGCCATTTTGAACCAGCAGCTAATGAGGATAATACCTGCCCCCTGGTTTTGGGAAGAGACGGTTCTGATCTCAGGAAAGTCAGTGAAAAAAATTAAAAAGCCGACAAGAACAAAAGGACTAAACCCGCAGTGCTTAGGCTGCAGAAGAAAAGGATTGGGGAAGCCTCAGGTGAAAAGTGACCCCAGTACCCTGGGCACCACAAGATGCATGCTCCTTTGGAAAGGAAACGTCTTCCCTTCTCAGCGCTTCAGGGAACACTTCATCTGGGTTTCAGGTGGGAGGGAGGTACACACATGGCTCAAGAAGGAGGCTGAAACTGCCCATGGACCTGGGAAAAAGGGTACCCACGCACCAAGCACCCAGGTCGGGATGAAGCAACTGCCTGGAATCTTCCATAGCCATAACAATTTACAATTGTCTATTAAAAAACCAACAACAACCTAAAGTCAGAATGGTCCCTGACATGGTGTGGCTCTTCCCAGATGCGCATTGAGGTCAGGATGTGCTTTGTGGTACAGAATGGGCCAAGGTAGCTGGAGGCTGATGCAGGAGACTGCCCAAATCCTCACTAATGAACCACAGCTACCAGTGGGGAGAAGGATTTTAAGAAATCTGGGGGGAAGTTATGTTTCTTTTTTCTTAAAAAAACCCACCCAAACTTTCAATTATTAAATGTCATGAAGCAACAGAAATGAATGTCTTGTGAAACGGCATCCACAAAATTGGCTCTGGGTCCCTCGAAGGAGAGAGCGGCAGTGATTCCTGAGGCACAGGGCACATCGCCAGGCTAGCTCCCCATCATCGTTTCAGGGCAAGAGTGGAAATGATGGACATGAATCAGATTCGGTCCTTCCCTCGAGCTATACCGCTTTCTCCCAAGCCCAAAGTTGTTGTGCACGAGTGGCTCCTCTAAAGCCTTGCTTTCAGCTGGGACTGGTCACCGTTCCCACTGGAAGCAAAGGCATCATTCCCACTGTATTTTATTTTCTGTTCTCAGAAGGACTCAGTGTGCCAGGAACTGTATGAATAGGGATGAGGGCACAGTCCATTCCCTGATGAAATCATCATCTCAAACCCAGCAAGGGCAGGAAATGATAACGTGGTTATGGTTCCCATTAGCCATATTTTCCTAATATAAATATTTTAGCTACTTTTATTTACAGAGTCTACTCACACTAGTTAAATGAGATACTTTGAAAAGGGTCTTAAGCTGTCTGGAAATGAAGACATTGGACTACTAGTTTTGTTAGGATGATTTGCTTATATGAATAAGGTTTTCCCAGACCAGGTGTGCAGGGAAGGCAGGTGGTGGGAACGTGTCTATCTGTCTGTCTATGCAGGCACACATGCGTGCGTGTGCGCGTGTCTGTGTGTGTGTGGTGTTCTTTGTTTTGTTTTTGCCTTTGGTCAAATTCAAACAATGTGCACTAACAAGAAGTAAATGTCATTTTCCTCCCATCCATCTTAATTTGGCATCCATTTTAAAGCTTACCTTTGACCTTTTAAAATGTTAATACACTTAAGCAGATATAAAAAACACAAAGCTCCTGGAAAAATTAATCACAGCCATATCACGATGCTAGTCTAAAACTGTAACATCAGTTGTTTTCCTCTTTAATTTTAAGAAGCGTTTGTCCGATGCAGCAGCAGTGACTATGCTACAATTAGCTATTATTTCCTTTCCAAACAAATATCCCCATTAAATGCTACAGCAAACCCCTATCAGCATAAACAGCACAACCTACTATGAATTTGTTTTATCGAGTAGCTGCCTAGAACCACAGAAAAGGTCTTGAGAAGGACCTTGAGGAGTCGCCTAACCCATCCCTCTGCCCCAGGCAGGACCAGCTGTATCCAGACCGTTCCTGATAGAAAACCTTATTTAGTCTTCCTTAAATAAAAGTGGAAAAAACCTGCACCAATCAAAATACACAATATAAATACGAAAATAATTCATATACATGTGTGCTATGTGTACAAATATGAAAATATAAAGAGACAGCTCTGACCTAAATGATAACTCTCCCACCTCTGACCACTTCATACCCTTTAACCAAAGGGTTCAAAACAGGAAACTCTAATAAAAACATCTCCTTCCTTTTTAAAAATAAAAGGCTGCTAGCTTGAGAACCTCAGCTCCTTGGAAATGCAGTGGCACCTTTCCTCTGGAGAAGCGGTTTCAGAAGTACCGGGTCCCAAAATATTTGGGCCTTTATGCTTCAAAGCAAAGGGCTCTTCAGTTCCACTAGAAAGCAAGTAAGAAGCCAGAGTGTTGACCAGCCTCTCCAGTAACCAAAGCAAACCTAAGATGTCTGGAGCCTGTTCCTCATCAATAGCATCCACCTCTTCTTTTGACTTAACCGTTTCAGGTGGGAGGCTGAACTAGGTCCCTCCAGGACAGTCATTATACAGCTCTGTGGTTACGCACTATGAATGTGGGGATCCACGGCACGCAGCCATATGCTGCTTTTACCTTCTCCATCGCATCTGATGGCATCCAGGGTTAGCCCCATCAATTTAATAAATGCTTCAGAAGACAGAAAGCTATGGTGACAGCCAGAATGGATCCTAAGACAAGTGAGGGTTTCATGGCTAAACACATATGGGGAGGACCTAGGGCTGCTACCTGAGCATCCAAAAAAAGAAGAAAAGTTAACCAAGAACCTAAATGGAAAACCCAAACCAAAGGTAGACACATTCCTTCAATGAGCAGGGAAATATGCAACTGCTTTCTTCCACATACCAACATTACTTTGGTTCCAACGTTACTTTGGTTCCAGTAGAACTGGCGCGTGGCTGAGCATTCTTCTGCAAACTGAACACCTGCTTAGGTATCATGGTGGGAGGAGACGTGAGATACTGAGCTTGACACCACCAGCTCTATGAGAGAACACCACCCTTGCGCGTATCCTGCATGCACAACACAGAAGAGCTGTAACGCAGAGCCCAGCTTCTTCCATCATGGAAGCTTTGTGAATCCACCCTAACCATACACAGGTCCTCCTGTAGCAAACCGGTGAGACATTACTCCATCTACGCCCTAGAGACCAGAGATGAATTAACAGCACGTCATGGCTACAACAGCAAGGCTCTTCTGTGTATTCCTTCTTCTAGGATACGCTTGTGTGCATCTGCCTATGAATATATATATTTATTTATACCTACACACTATACACTCTCTCCAGTAGAGAGTATCCTGTGCTAAAGGGACCTTTTGCTGTCACAACAGGAGACCTCCAGGGCTGCAGCCCCACGCTTCCATTGATCTTCTGGGCAGTGCCCTCTGATCCAACTGCTTTGCCATGGGGCTTGGGGAAAACTCTCCCCCATCATCCCACAGCCTGGACGGAGAGCAAGGCTCAGCCACGCGAGGCCTGACTCGGCACAGGGCAGCGGTCCTCTTCTCCCACCTCTCTACAGGGCAGAGAGCTCTCTGGCCGAGAGCTGCCTCCTGATCCCCAGCCCCAACACCAAGGCCAGAGATGAGGGCAGCTAATATTCTGATGGTGATGCCTGACTGCTGGGTTAGGAAAATCCTGATTATAAACCAAAGCACTGCCCTTCCTGTTTGCTTTGCAGTGGCCTTGAGTGCATCCAGCTCTACTGCAAGCCAGTCCATCACCAACAACCAGAAAGATGCTTATCGTACACACACAAAAATAATTCACGTTTCACTTTGTTTTCCACGTCTTCCATTCTCAGCGCCCTTCTGCATCGTCTACTTCAATGTTCTTCAATATCTGTTCTCTAACCAAAGAACCACTTAATAATTTTTTGAAGTCAAGGACCATTTTGTGCTGTACTGTCACTTAAACTTTCAAAGACAAGCAATTTTTTTAAAAAAATAAATAAAATTAATACGTCTCACTTTTCCGCTCCTGACCTTGTATTCGCATGCAACATAACGCACATGTGCCGCTGTCATGCTGCTTGTGACTGTGTTATTCACCATCTTCTGATATTCATGGACTATTAGTTAAATAACACTCTCCTAGCTAATTAGTTGATTCACTAAGCACAGATGAATAACTGATGAGCTACAAAAAGTTACTATTGTCTGAGTCAGTCACCAAGTAACTAACTTGGCCCTTCAACCAGGGAGAAGTTTTCTTCTCTGAAAGGTGACAAGTAGCTCTGTAATGACTTCTATTATTTCCTCAATAAACTCAGAAAAAATAGGACATTGCAGCTAGAAAAACACAGAAAGAGAAATTAGCTGCTACTGTCATTAAGGATTCAGAGGCTGAAAAAGAACAGTTGGTGCAATGCAGCTGGAGAGGCTTTTTGGACTGAAGTGATTATTCTCTGGCCATTAACGAATTTTATTTGCTGGAATGCAAGACCTGCACTCCTCCAAATAACCTGCCTTTGCCATGAGAAGCATACTGTCTGCCGGAGACGTTGTCCTCTTGGTCCTCCCAGTGGCCACCGCACTTCTCCCACCTCTTTGTTTCCATGCCACAATAAAAGCAGAGCGAAAATTAAAAGGTAGAAGGACATGCAGACACTGGAGAGATTGCTCTTCTAAAGTAGCCTGACCAACTGAATTTGGAGCTACAGGCTAGGACATTCAGGGGGGACATCTGCCCGCAGTGGCCACACTGAAGCTCAATGAGGTGTCACGGTGAACTTTCTTTGCCTCTCCTGCCCTCCAGAGCTCACCCCCAGTCACTGGCTCAAAGTTAAGAAGGTAAGAAGACATTTATGGAAGTGGTCAGGTCTGGGGCTTGTTCTGAGATCTTTGCGCACGCCATAGGGGAGGCAGGGGGGGCACCCAAACCCAAGCCCAACTTGCTCTTCAAGCCAACAGCAGTCACCTTCCTTCTGCTATAGTGGCTGCTCTTGCGCCACTTTAGGGTAGTGCAAGCAACACTGGAAGCCACTAAGCTGAAGGACACTTTTTTCTGTGGAGGGTGAAAGGGACAGGAGACCTGTCTCAGGCTCTTTGCTTAATTCTTGAGAACATTTATCCCTGCATCTCATGCAGTGAAGAAGCATTTCCAAACAATTACATACCCTATTAACTAGCAAAAAGAAAAGGGTACTGGAAACAGATCCAGCTCGGAGGGGTCCAGTCACTCACAAAAGTCACCCAAAGCCAGCACTTGAGTGTGTGGAGCGGCAGCTGCGGCAGGGGTCCCCCAGGACACCCGGCCACCCACGGAACTGACACAATCCCACACATGCCACCCTGTAAGCTCACCCACCCACGTTACAGCACTACTCTGCACGTTAACGGATACCGTGGATAGACCTGTTTGAGGGGAAAAAAAAAAAAAAAAAAAGAAAAGGGAAAGCCAGAACTAATAAGTAACATTAAATCACCCGGCAGAGCAGCTCCTCCACAGAGCAGCTTATTTACAGAGTTGCTCGGTGCCCTGGGAAGGATGGGCAACATTGCAAACCCAGGAATGGAAATTCCTGAGAAGAACCGAGACCGGTTAATAATGATCCGCCACCGCTTAGGACCTCTCGTACAGCCACCGCCTTTTCGAAATCTAGAGTCCGCTGGGAGAATTTAGGCCTAGGGCTTTGAACAAAAAATAAGGAAAACTTTTTCTTCCTGAAGACAGTCCATGAAACCCAAGCGATGCTGAAAAGTGTTTTACTGTATTGTTATTCTGTAGATGCCGATTCTGGAGGTGTGACCCAGCCCAGCCTGGCCTCAAAACAAAGCCATTCATGGCTAGCACCACGGATCGCCAACCATCTCCTTCCACTCAAAATAAAATATAATAAAAAAAAAAAAGCACAAGTACTCCCATAAATCATTCATCCGTCCCAGTTTCATAACGAGAATATTTGTCAGCTCCCATTTTGCTTCCCTTTCTCCAGCTGCCTGCTCTACAAAGCCACCATTTCAGCTGCCTGTGCATACAGACCGGCGGGCACGCTGTGCCGCAACAGCTCCTGCATCCCCATCCTCCTGCCTGCGGAGAGGATGGCCACCTCTCCCCCAAACCCTTGCCGGCGCTGCCAGAGACTTTTCAGGGGATTTTTTTACTTTTTTTTTTTTTAATATATATATATATATTTATCAGTAGCTCTGGGGCACCCATCAGATGTACTCAGCTCCTGCAACAATCACGTGATTTATGTAGAAGTAATTGGGGTTAAACTATCTGCCACATCAAACTCTTCACATTTGGCCCCATCTCTAGGACCTAGAAACATCTGAAATAAATAAAGCCATGTGTCATTTAACAGGGTCTGGGCTTAATTAGGATCATTCTGGATTTTATGGGAGAAATCTTGTACTGCCAGCTTTATGTGGCTAGTCCATCACTTGCAAGGTTATCTGCTTTTTTTTTTTTTTTCCCTCTTTAGTACCTACATCAAAATATTTCTATTTCCACACAGCTTTTTTTTTTTTTTTTTTTTTTTTTTAATCCTCCAACCAGCCGGATGACAACCACTCCTTATCTTTGGCTGTCTTCCATGCTAAAATAAGAATGCCGTTGTTACGCCAAGGGAGCTGCACCCTTCCACCTCCGTTCCCTCCCGACGCGCACACAGCTGGCTGCGCAGGAACGCCCGCGGTGCCATTTTCTGGCCGGTTTTCTGTGACGGTGTTGTAATTTACCCTCCAGCTACGATTCGTGTTTTCTAAATCGCAGCGGGCCTCTCTCTCGTGCCAGGGATTTTTAGAAACCTCAAGTGACAGACGGTCTCTGTCCTGGAGAGCTGGTGATACTCAGCCCATCCTCGCTGCCACCGCTTCCCTGCCCTGACGGGTGCAAGCCCAGGCGACGGGAGGGCCAGCAGGCGGCCAAACACCGCTCCAGCCACGCCGGGCGATGCGATTAGCAGCGGCCGAATGACTGGATTAGAAGAAGAGGGATGGGATTAGAGGTTGATGAATCGTTGCGAGGCTGCTACGTCTGTATTACTGGCTCCAGCAGCAGCATTTGAATGTCTGACTGTATCTCCCCCCCCCCCCCACCACCACCACCACCGGAGCAGCGAGGTACCACCTAGAACGGGCTGCTGTGCGCAGGGCGGTTGGGTAAGGTACAGGGTTTCGAGCGAGGGTCCGAACTGACAGCTCGGTGTAGGCAAGCCCTTGGTGGGACATGGGCAAAGAAGAGGAGGAGAACAGAGGCAGGGAAACGATTTGCCCAAAGCTACACCAGCAATTTGTGTCAGAGGCAGAAACGGGAGCCAGATTTTCTTAAAAAAAAAAAAAAAAAATTAAAAAAAAATTTAAAACCCCAAGTTCCTCACGCAGGAGATGAGCCAGCCGCCCTTGTTACATGCAAAGGCATTTTTCGCTGTGATTCTCACCGCTGCAGGCTGCACGCAGCCAGCGCCAGCTTCCTGAAGTTGTAGCGTCTTCAGGGCGACCTGCTCATCGCACGCGTCACGACTGGCTCCGTCCTCCAGCCCGCGCTTGCACCCCAACCCACGTGCCTTGTAAACGCTCATCACTTGCATTTTCGGCAGGAAGCGAGCAGGACCCTGTAAAAACCCATCGCTGGGGCGATTCCCCCTCTGACCTGGGCAGCTCTGGCTCCTGGAGCGCCTCCAGAATTTAACGTACGCTTGGAAACTCAGCATCGCCCCCCCGGCTAATTTGAGCAGTTATCCCCTCTTCAAATTTGGCTTGGATCATCTCCCAAGGTGAAAGGGATTTCAGCGTCTCCACGACAGTTCCACTGGAGCTTCTCACAGAGACGCTACAAAATTCATCAGGGACGCCAAGGACAAAATAGTGAGGGTGCATTAACTGAAGCCTGCCTGCTCTAGCAGAGCTGGGCAGGAAAACGTGGAGGCTCTCAGCAGCCCCCTGGACTAGTTACTGTAGTTAGCGTCTGATTAACCAGGGCCACTCACAGAGTCACGAAAAGGTAGGAAAGGCTCTTCCAAATTTACATATTAAAAAACCATGGAACTGTGCTGATTCTCTGTCCCGGACTATGCCCGAAACACCTCGATGAGTAGCATATTTGTGAGGAAATTTACTTTAAACGCTAAGCCAATTTGCTTAGCAATAAATGACACGAAAGGTTACTCAGAAAAAAAAAGAGAATTATTTCCTCATCGAGTTTAAACGGAAAATACCTGAAGAATTCATGGGCGACCAGGTACTCTTTCCTCTTTAACAATACATCCCCATTAGATGAGAGAGAGATATATATATTTTTTGAATCCTGCATTTTAAGCATTATTCTGACAGAGAACGGCAGGCGAGAAAACTAACATCAACAACAGCGACTAAAACGAAGCCAAACCCGTCTCAAAAAAAAAAAAAAAAAAAAAAAAGAAAAAAGAAAAAAAAAAGGGGGAAAAAAACCCCGAGGGAAGGCAAACGACTGCCCCGCAACTCCGGCAGCGGGCTCCGGTGCATCCCCCCCGCCGCACCTCCCTCCCCCGGGGGATGCAGAACTTCTGGAGCCCGACACTTCGCCCAGGCGCCCACCGGCCACGCAGGACCGGGGCGCAGCCCAGGACCCCCACAGCCTCGGCCAGAAAACGCCAGGGAGGGGAGCAGGGGGAAGACGGCGGCAGGTGACGGCAGGTGACAGCTCGCCCCTCCTGGCAACCTTCGCCCGAGGGAGGCATTTCTGCCCCAACTTGGGAAAGGTAAATCTTCCCCCCTCCTCCTCCTCCTCCTCCTCCTCTTCCCCGCTTGTGGTCGGCTACGAGAGGGACCCCAGATCGTCCCATCAACCGCCCATCTTGGAACCCACCCTGCGTTTTTAACCTCCTTCTTCCACCGCGCGGAGCCGGGCGCTGTGACCCGCCCGTGTTTTGTTTTTCCCGTGGGGCAGCACCAACGATCCGGGGAAAAAGACGGGGGTGCGGGGGCAGAGAAGGGAAGGGGGGGTGGTGGTGGGGTGATGCCTCGCCGCGGCACGCACCCACGGGCGTGATTTTGGAGAAGTTGCGCAGGCAGGAGGAGAAGGAAGGGGAGGAGGAGGAGGAGGAGGAGGAAAGGGGGGGATGCCTCTCCCCGCCTCGGTCCTCCGCCGCAGCCCCACCGCCGGGACAACCCGCACAAAGCCGCCGCCGCCGCCGGGCTCTCGCTGCGCCCGCTCGGCGCCACCAGAAACAATAGTCACGGGCCCAAGCGGGGACCGCGGAACCGCCGCCGCCCTCCCTGCGCTACCGCAGAGCCCGGTCGCGGGTGGGAAGGCGAGCGGCGTTCGCGCGGGAGGGGGGGGGGAGAAGAAACCCCGCAAAACGCCACCGCGCCCGGCCAACCTGTCACCGCCCGGCGCGGCACCTACCTCCGTTGGAGGGTGCGGCAGCCCCTAGCTGGGCTCCATGGAAGGGGGGGAAGAT
>JAOXNO010000001.1:129240884-129305627 GCA_028565335.1 Limnodromus scolopaceus
GGCGGGGCTTTGCCCGCAACAGACCCCGCCCACCAAGCGATGGCTCCGCCCCGCCCCCAGCCCGCGCCCGCAGGGAGGCTCCGTGAGGGCGCCGGGGGGGGCGACGCGCCGGGGAGGGACGCGTGGGTAAGAGCCCACGGAGGGTGGCAGGTAGCCGCCCACAGCCCGGGAGGGTGTTGCAGCATCTTCCCGGGTATTTTTTTCCTCCCCGCTTGCTGGAAGTTGTGACCTTGTCCCCTCCTTTCAAATCGAAATTCCAATTTCCTATTATTTTTTTTATCCCCCTCATTTATTTTTTATTTTTTTTTAAATAAATTTATTCCTCTCTCTTTTCCACCCTTGGTGTCTCCCTCGTCCCTGTTTTCCCATATGACTCCGAACATCCCCTTGACCACAGACCCCAGGCTTTTAGAACGGTTTTGTCAAGGGCAAAAAAGAGTTTTTTTTTCAGGGGTTTCAAACGGCTATTAGTGCGGCCAGCAGCTTATGGGAAGGTGCGGTGCATTAAACTAAATCCGCGGCTACTATTACATAATATGCCCTCGAACGTACATAGAAGATGATTGTAATTCCATCTGGATTTCTGTTGATATTAGCAAACCGCTCGAGATTTCCTCTTGCGGTTTAATGGGCGTTTCAAAACCTTTGACTGGGGCCGGATCAAACAGATTATGATTTGAGAAAGGGTAAGGCACGCACACTCATGACATTGTAGGAATTAGTGAAAGAAAAAAAAAATACTTAGTAGGTCATCTGCCTAATCCATCTTCCGAAAGAGAGTAGGAATGTCCCCCATAGGATAATTTATGGGCATTTGTCTAGTTTTCTTTCAAATGCTCCAAATATGTGGCTTCCTCATTGCCCGTAGGAATTTAGGTCAAGCTGCTGGAGAGTGAATTTCGTAGCATCTCGGGATTTAACATCCACTACTGTTATTCCAAGGGTTTTTTTTCCCGAACTGTACAGTTACAGTTGGTCATTTCTTTCTTGCTCAGGAGGACTGAAAGATTTTGGCCATCACTCTCCCCAAGTTGAGAGCCCAAGGACAATGTCAGCTCCGTGCTGAGAGTGGCCAAAAGAGTAAGTCAAATGTTAGGACTTGTTAGGACAATAAGGGAGAAGAAAATAGATTTTACACTGATCTGTAAATCTGCAGTGACCTGCATCCTGACTACTGCTGTAGCTCTGGTCCCACCATCTGAAAAAGGGCATGGGTAGAGCTGGAAAATGTTTGGAGGAGGCTGGCAGTGATGATCCATGGTTTGAAGTGGCTTCCCAGTTAGGTACACGCAGCCCTGGCAAGAGGCACCTGAGGAGGGATGTGATGAAGGTTCCTTACCTCACGAGCAGGACGGACAGAGTGAGGAGGGACTGCCAGCAGTGGCTTCCAGCACAAGAAGCAGAGGTCATTAAATGCAGGTAGCAGGCGGGGGCTTTGCCTGACTGTATGGAGGTGATTCTCCACACGAAGGGAGAACGGATGGACTTACAGAAGAAAAGTCCACAGAGGGCAACCAAATCACAGCTGCAGCAGAAAGGTCCCTCCACCACAAATGGTTCATGGCAGGGCTTGCTCTGTTCTTACACTCTCCCCCAAGTGTCTATTGATAGCCACTGTCTACCTGCCAGCAGGGAATACACGTCTCAGAGGTAATGTCACACCTGGGTTAATATTTTGCCATTCACAACTTCCTAACACCATATTGGGTAGAACTGAGTACTGAAAAGGATGTGTGGCTTTCTGGAAGGACATCAGGACAGCAAGATGGAGGAGCCTTGCAAGCAAGGAGAGAGGCAGCTGGGAATGCTGGCAACCAAGTGGGCAGCTTGGACTGGTGGTCGGGAACATGAGGAGGAGATGGTGACTCAAATGAGCAACAGCAAAACTGTCTTTGAACAGTTTTATTTAAGACTGGAAAAAGGTTCTGGTTTGGAAGAACGGAGCGGCTAGTGTTTCAGGACTGTCAGCTGTCACACGAGTGCTGGGATTACGTTACCACCTTTCCGTCAAGAACTGGAAAAGATGTTGTCAAATGTATTCGTTAAGGCTGGTGTGGACTGTGTGACATCGCGTGTGGAACGGGATATGCACATGTATGAAATCATGAGCCTGTCCTTTTATGCTCTTGGGAGGGAGTGGAGAGGATGAGATTGGTGCTGGTGTCATAAGCTCTTAAGGATGTAAACCCGTTACTCAAAATTCAGTTCTTGAAGATGTCTGCTCGTTTCAGTGGGAGAGTGGCAATGCTGTACCAACACACAGCACGTCGTGGACATTGGAAGCATCAAAGCTCACTGGAAAAAACATCATTATGCTTCGAGTCACTGAAGAGAGAGAGTCGCGGGTTGCAAACAAGTTTCTGTCACCCTTCTAAAATGTGACAGAAATAATCAAATCTAGCTGTGGCCTGGGGACGATGACCTTAATTTAAAATCAATCAAAAATCCCTCTGTCAATGGCAGCTGGTTGCCCCGTTCATGTCTCAGACTGATGCTCTCCCAGGCCTACCATCGTCAGTGCTGTTGCACAAGTGGGCAAGCATTACATTGTCTTCTTGGCTCCCCCTCTTCCTCTATGACTTTGAAGCTGAGTAAGCGCAGCCTGAAACACTTCTCTGGGTTTCTGGGAGAGGAATCGTTTCTGTGCACTGGTTTATAAAGCTGTACAGGTGTCCCTCAGCAACGGCCGCTTCATCCATGCGGTTTCTCCTGAATTTGCCTGTTCAATAGCTTGTATCGTGATACAATGCTGGGAGAAGAACTCGTTCTGGTGAGATGGGCTGACACGCAGGAGGTAAACTACAGCAAGAATGCAAATGAAGGAGTCCAAGCTATGTACGTAAGTGGCCCTAGTGACTCATGGACATAATTCTTTATGGGACTGATCCCATTGACAGTTTTCACAGCATTCATGCAGGAAAAAGTGTACAGGTAGACCAGGATTGTCACCATTTGCCTGTCAGGTTCCTCCACCTCCACCTGGATCTCAACATGAATTCAGGCATGTGGCACTTAGGAACTCTTTGTTCAAAAGCCAGGTGGATAAGGTAACTCTATAGAGAGGATTTGCATGAACTTTATGTATTGCCAGTGCAAATAAATATACCAATGGGCTGTTAGTCTTTCCTTTTGTGAAGCATGTAAACCAGTCGGCAGTGTCATTCATCTCGCCCTATTACTTTGTCTTGTAGAAACACTTTGATCCCACGACAGCACTTTACAGTAGCAGAATTAATGCTGCCAGGTGTGATTATTAGTATAACAATCCAGAATGCATTGCAAGCTTTAAATTGGAGTCCCAAATTCAATAAAAGCACTCACACTACAAGCGCTGGGTGGGGAGAACTGACAGACGGGCGCACATGCACCCTCTGTTGCGAATTTTTGGAGCGTGGCAAGAGAGCTCGTCTCACCCAAAATGGGGATTTTGAGTAGATGCAAGATCCATAGTGACAGAAGTAATTTTCAGTTTTTCCTCTAATAATATATAGACAGTAGGAAGCCCGTGGCAAATCTGAATTGAGTACTAAGCAGCTTTAAAATTGTTTAAGGCATTATCTATTATAAGGAAGTTTATAAAGCTCCATCTCCATTATTCGAGTTTTCACGAGGTCATAATCCACTTGACCCTCGTGGTTTATTTCATCACTATTGTCCCTCAAAGGAATTATAACCTTTACCATTACCACTTGCTAAATATATCAAGAGGTTTTAGTGACATTATCATAAATCACCAAGCTCAGCTTTGTTGCTTGTAATGTGACCATAGTACCTACTGATTTTTGATGCAGTGATTGTCAGCCTGATCTATTTGTATTTTTAAAATTACTTTATAATAAGAGCACATGCCAACATATATGAATGTATTTTGGCTTTTCTTTTATGTTTAAAAATTGCCTTTTTTGGAGGTCATCTGAACTTGAAGTGCTGGCTTTTTAAGCAATGTTTCTGGGATCAAACATCAAAAGTACAAACTCAAGGATATCGAAATCAAACACAGTGACTTCAGGTAACACCATTGTCACCACTGTTTCTCTTTTCACTTAAATGTATGAGTTTTCATTAGAAATCGTATCATAATTTGATTATCCTGAAACCAGTTATTGAGAAGAGCAAAAGTATCACAGGTAAGCCATATGTTGCTGTATGAGTTTTTAAAAGGATAAGTCATAGGGAAGCTAATTACAAGTGAGAATTTTGGATGAAAGCAATATGTATAATTCTGTTGCTTTTTTCATTTCAGTCTGTTTTTCAGCAAGGAAAAGTGGGTTCCATGTCAGTCCCCCAAGGGATCTTAAAGAGAATTTGCTGCATAAAAGGTGTGCTACTGAAGCCAGTTTGCAGTCGCACTAAAGATCAGCTAGGATCAGAAATTGGCCTCACAACCATTTTGACAAGACATACCTTGCAAAACAGTAACTGGGATCCAGTCAAGCTGCTTCTGGCTCCAAGAAGGCTTCACCAGTGCTGTAAATCAGGCTTGCTTGCTGGAACTGCTGGGATCCAAAACTGCATGAGATTCTTCTTTGTAGCATATCTAACATGATATTGTGGGGCAGGTCTGGGCATACAATACCATTTCAGTTAATGTGCGGCAAAACACCTTGAACCGAAAATATCTCACCTGATGAAAACTTGGAAATCCATCTTTGGGGAAGAGGAGGAGGAGTTATCTGTCTTTATTCTGCAGAGCTTTGCACTGTGGCAGACAGGGGTGTAGGGGCGCATGTCAGCATCCTCCACCTCCCCACCAACCCACGGGCTTACTTGTCTATGGTGTATTAATTTACATCTCAACTAGTCACTCTTCAACCTTTATGGTCAGGGGAGAGAAATAGGCACTTTTAGGATGCAATTCATTTGACCTTTCTTAGACATCTACTTTAGGAAGAGATAAATCACTCCCCCAAGCATCTATGTTTCTCTGTTGATCACAAAAGAACTAGAGGGTGATTAGTTCAGAGGCAGGTGTCTATATCGCAGGCTGTGTACATGCAATTAGGCAAATCTCAGTCTGGTTTTCTACAATGCTGCTCTCATAATGGCTGTTGAAGTGCATTATAAAGATTATATATATATATCTATCTTGTGAGTATATAGAATAACATATTTTTCTCCTTCTTTAACAGTCTTTATTTTTGAGAAACATTAAATTAGCAAGGCCTGCATGTTGTGTTGGAGCTGATCATGTTGGTCCTCTGTTCATAATTGTTTTCAGCTACCTAGTGAGAAATTGGCAATTTCTGCACTTTGGCACCCTGTGACTTTTGCCAAATACTTGTCTGATTTAATTTAAAGGTGAAGGAAGGGCATATTTTGCACCAAGGAAACACATACAGCATTAGAAACATCTCTTGTCACTGCATATGACTAGAAAGCAAAGTTGAATACACATACATTTTGGTTTTTATTTGATAGCAGGGCAAGATTTTAAAAACTATTAGTAATAAAAATATCTATGGCAGTGAGAGTCACTGTACTGCCATAAGCCCACTGAGCCCATGTACAGTACACCTCAGAAAAGGCCCAAGGCTCAGATGTCTATCTCTGTGTTCTTGTATTCCCAACAAGCAGTGAATAATGCATTAGTTTTGCTTCAAGCATCCTATTTTGAATATGCTTTAGCCAGAATTATTAGCTTTCGTGTAGTGTATATTGTTAACAGAGGTCATGTTCTGTGCTCACGTAGTACTGTCTCCAGAAGTGCCCTGGTACAGCACACAGAGAGGTTTCACTAGAAATTTTCCTTGTTGGTTGTGACCATGGGGTCCTCCATGATTTCCATATTACAGGGCCAGATCCAGCTGGAGCCGGCAGAAATGTCCCTGCGAATGCCATGGGTCTTTGGCTCATGCCCAAAATATTTAACAAAGCAAGAGGAGGGAACCTTTTATATTACACTGATATGGGAGGGCTCCTGCTTTCTGTCCTCGTACTGCTCTGTGGAGACCAACCCTGAGACCGTCCGTCCCTTCACCCAGGCACCCCAATCTGTGTGTGTGTGTGCTCAGCTGCGTTGAGAACATCCGAAGCCGTGTAATAACGAGTACGCCCCTGCAGTCGGCCAAGGTGAGGATAGCCTGAAGAGAGCCTTTCTTAAACCTTTAGGTCTTGATGAGGGCCCCCAGCCCCCCCTGGCACTGACGATGGCCCTCGTCATCTGCCGAGCGGGAAGTTGTTTGAGAGAGGAGTCGCGGAGCTGAGTGCTGGGGTGGGACCATGCTCCTGGCTGCTGTGCAGCTGTGCCGCTCTCTCCTTCAGCCGCCGTGGTGGTCTAAAAAGAGAATTAGCTTGTGAGGAGTTATTAAGAGAGCATTATTTCAGATAAAGGGTGTCATTTGCAAAAGAGTAGGCGTTTACACGCACACGTGTACACACACACACGCGCGCGCGCGCGCACGTGCACACCCCCTGTTTAAGTTTCCACAGCTACCCTTGGTGCAAGGCAGCCAGCTGTTAAATCCGAAATAGCAACGAGTGCACATCATACGCCCTCTGTATTACCATTTGAAAGGGACAGTTCCTTGGGAGGATGGGAATTTGACAGGATATGAATATGTCTGAGACTCTATTAGGCACTAATTCAGCAGGACTGGCTGAATGAGATGAAGAAGCAATGAGGAGGAGAGAATCTCTTCAAATTTGAGCTGATTGGTAATTTTGATGAAAGCCCTTTAGTCTCATTCAGTGACTGTTAATTACCTCTGGAAATTAACATTTATTTTTCTCTTCAGGAAATGTTGTTCGCCTGCCAATATGGAAAGATTAATTAAATTCTTCCATGGATGAAGGTGAAAGTAGGGTCCTTGTGGTCAGTGCACATTTTGGCTGTGGCGGCAGGGGTATCATGACAAATCCCACTATTGAAAAGAGCAGTCCAGCTCTTTCCTCTTGTGTTTTCAAATGATAAGTGCGTCCTTGTCCTTCTGGGGTGAGGTTGGTCTGTCAGGTGCTTTCAGCGGGGAAGTCTGGGTGGGGGAGAGTTGTGAAAGAGGGACGGGAAAGGACAGCTAAACAGCCTGGAAGTAAATTAGTGCAAGCCTCTTATCCCACCCGAGGAAAAATAATTAACAATTCGGGACAAAGGTATCTCTGCTTAAATCAAAGGGAAACCCTCAGCTTAGACCCATCTATACAGAGTATCACAAAAGTTAATTCATTCCAAAAAAGTGATAACTTGAACCTCGCATTCATAAGCTGTTCATAAACATGACGGCTTCTCCTACCAGTTCTCATTTATTTGATCTTGGCTCAGCCTCAAAAGCTGCTTTTGTCAGCACTAATGATGGCCCTTCCACTGCTTAAGAGTTTATTTCCAATATCCACCATTATGCCATTCACTCCTGCTGTGCAGAAGAGAAAAAAAAAGGAAAGAAAGAGAGAGCAATGTCCCAGGGAAACTCCTGTACATGGTTGGTACGGGCATTTGATTGAGTTCCTGATTTATAGCTGTCAGACAAATATCTGGGCGTAGTTGCTAAAAATCAGGCAGCATCATAAAGGAAAAGGAATGCTCTGTTTCTCAATTATTTTTTTTTCCTGAAAGGAAGTCCTTGCATTAAGTTTTAATGATAGATTAAATAGATGGAAAGTCACTTGGAAGCCCAACGGGCAGAGAGATTCCAGGCTGCCCCTGTTACGCTGGCAGGGAGGAAATGAGGCAGCTGAGAAGAAGCTCAGCGTCGGGAAGGAGGCAGACAGGTCAAACGGACGGGCTTTCCAGAAGCAACCTAGCTGAGAGCAAACAACCAGCTGCAGTCAATCAAAGCCAGCAGGGCAGCCAACTCCAGCGCTGGCTCCCGGTTTGCAGCGCAAGCCAAACCGCCCCGTGGGGAGCCGCTCTTGTGCTCCCACCTTCCGTGCAGCGTCGGAGCGGCAAGCTGGCATCGCCAAGAGATCTTGCCAGGAGCCTGGCAGCTGGATTGGGAGAAGGGTAACAGCCTGCTCGCCAGCCTTCCCGCCTGCAAAAGCTGCTCACCGCCCCCCTCCACGCTGCTCCACGCACACACAATCCAGCCCCCTGCAAGGCTCATCTGGGTGCTGGACTGGGGACCTCAGAAAAGGGGTGTCCAGGAAAACCGAGAACTTGGGGTCTGGTACCTGGACTCAGGCTGGAATATTCTTCACACGCCTGCCGCCACCAGCAACAGGCCAACGCAGTGATGAAAAACGCAACCCTCGCTGACTTGATTTGCTGTGGTCAGAGGGAATTCTGCCTGACACAGGCACAAGATACTGCCCTGTAGGTTTAGCTGGCAGGTTTGAAGGGTTACACTTTGAAGGATCTATTACAGGTGAGAGAGTAGTCTATTTTGGCTCTTCACTGCTCCCTATACGTAGTGAAGAGGAAATAATAGCCTGGTCCACTGGCAAATCTTGCACAGGTTACAGATTTTACCTCTAGTCTACTTTGCAGTGTGTTTTGAGATCAATATGGGAAAGCACAGCAAGCCAGCAGTGTTTGCTATATTTTGCATAAGCTATAATGTAAGAGGTTGCTGCCAGCCAATGGCGGCATCTTTTGCTTGCAATAAATTTGGAGATTAGTAACTTAGAATCTGTTTAGCTGAATCTGTGGTGGGCAAAAGCAGTGGAAATTATGAAGCCAGGCAGCAAGGAGCAAGCAAAAGTGATAGGAACAGAGAAGATGGGGTGGAAAGGAGTAAGAAATTCACGTAGGACACATCAGTTCAGTGGCCAGTCTGAAGAAACAAAGGAAGAGATTTGACTACAGGGTCTAACCAGCCTAGACCCCTTTTTGTAGCCTCTAAATAATGTCACACGTGGAACAAATATATCATTTCCAAAGAAAAACATGGAAAGTCTCCGTTATGTTCTTACAAATGTTTTCTATTTCTTGTCCAGCTAAATCTTTTTACCAAGTTGGACTCAGTTCTGCAAGTTGCTTCTTCAAAACTGCATTTTTTGACAAATTTGTTATTTGCCAAAAACATTTTCCCAGCTTTAATAAAAAAAAAACACAAACCCAAAACCAAAAAAAACCCAACAAAATTCAATGGACTGGAAAGAGTCCAGTAGGCTTTGGTTCAGGCCTTGTAAAGCAGCAAATAAACATTTTCTGCATGCTTTGGGAGAGCATATGAGTCCTCGGTCCTTCACAGTCTCTGCACAAAAGAAGTGAGCTAAACACATGGAGAAATACCTTGTTAGATTTATTTCATCTTTAGTTAAGAAAGCAAGCTAGTTCTCCTTCAGCCTCTGCTACTGACATCCGGCTGTCCTGGTTATAGTCACAAAACCTTTCTTCTCTTATATGGTACACAACTCCAAGTGTCCCAAAGTACATTAAAAGGTAAGTAAAGAACTCCATGAACAAAAGAAACGAATGCCCATAAGTGAAACAGGGAATACTGAGGCTACCTGAAATAATTCTGTCTTATTTGAACTTGCTTTTAACTTGTTTGCCTTCAACTAATCATATTATAGTAAATAGGAACATAGAGGTGCTCTGATAACAGCTCTCATGGCGAGTGTGGTTTTCAGGCTGATGAAGCTAAAATGCAGTGTTTGAAGTCTAATGGCAAGTGAGAGAGAAAACACCTATTAGACATGTTAGATGAGCGGTGTATCCAGTTCTTAAAAGATATTGGCTCGAATGCCGTCTTCTGAGACAGAAATATATAGAGATATACCCATGTATGTCAACCCTAGCACTGAAGAAATGGTTCAGAAGTGAGTCAGAGATGCACATGTGCATGTTTCCATGTGTGCTTCTTGTTACAGCATTCTTTTCACTGTCCAGAAGAGTTCACTGTATTATTTGCCCACTGCGTTTGCAATATTACCCGCTCTTCTAAAAGCAGCCACCATACTGTATTCCTACAAAGCTTGGAGAGCGTTGGCCCTCTCCGGCTGTTGGGATTTTGTGACAGCTCCTACAAGAGCAGCCAGTGCATGAATAACATTCAGAGCCTGGCACTCTGTCTCATCGTGATTCCACGAGACATTATTTTATGATGCAAACACACTCTGACCTCCATAGCATGCAATATATCAAAAGTGTAATGTATGCAAAAATGATCCCAATCAGGGAGGAGGTAAATAAATTTGTTATGATTTTAATGATATGCATTTTAAATGTCACTTTTGCTGAGCAATTAGGGTCTGAAGAGAGTGACCTTTGCACAGCGCCCAGATTGTCCTGAGGCATGGTACCTCTCCGTGCATTTATTACTGCCTTACATGATAAAGTGTCACCAGTATGATGTAAGTCCATCGTTTGCGGTAGGGACCTTTCTGGCCGAGACACACAATAAAAGCAAGGCAGTGCAAATGTTTTGCCACAGGAACGCTGTGGGAGAAGGAAGGGATATTATTTATTGAAATGCGTTGGCCCAGTCGAGCAGAGACAAACACGTTGCCACCCCACAACCACTCACAGTTGAAACCCTTTGCTTGTGAGCACAGTGCTGCCCACTGCCTTCCGTGCTGGGGGGGGATCCAGTTGCCACCAGAAGCAACCAGTTTTGCTGCTTCTGCCCACTCAGCAGGCTGGAAAGGGCTGGGACCATGACCCCAGTGCACCTGTGTGCCCTCCCAACACACGAAGACATGGGCCTGGACAGCAGAGGACAAAGAGGACCAAAGCTGCAGGCGATAGCGTGGCATACTTTCCTTTCCCTTGCTTCCCAGGTGAGCAGTGTTGTATTTATTCAAGGCAGGGGACATGGGCCATGTTGTCCATCCAGGCGTGGGAACACCATCTTCTCCTTACCCATCCCTGCTGCTGGATTCTGCTTTCCAGAGCACCATCTGTTCTCAGGTGTACCCACCCTCTGAATCAGGTTAAGATATTTTAGCTACTTAGTAACACCAAGAAGAGAGGCTTTTACCAGTCAAATGTGGCCCCGCTAGTCTCTCGTTACTGACAGCAGTTTCAAAGGCAGGCTGATGGGCAGAGAAGTAGCTCACATGGTCACTGTAGTCGTCCCTCTGCTGTAGCCACAGCAGCAAAGGGGAAGCAAAGCCATAAGCAGCCACCTTCCACCTCCTCTGCATCCGCTGGTGGTGCTGACAGGCCAAGCATGGGAACTACCTACACCTCAGGTCTAAGGCTATAAAGTATTCTCTTTACAGCTGAGGCATTTTAGTAAGTGGTAAAATGCAATTTCAAGTAGGAAATACTAAAATACAGGACTCTGTTTTGGCAAGAACATTGCAGTTAGTAATGGACAAGGTCTACCTTCCAGCTGCGCCTTTGCAAGCGCTGCCATAAATACTGGACATCATGTGGCATCTGTTAGTTCATAAACAGTGCAAAGCATCACCAGAAAGAGCAATTGTTTATACAGAGTCATTTTTTCCCCTCTTCAGTATTTTTCCTTCAATATTTGTGACATGTCAGTATTCATAAAAGCTGAGTCTCTGGTGGAGACTGCTGGGGTTGCTCTCTGGTCTGACAGCAGGTGGTAAGGGTGGCAAGAGGACCGACGGCTCCGCTTCATCAAGGAAGCCCCTCTCCAAGCTGGAAGGCCAACCCTAGCAAGGGAGATTCAGACAACCTCCGTATCTAATCCGCTCTCGGTTTTATTGCTAGCAAGGCTGTCAAGCGTTGGGCAGATGGCTAATATTTTCTTTCACTATCAGTCTCTGTTGGATTCAGACCAATGATGTAAATATAAACAACTCTGGCTTTCGGTCACCAAAGCCTCCTGCCATCCGCCCTCCCAGAGAGGTGTTACTTAAATGAACTAGAGAAGTGGCCATCAGTAAGTAAAACAAATCAATTTACCACACAAAGTGGAGAACTGATCTCTTGAACCGAGTACTCGATTTTGCCGTCTCTAGCTCACATCCGAGGGGGTTCAGTTCTGTGTTTACTACGTGCCTGGTGTTCGGTGGCTTTGCAGGGCGGGAGAGGTGTTGGAGTATTTAGGACAGTGTGTGTTTTAGGCCATCTGGCATGTTTGAGCCACATATGGAGCTCCTGCAACATTGAAATGTTGAGCGATTGAAGCCCAGACCTGGTGGTCTGCCCAAACCTAGCTGTATTTTCACAGTGTGAGTCCATCTCCGGGGCTGATTCCAGTGAATCCAGGGAAAATTCAAATAATCAATTAACAGCTTAATAGTGCTTTGTGCTGCTTCTTTCCAGTGTGTCCATACGTGTGATTTACTGCCACCAGTTCTGCATTGTCCTTGTGTTTCCAGACTGATGCATTCAGCATGCTACTGTAGGGTGTTAAAGCCTGGTACAGCCCAGGTAAGGGTAAATGTACGAAGGTGCCTAATACTGCTTTCCCATGAGGAAGAGTGGCTCATATGACACTGTCATTCATGTCTTCCTTACCAGACCTGCCCACCTGGTGTTAGGAAGAGAGGGACCGGTCTCACCTCTGGCGCAAACTGATTACAGAGCAGCACTCATGACTCCACATCAGCTAGAGGAACACCACTCCCTGCCGTCGTCCCACTCTGGGCATAGCGTTTTTTTCAGTGTAGCATCACCTCCCTCATCACATGCTCCTCCACATCCTTGCAGCTGATCTTTCCTGAGCAGCAGTATCACCAGTAGCAAGCATGACCTTTTTCAGTCTGCTCTTGCTATGGCAATGGATGTACCATTGGGGTCCACAAGGCATTGGGAATCTATGTTAGGAACCCTGCTGGGGTTTTTTTCCACTCACAGAGTAGAAAAGGGGAATATAACAGAGCAGATCAGGAATGTTTTATGTCCAAAAATGGTACTTTCCAGGCTTAACTGTTTAAAACCTCAGCTTCTGGAAAATGTCCCATTCCAGAGTGGAGAGACCTCACAGCACCTTCATACCCAGTTGGAAGGGAGACCTTAAATCAGAGAATTAATAGGAGAAATAGCTCCTCTAATCTCTAGCAGCATGTTCCATCTCAGGAACATTTGCAGGTAAGCAGCAGTCCTATACATCATTGGAGAGGTATTTAGTTTTCATGTCTTTCAAAAGCATTGTTGCTTGTTTGTTTACAATGTCACAGGTCTCAGGTCCTTCCTTTTGCATTGGTTGGTTGATTTGCTATACCAAATGGCAGTGCATAGGGATGGATTGGTGCTGGCATTATTCTGCTCTTACTTCATCTGAGGCCAGTATTCACCTTTATAGAGCAACGGCTTCAGAGAGTCAGGGGAAAAAAAAAAAACAAACCAACCAAAAAACCAACCAGGAAAAAGCATCTACAGATTTCTGGATCATGCATTAAAAATGATTCTGAAATACTATCATGGATTAATTTAATGCTGCCATAGACAGACTGTGTTTCAATGATCACTGAAAAGAGAAAGGAATAGTTCAAAGGGTGTAAACGAACAGAGAGACTGCTGAAAGAGAAAGCATGCAAATTATAGGGAGAGATATTCAGTACTCTCATTTGAAATATTGAGTCTAGAAGAGGGGATATGTTCTCAGGCAATTCTGCAAAGATACCCATGTTTTACATTTACAGCCTTCCGGGGAATATCTGGAATTCAGCCTATTCTGCCTTTCATAGGTAAAATAAATAGAGGCAAAATAATTAAGGTGAATACAATAAAACAAGGTTAACTTGCATCTAGACTTCTGAGAGCATAGTATTTGCTTCATTTTTTTAGCCAGAAATTTCTAAAAGCATAGGCTTTTTAAAAAAAAAAAAAAAAAAGCCAGACAGAGAATCCTTCTTCCCCCCTCTGGTGATTTTTCTCAACCACTTGCGCTTTCGCTGTGCTGCTGGAGTAGCTGGGAGACAATTGGAGGTTATTTTTAGACTGACTCACTCTGTAAAGCTGACATTTGTAGGTTAGGCGTACCAGTTGCCGACTGCTTCTTCTGCAGCATCGCCCTTAAATATTCGCCTTCTAAACAGTCCGACACCCCCCCTCCTCCTTCCCCAGTCTTTCCCCATAAGTATCAAAGTACTAAATCCATGTTGTGTCTGTCGACATTTTCAGTCGAGATGAGTTAAAAGCATCATTTTAGAGGCACAGGCAGCTCATGTCCTTTCAGGCAGCTGGAAAAACCCAACGTGATGCGGTGCTTCTGCGCCTCAGATCTGCTCCTAATGGAGCACAATGCGCTCCATTCCTCTTAAAGCACACAGAAGAACCAGCCCGTGGTCGGTCCTGCTGGGTCAGATTCACGAACTGAGGGTCCCGCTGAGGTCCACACCAGCAGATCGCCTTCTCTGCTCGCTGTCTTCTCTGAGAAAACGGGCAGTGAGAGGAATTTGGCTGCCTGCAGCCCATGTCCCCCCAAAGATGGGGATGCCCAGGAGAACCATGTAACGTGGCCTGCGTTTCTCAGGCTTGCTTTTTGACATCTTTGTCCACTGAAGGTGGGGAAAACGAGCTGTCATAGCTAAACTGAGCTAAATTGCTGGTGTGTCCTGCCTCTGGGGAGGTATCTGAGCACGGACGTGCAGGCACTCTTGGCGAGGGCCTTTGCAAGAGGGGCGGGAATGTATGGCACCCCGTGAGCAGCAGCCCACGGGGGCTGGGGAGCAAATCCCTGGGAGGGATTTGGTCGCCGGCTCAAGGAGCTGGAGAAGTTCTGGTGCACCACAGACACTGCACTGCAGTTATTCACTGCCCTTAAGACTTAACACGTAGCAGTGTGGCGAATTTAAATCACTGAGCTTTCAACTCTGAACTCTGAATCTGCTGGAGTTTACGGAAACACAAAGACCTTCTAAACCCGAGGAGGAAAGATGGTTGCTAAAATCGGAATTCAACAGCCGATTAGATTACGAAACTGCCATTAACCTACTCTATATTATAATCTCAAATCCTTCTAATATATTTGGCATGCAGCAGTACAAACATTATTTTCCACTTTAAATTCAGACTGAACAGAAATCCCTTTTCCAGTCAGCCTCTTTCTTTTCCTGGTGCTTTTGGGGGACTAATTTTAAAATTAATATCTTCATGCAGATTGCCGCATAAATAAATCCAGGCACATAATCTTTTAGGGCAAAATCCATTTTTTCCAGTGGAGACCATGTGTGGGCCTCCTGCCAGGTAAAATCTAGTGTGCAGTCTGGTGAAATCCATCCTCAGCCACTCCATGAAGACAGAGCTCTGCTGTCCTGCTGAGTGCGATGCTCCTACTAGGGTTTATGAGCATAGAGGTAGCCACAGACCTCCACAACGATGGTGCCAAGTTACCAGGACCATATCACCCTTTTCTGCCCTTATAACACATATTCCCACTATGGCCCATTTAGGACAACCCCAAAATCTCCTTTCAAAGAGTTGAGTGGGGGAAGACAAAACACGTTTCTGCTGGACCCACACCTCCTTCCGTGTAGCCTAACTGTGTGAGGTGGCTGGGAAACACTTGGCTGATCCTTTACACCAGCATCACCCATAGGAACAACTGGATTGTTCTACCAGAAACAAGTGCTATTCTCATCCCACCAAAGAGGGAAGTTGGAGCATGACCAAAGCCAGGGTGGTTGGAAGTAGGGCTGCTGGGAGACCAGAATTGTTCGGGCAAGGACACAGTGGAGATTTAAGTAGTCTTTGGAGGAAAGCATTGCTGAGCAGGGTGACCAAATAGAAGAACATACAAAAAAAAGCAAAACAAAAATACCCCACTGGATTCTTCTTTTCTTAGTTCTGTACCTTCTGCCAGAATTAAGTGAAATGAAGATGTTATTAGACTCTCTCTGTTTTAATGAGATTTCCACAGTCCCGGCAAAGTAGTGCTCTCGGTTGACATAGGAGAGCACACTGTGAGGGAAGCAGTGCATCACCCAGGTCGGTCAGTGTGTCTTGGTCCTTGCTCATAGAAGCCCAAAGTTGTTGTAGCTCTGCCATTGTGGAAATATTCTGGCTCAGGAAGCAATGCTGTGCCAAAGTCTGGGAGCATCTCCTGCTCTTGTGTGCACCGCAGGGGAAACCTGAGCCCAGCGGTGGGAGGTGTGCTGTCTCTGTTCATTTCTCCAGCAGTAAGCAGGATTGTGCCTGTGTTTAATAAATGTACACCTGTTATTTCGTTTCCCAGAAGTGCTCACCACCGTGCTAGAGACTCCACGAGGGCACAGAAGCATCCTCTCCCTACAATAGCGAAATAATATTGCAAAGTTGGCAGGGCCCCTCTCACCCATCACTAGCTCCGGTTGCCCAGAAACAAACCTCCTGAAAATTCAGATCCTAAAAGCAGCTAAATGAAAATCAAAAGCAGAAATTAAGAAGGAAGGAAATGTGTTAACCAGTTAATTAACTGATTGATGTTACTTTGTTGGTTCTCACCCCACAGTCAGCATCAGTTCAGCAAAATGTGCTTTCAAGAGAAATGATGCTAATTAAATACATGACAGAGTAGCCCAGGTAATAATTAGCAAGGGATAAAGTGACCATTCATTGGGAAATCTTTTTGTCAGGCCTGCAGCTGATTTGTATTTTTGTTTGTCTGCCCAAACCTTAGGCTACCTAAAAAGATCTTCTCTAAATGTAACGTCCAGATCCCTCTGGTTTAAAAAGCAGCAGAAATCAGAGTTACAACCAGCATTCATTTTCTATTATGCAAATATAACTTCACAGTATGACACATCTGTAAGGCTTCATTTGGTTCCCCCCCTGGCACAGTAAGCATCTGCAGCTTTACTGCCTTTGATATACTGTTTTTGATTAGATTAAAGATGATATTTATAGTAATTTCGGTAATGTCATTAGCTGTCACTGGAGTATCCTCCAATATTTTGTTTCCTCCATATGTTTTGCAGAAGGGATAATGAAATTTGACTGTCCTGCAGCTTGGCTATAATAGTCTTGTTTGGGAGCAGGGTTACATGGGATCAGTTGCTACTCATCCAGTGAAAATGGTGGTGATCTGGTGGGCTCTGGGAGCTGTGCATGACAAGCCTGCCCTGGTGCCACCGCCATGCCCTTCCTTCCCCATCCCTCCAGAGACAAGTCCATCTTCCCTCTAAGTTGGCTCAAAACGTGTTACTTGTCTGTGGGGTCAGGTCAGGAGGGACGGATGGAAGGGCGGACAGGCGGGAGGGTAGGACTTAGGAAGAGTGACTGCAGATCACCAGTATATTTAGCAGAGAGAGGAAAATCCTGAGGAATAAGATGACAAGCAATAAATACCTTCAGTTTAACAGTTTAAACAAAGGTGGGGAATTATTTATGGTAGGATAGTGGGTGTTGGCCAAAGGTCAAGGAAAGGAAAACTCAGTTTAGACTTCTGAGGGGAGAAAGTACCTGGTACGTAGCACTGTTGCCAAGACCAGAGGCTGAGGCACATGTCTGTGGCCGTGCAGGATGAGAAGGACCATGGGCTGGGGTTACGTGGTGACAGTCCTGAGAGTGGGAGAGAGAAGCTGGGCACACGACCAAGATATTTTCTCTTCCCTTTCTGATCCTGAGCCTCATCCTGCAGAGCACAGACGCTTGCAATGCTCCACAGGCACTCCCGCCTGGCTCTGTGTAGTTACTTGTGGGATTAAATACTCCAATTTTGGGACTGTTTTAGCTTCACTCTCTTAAAGTCCCAACTACACGGTGTAACTCGAAAGAGTGAGTGCAGCACTGGCATTTCTGGTGGGCCGTAGGCACACTGGAGTTAAATCATTACTGCAGAATTCAATGTATAAATATTCACTCCCCAAGAGGTGAGGAGTGAAAGTATATGTGCGAGTGACTTTGTTTAAGTAAAAGGAGATTGCTTGACTTTGCATTAATCTTTCAGATTCATTTTGCAGAAAAAAAATGATTAAAACTCCCCACAAATATCCCCCAAGAGCATTTAGAGGGACAAAAAAAAAAAAAGAGAACATGAAAAATGTATAGATAATTTGGAGCATTGCTCTTAACAGTGCATTCCCAAGTTGTGCATGCTGAAGATCTGACCCACTAAAACACACAGATCCAGCCGCAGTGGGGAGGGCTTGGGGGAAGCATGGGAGGGAGGTCCCACCAGCCTCTGGAGCATCCTTATGCCAGGTGCTGGGAGTACCGGTGGCACACATGGCCTGGTGGCCTTCCCCAGTAGGGACTAGATATGATGGACATGACAGACTGATGACGTGTGCAGGGGATCTCTGCATGGCTCCCTGAGCCTTCCTAGGGAGGTGCTGCCTTAATCAGTTTAGCACCCAGAAAAAAAAAAGAGTCATTATGGTTAGGAACTTGCTGTACACCACGGTTTAAGGCTAGTTTTGCCCCTAACATGAACTGATGAAATCACTGCTGGTTTAAATAGGCATGGTGTGAGCACATCACAAGGTGATAACAACCACATTTGCAAATCTAGTCCTTGAATTCAGCCCGGGTGCTGCTCTGAGCTAAGAGCGATACTCTGGTCATAATAACAACTTTGTTTTGGTCCTTTTTACCCAAGGAGGCAAAGCTTGCCAGGTGACCGTAACACAGGTCCTTCAAGCAAATTGACTTTCTCTGGCTTTATACTACCTTAGGCTGAGAGCAAATGATCGTCTGATCAGTCTAATCACAGCTAGTGAGTCTTTTCAAGCAGCAGTTCCCTTGGGAACAGCATATATTTTGCAATCAAACTGTATTCCACCACTAGATCTTTATACAAAGGTAAATAGGGCCAACTGGCCTCTCCAACCTTTTTTTTTTAAAAATGCATTTTGCATTTATGAAAATGAAAGTGTCATTTGAAAATACAAAACTCTAAATCTTGCTTAGAAACTGTCAAATACAGCTGTTTACTTTTCTGAAAATTACTCCCTCCTTCCAAATTCTGGTTCAAAAGAGATGCAAACCCTGCTTATATACTTTCATATATACTTGTATACATATGAAATGTATTCATATCAGTATATCTGAAAATATACTCATATTTTGCATATAGCTGTTACATTAACTTTGTGAATACTCTCATCTATGACAGCAATTATTTTGCAGGAACTGTAGTAATCCCTCTGTTTATCTAAGCTGCGTGCGTACATCCGCAGCTCTGTCTCCTTTGCTGCTGGCTTCCCCCTTGCATTTATTCTTTTAAACCTCCCAGGCACTTTCTACTCCTCTTTATTTTTATTCCTTTTTGCCACTGAAACACCTGTCCCAGGCTCGTTCGGGTCCGGTTTGCCGTAGTTCAGAAGTTCATTCCACTGGCTCCCGCACTCCTGCCCCAATGCAAGCCTCTTCCTCCAGCTGGCTCAGCCTGGCCGGCGCGGGGCTCTCAGCCCAGGGCCTGCCTAACATAGGGCACGAAGATGTGGCCAACCCCCATCAGCTCATGGTTGCCCTAGATCCTCCTGCATTCCCACCGCACGTGGGTACCGCGAACTCCTCACGCTGAACGTTAGGGGTTTGAAAGGAGAAATGCTTGATTGTTTTCAGATCCTTCAGTTCTCCGTCCTGATTAACGTCTCATATGGAAGAAGTTTATGTAAAGCTGATGTTCACAGGCTCTGCAGTATGCAATATCATTCTCCACCAAACAATTCTTGTCAACACCTATAGTCTGTTTCTTTGTTGGACCCTTGGTGAAAATTGTTGGAGCTCATGTTTTAATGTTCCCTCTTCCATTATTTATAATATACTGAGTTACAAGTGACAACTAACCAAAACATAGCTACAGTTCTTGGTGGATCTTTTCATTTTCTGTATACTTTGAGCTTGAAGTTTGCTCTTTTTAAAGCACAGGATGCTCAGCCTAACAATCTCAAAATGTAATTAAAACATAAAATAGGAACATTTTATAGCTGTCCTCCAGATGTCCTGAACATTTCCTCTAAGGAAAAAAGATGTAATCTGTTTTTGATGTCCTCATGGCTTTCTGCAACATTCACCCTTCTGAGCTGCCAGAATGCACTGTCTGCTGAAGGTAGATATTTTGGGGGAAAATACAGAGATGATCCTTTTAACCTCGTCTGTTACAGGTGAGAGAGCCTACCAGCCACCTCCCTATATGGGAGGTTCCCAACAGCATCAGCTTTGTCTGCTATCAGTCACTCTCAGCTTCTCAACCCTCATCATCTTCCTCATTAGCTTGTGTCATGGACTGATTTACGACCGTCCTCTTCAGCAAGGATACCCCACGTCTCTCCATGCTGTTGGGCAGCCCGCAGTGCATGAGGAATACCCAAGCTGACCCCTCTGGGAGAGTCCTGTCACTTGCTATCAGCTCACATCTCCTTTTGAGATGGCATTGTGCCTCCTTCCCAGCCCTTCAAGTGGTGGGGCAGACTCACTGGAGGGCCACGGCTTCAGGGTTACCCTTTATTCCCCTATAACAGGGTAAACCTGAACCTTTTAGGCTGAATCAGTTGCTCACCCCGTCATGGGCTCCGATGCTCCCACCCCAGCCCGCATGCCACAGAAGAAGCCAAAGGTTGCAGCTCCGCTCCCCCAGCACAGCAGAGGACTTTTATAGCCCATGAGCCATAATGAGAAAACTAGCCATGGCTAACCTCAGCCCCTCACACCTTATCTCCACCAGAGCTGCTCAGGAACCAGGATTTTGCCGTTCAGGAATTTGCAGCGCAGGGGGAGGGAGCAGCACCGAGCCCTAGCAGGCAGCGCTGCGTCCTGCAGTGCCCCAGAAAATCCAGCTCTCCTCCAAAATAAATCGCAGAGCTGCCAAAACATCGTGTTTTGGTTTGTTTAATTTCCTTTTTGTTTTCAGTCGCGCACCAAAGTGTATTTGTGTATGAAAACGACAACACTGAAAACATCAAAATGACCTGAGCTGGAACTGAATTGAGATTGAAGGTTAAAATATTTTCTCATCTGCCAACACTGATATCAACATTACTCCACAAAATATTTAGCTGAAACTGCATTTTGCCAGAGAACTGTTTGGTCTAAAGGGTATTTTGTATATTTTTTTCCCCTAGTCATTAGTTTAGTTTTGCTTTTTTTCTGAGTCCCAAAGAGCATGTATGTCTTTGAGTTTATAACAATTTTGGGACAAGCTTCTCATCTACATGTCACGCTGGGCAACAACTGTCAGTCAAGCAGCTCGGTTTGCACCTCATGGTCTACACACAAGGTGACAGGAGAGGCAGGATGCTCCATGTCCCTCTGGCTCGGAGTGGCCCGACAGAACCTGCAGCCTCTGAGCTCCATTTTGGGATGTCACCTCCAAATCCCCTGACCTGCAAATGCTGAGGGGACCTACGGGCTTCCCCGGCCATCTCCTGATCGTCCAAAGCCACACTTTGGGAGGGAGGTTGCAGCAAGCCACTTGTGCCCGCGCAGGCTTTGGCTAGTTCTGGGGTTAACCTCTTTGCTCAGGCATCCTCATCTGCAAATTAAGGAATAACAGCACACTTCAGAGGGGCGGCAGGGTAAGGATTAACTGCGATGCTGCTTCGAAGTGCTATATACATGCCAAATATTATAATCATCCCAAATGTGAGGCCAGGATAATCCATGTATTTTTGCAGCCCCAGAATCCTATTTGATTTCATCTGTTTTAATTAACAAATTTCATTTCGCATTATTAGGGAAAACAAGGATAAAAAAAAATGGAGCCTGCGTATGCTTTATTACAAATTATTGTTATCAGCTGCCCCGCAGGACTCCAGTCGGCACTAAATATGAACAATGGTTAAATTACAGGGGTCAGGGAATGAGCACAATCAAAATGCAAACACTTTTCTTCTACGTGAGATGGGTAGGAAAAAAAAAAGAAGAGGAAGAATCCTTGGAACCTCCTTGGAGCCACTAGGACTGCGGAGAAGCCTACCAAGCAAACTGTAAAACTGATTACTGGGCTCAAAAAGGCTAACATGCAATTTGTGTTCTTTTTATGTAGATTAAATGCATTCACTGCAGCTCATAGAGCTTAGATACTCAGCAGGGATTCAGAGGGCTGGGTATCAGTCAACCACAGCCAGCCACTAAACCACAGGGCAAAATCTGCTATTGTACATTAGAACAGTCACTTAATCTATCTTAATGGGTGAAAAACCCATGGGACAAATGTATATTAAAATCAGAAAGTTAGTTGTAATGTTTAAGGAAAGCTGTAAATATTTTTTTGAGATAACAATGTTAAACATTATTAATGAGTCTGAAATCCGCTTGAACGTCTTTACATGTAGCTCTTGAAAATGCAGCTGCCCAGCAGCCCGGGTCTATTAGTGGGGAGGAAACCCAAAGGCACGAGACGCTCGCCACAAGGCTGCGCCCAGAATAACCCAGGGAGGAATCAAGCAGGATTTCCTTTGGCCGGCCAAAGGAAATGCTGTCTGATGGGATTCTGTCGAGCACATGAAACGTGCCGAACACGAAAGGCGGTGGATGCGGCTACCGGGATATGGGTGCTGGCAACAATGGTAGAGCCACCTTTCAGAAAATTACCTTGGATCAAGGTAATTTATTGGGTTTTTATTTGGCAGGGGATACCGTGAGGCCATTCCCCATCTGTGGCAGAGCAGAGAAAGCCCAACCTTCTGCCTGCCTTCCTTCCAGGACGCAGGGTTATTGGAAACTGAGAAGCAATAACACGACCTAATCCTCCGCTTGAAAAGACTCCTATTTATTTTGCTTGTGTCTGGGCTCTCCTCAGCCTCTTCTAGCTTAGATTCTCCTGACAGAAGGTTTTCTCCCCCCACACTACTTATATCCTATTTAGGGCTAATTGGGACTGCCTGCCATCATGGCTCAGAAATAATTACTGTGCCATAATTAGTCTTAAATCAGGATTTTCACACCTGTGCTGAGGGTGGCTGACCAAAACACCGGCATTGCCATACGTGGATCCTGAAATGGTGCCGTGACCGAGGACCCCAACCTCCACGCACAGCACACACGGGTACAGATGGAGGGGGGAGATGCTCTGTTAGCTGACCAGCAACACCATTTTGCTAATAGTGGTGAAAAACAAACCCTCCTGAAGCTTACAATGACCGTTTCACCTCAACTGGATGTAGGATGGGTTTTCATGGGCTGTCTCTGCTGCCTGCTCACTGGTTCCACATGGATGCTGTGGCAGAAGAGCCCTTTTGGGTAAACTTCTGCTCCAGAAGTGCAATCTGAGTTGGTTGCTTTGTGGGCTAGAAGTGACACTGTGTGACTGGGGAGACGCATTAGGAACCGGTGTCATTTCCTGATGCATGCTGCTAAACAAACATTCGCAGTTGCCTCCAAAAAATGAGCACCCCTGGTCAGGGTGCAGCCCTTGGCCATGCAGAAAGGAACTGTGTGACATTGAAAGCCAGAGTAATAGAAAGCAAATGAAATTCAATACTACTGAATGCCAGGACTTGCTCTCAGGGACGGAACAAGCACTGCTGACATAAGCTGGAGGCTCCTGTGTCAGAAATTTCACATAGTTCTAGTTACACCTACCTATAAGGAAAGGTTTTTATCTCTGGGCTATAATCTCTGTATGATTTCTCCTATGAAATCCATAGGCTTTAGATAAGAGCATGCAGCACAAAAATCTGTTCTCTTCACTCACACACCACACACACACACACAATCTTCAAGGCATCTCCAGGCGGCAAACAGGGGCTAGGGACTGAAGCACCCCAGGCCACCGTACGGACATGGGGCACCTTCACACAGATTTTTAAACCTCTCCCCTGTGTTCAGGCACCTGACACAAATAAACTGATGTGCAGGTCAGCCTGCTGGGGCATGTAGGGCTGACCAGAACGGATGAAGAGCAAGGGCAGGTACCAGCACAGGAGCGCTCACGACATATGTAGCCCTACTGCAAGCAGGGAGGCTGGCTTCTGGTAGCAAAGGCAAGCGCTGCCTGCAGTGCTGGCATCCAACCAGATGGGATGGTGGGAAGGAAACGGGGTCTGGCCTGCCGTGCTGGGAAGCGTGGAGGACTGAGTCCCCTTCATGCTCTGCAGCCAAGCAAACACTGCGCTCCTGCCACTTCACCGTGATTTGCATGGCAGATCAGAGGGACAAATTTCTCCTTGGATGATTTTTGCACTCACAGATTATGAAGTGCATTTCATAAGGTAAGAATTTTTTGATGCCTCAGCAATCTCCCTTGTGAATCTTCCCAAACACAGGATTTCCAGGGTACCTCCTGGGTCCTGCTGGTTGGCCTTATCTTCACCCACTGCGCCTTTGTGCATCTGGTTCTCTTCCAGGACACGCATACATGGCTGAGACCGTCAGTCCCTGGGACGATTCTTCTCGTCTCTAAGAGAGGACTACTTTGCCATGCACCTTCTGCTAAGGTTGAATTAATTCTGAGTTTTCTTTAGGTGAAATACAAATGCTGAGCTGCAGTGATCCTTGTTTTCTGTGACGGTCTGTTGCCTACCTACCATGTGAAAAACAGGTTTCTGTTTCGATAATTGCACATTACCAATAGATTGCATGACAGGGACTACATGTTTCTTTCATTCGGACTGCCCTGTTTTCAATATAACCTCCCAGTCTTTTTCACCTGTTGGTCTTAACCTTCTACAAACAACGAACAGACCACGAACAGTTGTGCAGTCTGATTTCCTCCTTGCTTCCATAAGGTCACCGAATCACATATATCACATATCGACTGCATCTGCTCTGCCATTTAATTTTGTTCAATAGCTATATCACACATGGAGGTAAAGTACGAACATCTGCTTCAGTACAAGAGCTTGAAGACCAGTCAAAGTCATTGTTATAATTTAACCTCAGAAACTTGTAAAGTCTGCATCCTCCATTCTACTGGGAAATAGGCATTACTGTAGTCTATGTTTAATAACCCGCTGCTTAACCCATTGCTGCACTCCAACGTGTCGTGAAAAATATACTGGGATTCTCAGACTACAATAACTTTGCTCTCTATGATGTTGAAGAAGGGAAAGACCTGAAGCTCGTAAAAGCTTAGGTAGTTTTCAAAAACTCATCCATTTTGCAGGAGGTACTGAGTTTTTAAGTCCATTTTTGGAAAAATAATAAAGCTGGCCTTTCTATTACGCCATTCAAGTATTAAATATATTTTAAGTGAGGGATTTTCTTCTGCATGTGAAATTTATCTTCCAGACATCACTTCTTTTGGTACCGTAACTGGAAGACGAAATGATAAAAGACTCTAAATTACGCAGTCTGAGATATTCTGGCTAACGTCTCTATTTTAAAAGCCAATATACACAGTGGTATTTACAACTCTTGCCTGGAGAATGGCTTATCATAATTTTCTTTTATTAAAGACGTTTGAAGTAAATCTCTCCCCTTCCCCAAAGACACAGAAGTCCCCAGCGCTAAGGAAATCGCATGGCTCCAGTCCTCTTTGGTCCTTAACCAAATTTGGAGGACAACTCCAAATGCCCATCCCAGTGCCAACCCAACCTCTGTGACTTCAGGTCACGGCCATTCTGATGCCGCCACCAGCATCCCAGGGCTGTGGGCTCCTGCTCAGCAGACTCCGAGCAGATCATCAACCTCTCTGTTGAATTATGCTCCATCCATTGGCTGTAATGGCCAAAAGCCCTTTTGGACTATGTTTATGTGCAACATGGATATAATGAAATATATCCATATGGATGAAATAGCTGGCAACAGCTTATGTGTGTGGTCACTAGCAAGGGGTGACGTAAGCTGCAACAGGTTCACGCGATGCGTGATTCGTGTTATAGCTCACTGCTGCTTCTTGGGATTAACAGCGATACATACTTAAATGCTATGGTATTTATATACGTTGCTACAAACTCACTGCTACCTAATTCTTCGTGGTCATTGCTAAATGGTACATCATGGCCTCTGAGACTTTGTGATCCTGAGAGCAGTGGGCTCAAATGTGGGAGGTAAAAGAGAATTAGCTCTTAGCAAGAGAGTTGAAAGTACAAAATTGAATCAATCTGACTTCACCCAAATAAATTACATGGGCTGCGCTACATTAATGTAAATAAAATGTGTATACACCAAGTTATGATGATGCTGCATAGATCAAACATATTAGGGAAAAATGAGCGAATATGGGTTTGGAAAGTTTTAAAAATGCTGTGACGGCTTCTGTATCCTTTTGCTGGTAAAGGATACAAAAGGACTTGTCACGAATCCAGTTATCCATGACCACAGAAAACCATAAAACCCCTCTGAAATGAGCCAAAATTGTGTTTTCAAAAACAAAGGTCTCTCATACTTAAAGTCCTTTCTGGGAGCTCTTCCAGATCTAAATAGAGTGTCACTAGGAAACAGGAAAGCTCTCTTTCCCAGTGCCACGGCCCTTTCATTTCTCTCCCTGAAAGATTAAATTTGAACATTGCACGGTCTGATTCTTTGCTTTCCCATCTTGTGCCACGCTTGCGGTGAAAGGCTGCCACGTCCAAACAGCAGGGCTTTGCTCCCCGGCTGCATTGCTCTGTATGGCTGCAGGGTAAAAGCCTTAGGCTCACGGGGATGATCTGTATAAAGAAACTGCTGCCCGGTCCAGGACTACATCCTGCTCATCTCATCCTCTGGCCAGGTTGCTTTGCATGGAAATTCTTGTGTCTGGAAGAAGGGGAAAAAAAAAAAAAACAAACCTCTAGCAGACGGCTAAGTTGAGGTTTTCTTCTTTTGAGATGGTGGTGCTTTCTGGGTTAGTTTTCTGTTTTTAAATGGTGACTGTTCAGAGGAATGTTAGAGTAAATCCTGGGAGATCGGGTAAAAGTCAGAGGGCAGGGGAAGCTGTTGAGGGTGCAATACAAATTCATTTAGCACGTTGCTCTGCGATTTACCACGTAGGTCTCACCTCCACATATGTGGTGTGTGCTGTGTGTTTAGGGATAGGGATGAGACACAGCGGGAAAATGGCTTCCCTGTTCCTCATCACGATGAGCCAGTTTTATAAACTAGAATTTATTTACCGGCACACAGTATTTCTGTCAGAGAAATCTAAGAGTGTTTCAACCTGTATATTTTCATTGAAACAGGGGTAGGCAGCAGAAGCTGTGCCTACCTCAGGACGACATCTGAAATGGATTGCCTGGTGGCAACCTGCTTCAAGCTCAAATTTTTGGCTTTTTCATGAAGCACCTACTGTTGTGCAAATAACAATCAAAGTACAAAGCGGTGTTTGTGAACAGTGTAAGACGGACTGAACTTCACAAAAAAACTGAATATTTAACTGTTTGATTGCTGAGAGCTTGCCTGCAGAAGGTGAAGGAGCACAGCACGCTGGCACTGGCAGCATGTGGACAGTGAGGTCACTCTCTGGTTTCAAAACTGGAGGAAAAGAGGAATATGCTGTGTAAATTCCCAGCCATCTCCCTCTCAGTAACCCCAGCCAGAGGATCTGGCTCCGCGCTGGGCATCTTGCAGGTGGGTCATGAAAAGTAGAGCCCCTTCGCCACAAGATCTGCAGGTTAGAAAGGTGCAAGAAGTGGGCAAAATCAGCTTATAGCTGGGCTGGGAAAGTAGGGGAGCAATAAAAGGAAGAGGGTTTGCAGAAAACCAGAAGTCGCAGCTCGTATTTGCCTAACCAGCCCCAGATGAGAGGGATTTGTAGGTATTGTGGCTAAGGAATGTTTCCAAGAGAAATTTAAAGAAAAAGGAAAGATGGGTGCTTCGTGAAATCTGAAGGATTTTCCCATGCATGGAGGGGATGTGTGGAAGAGGCTGAGGGGGACACAGGCATGCCAGGAGAAAAAGGCAGACTGAAGACAGAAGGAAGAAGCTTCAAAAGCTAAAACACATTAAAGATAAAAGTCCATGCTTTCATATGAGGAATGGCCACACAGTCTGCTCTGAGCTGCACTTGACTGCAGCACCGAGAAGGAGCAGTACCACCACTTTCTTCCCTTCTTCTTCCTTAAATCCATGCTCTCAATAGAAAACAAATAAACAAACAAAAGCTTCCTGTCTTCTCATCTGTAAAGCTTTGTTAAGATGCTGGCTCAGAATCAGAGGCTTTTACCTAGCAAAACTTCATCCCACTGAACGCTGTTTCATTTCCATTTCAATGAGAAACGTTTCCAATTCCTCCACTGAAAATTCAGAACGAACTGCCTTTAGAACATGGTCCATTTTCTGGATTACTGAATGTCTTTTGGTTTGTGGTATTGTGCTTAAATCCGTCTGTGGCTATATTGCAGTTTCTTTTTTTCAGCTTGCTTGAACTCTGAAAGGGGGAAGGTCAACTGATGCAACCTCATAAAATCCCAGTGCAAATGTACGGACTGTCAGGAAATTTCATATGTTTAGGATTTCTGGCATTTCAAAAAGAAATATTGATTGTCCTTTTCCCATTTGCCTGGAGCAGGTGAATGAAGAAACTTCTGAAGCAATAATTTATTGTGTCTTTACTGATTCACTGAAGCATTTACGAATATAGCCCAAAGTCTCTTGACATTAGCTGCTTGATATGTTATCACACTATTTAATACAGAAACTCGAAGAGCGAACTTGGCTTTCTGTTCAAAGTCATAAACACCAGACAGTCCTGTGCATGGGGAAACAGGCTACTAGGTGGTGCATCCAGGGAGTCTTTAAGCTCTTCTTTAACCCCCCTCCAACCCACGCTGCTCCCGTCTGTTGCATCTGTGGGACACGTGTTGGCACCTGCCTTTACCAAGGGATGCTCTGCTCTGGAGTGATGGATGTACTTAAGTGAGCAAGGAGATGGAGACGGACTGGGTGCACCTTCTGCGTGACCTGAAAAGGACAGGGGTGGCAGCACTCAGAGGAGGCTGGAGGTATACCCTGAGTTTTGCTCTGAAGATATGTTAATCGTCAGTCAAATCGAGGCTGCAAATTGGTATCTGCAGCCGACAAGGCAAAGGAGGAAATTCCTTTAATTATGCTGAAAAGAGCATGATTAAAAGAGGTGAGAGGGGTAGGGGTGAAGGGTGAGGGACAAAGGGAGACTCATTTCTGTCACCGCTGGAGCAATCCTACCGTGATACAATAGCAGCACCTTAGCCTGTCTATCAGCCTTGCTTCAGTGTGGCTTTAATTAAATAAGACATTTAAGTAGTTATGGTATTTAAGTTTTCAAATTTGGGGGAAGGTGATTCTGGGACCTCAAGACTATAGAGTGCTGGGTATCTCCTGCAATGGAAATCAACGAGACTCACAGCGCAGGATCAAGATTGGTGTGTGCTAAGGTCAAACATGCACTGGATGAGACTCTGCTGTCTTCCTCCTTGCAGTGACATTCACCTTTTAACCCTGGTGTGGAGAAGGAAATGGAAATACACATTTCTTATTAATGAAACAGTTTAACTTATTCAATCTACAGAGGAGCCTAGCAAATCCGGCACTTAGCCATAGCAGGAAACTTCAGAACTTGCATCCTAAAATCCAGAGCCCACTTGTAATGCTAATGATGCCCATTTCAAAACCAAATTACTTCAATCAGAGCACAGTCAGGTTCGAGATGGCAGCACTGAAAGTGCAGTGATAAATGTCAGGCTGATTCGGTAATGTGTGTGTGCCCACGCTGAACTGGTGCAAATCACCAGGAAAAGCATAAAGCAAAGGCTGAGCTGGCCCATGGGATGTAAATGTTTTGTGCTCGTTCACACCGAAAAAGTGTTGGAAGAGCCCAGAATGAAACCTAGATCCATGTCTGAACTTTGACCGGGATGCCTTCCCTCTACATAGCATTTATGGGTCTGAAATCCAAGCCTGTGACTATTTAAAATCTATAGGTCAAAGTAGCTTGCACCCAAGAGTAATGTAAGAACCAGCAGAGAAGCCCTCTGAACTAAATCTTTAAGCCCTGGGAAAATCCCCCAAAGATGGGAGTAGGAGAAGGGAATAAAAAGCAAATGAGAAGAAGACCAGGAGGGCCCTAAAAGCAAGTACTGGGCCAACATTTTAAAAAGCCAAGGGAATGATACAAGAGACACTGAACCAGTTATCTTGGCATTCATCCCAGGCATAGTCAAGGGAAAGGCTGATAGGGGACGCAATCCATAAAAAATGGAAAGATGAGAGCATAAGTAATGCCAATCAACATCACTTTATGGAAAACAGGTTTTGTCAAATATACTTGATAGCATGTTTTTAATTAAATCTCAACTCTGTAGGTTTCATAAGATGTTATTGCCATCAAGTACCTACATTTTTGTGTTTTGGGAAGAAAGAGCACTAAACAAAACCAATGCAACTCCCATTCAAAGAATGATAATCTACTAAACTGAAAGACTGAAAAAAAATGGAAGTAGGGAAGGGTAATCCTGCACAGAGTAGTTGTAGTGGAGTTCCCTGGGAACCTATTCTTGATCTAATGCTATTTAATACAGGTTTTATAACCTGGACAGAAAGACCTGCATTTCTGGTGACAATGGCTGATATAAACCACATGCATTTTCATGTAGGGGTAGGCGCAGTTATGAATTTAGAAATAAATGGTGCAGAGCAGAAATGTAAGATGGGGGATTGTATTCTGGAAATTGGTGACCCTAAAACAGGCCTGGAAATCATTTGAGATAAATTACCAAATATGTTGCTTCCCATATAACAGTTTAGCCAGAGGAACAAGCAGGTTTCAAAACGTATTTGAACAACTAGAAATAGAGAAATGGTATCATCCCTGCATACAACGAAATTATCTTTCTGTGAAAGCATTACCATAATACTGCATCCATTTCTGGTGTCCAGCCCTCAGCAGGGGTCAGGAGGAGTTGGAAAAGTCCAGGAATGAGCCATGTGCTTTCCCAGCGCAGGCTGCAGCAGCACGAGCTGGTTAGCGTATACAGGCGAGGTTTAAGGTAAGGATGGATAAGAGCCTTTATGTCCTGTTTAAGAAGAGCTTTCTGATGGTAGTGAGCTCCTTAAGATGACAGAAAAGCACAAGGAGCTCCGGTGCTTCATCTGCATTAGAGAATTGGATGGGCCTGGATACAGTGGGAGGAAAGTAAGGTGGATAAATGTTTTTTTCTCTGTATCCATCTTAGGATGAGTATGCAAGCAGTAGCATAAACTCCAGGTAACTCTGAAACAGGCATTTCCCATGATGGAGCTGAATGACTCAGAAATAATAAAAAGAGGCGAGTTCTGCCCTTCCACCCACCCATACGTACACATTCAAAGTAAAAGACACTCTGTAAAATAGTGTTTGAGATTGATGGCCATATTTCCGTGACTCTTGGTACATAAGCTGTGCCGCCTTGAAAGAAATTCACCATAAAGTGTGGTACTTTTCCTACGCAAAATATTTTTACTCAGTTTTTAATATGCTGATGTAATACCAATACCGCTGGGGATGTACAACACGTGCTCTGGACCTGAAGAAACGTGCTCCAAAGTTTCTCATGACACAGCCCAGCAAAACATTGCTAGTGTAGCCTTAATGGGATCCATACCAGAAGGGCTCGTTCATACCATCAGTGGTTTGCAGAGCTGCTTCTCGAATGACTAGCTAGTTGCTTTTTACAAAATAAAAATTCTTGGTTCTACAAGTTATTGTCTTATACAAATGCAATAGAAGAATGGGCAAGAAATATGCTGCAGAAAGTAACAGCAAACAGACATGGTGCCATGTGAGACAAGCAGCTCATTTTAAACACCCTGCTCTTAAGGCACATCAGTTGCTTTTAATGATTATTTTGGTGCACAAAGGATGAAGCCGCTGAACTTTCCTGTCTCTGGAAACAAAAAATCCCCTAAAAACTCCTTCTGAGAGCCTGAGCTCCTAGCTTGGCAGCTGTGGCCATGGGAAGGGACACACTGGACTCACTAGAGTGAAACAACCGAGGTACTGACCCCAGCAAAGACAGCAGCAGCCCCAGAGCCCTGCAAGGGGATGGTATCCCAAGCACGTGTGAACTGATGCGTTACACTAAATAGCCAGGATTTTCCCTCTGCTGCTAATAAAATAGAGAAACGGAGAGTCCTCTGGGCTAATTTCTGTGTGATCTGAAAGGTGTAGAAACATGTGACACCGGAGCAGACAGAGAGAAGAATAGACATGGTAGCAACCGAAGAGCACGTCCACATGACCAATCCCCACCAAACCGGAGATGACAGCTTCTGTGTTTCAAAAACAAACTGGGTTTTTTTCTGCATATGTATTGCGTCACATGATAATAAAATATAGGTGTAAACAAGCCTGCATTGTCTTACTGTCCATAAATAAATACACAATAAGTTCAAAGTAGGGCTGGATTCATAAAGCAACACTCTGCTAATCTGTATTCGGGTCTCAAGCGTATTATCTGTAATTTACAACCAATTTAAATGGCATTAACAGTCTTCCCCTTATGGGAATTTAAATTTGCATCCTACCATTGAATTAAACACTGATTGCATATTTTCTATAGGGGACGTAATGCTCTTTGAAGCTTGTTTTGAATAATAAAGCATCTATTCATGCACATGGTGCAATGTGTTTCTTTGTCCTGAATGTAATTGAAGTAAAATGTGAGTTAAAGGGATTTTTCCTCTAGCCACAGGTTTGTTGATTACCATCTATTTTCATCTATTCAAGGTTTTAAAAAGGAAAAGAAAAATACAGTAATCTCTTCCTGCATTTGGAACCTCATTTACCACTCAGAGCTTTCCTGAGAGCGTCTTGGATGAACAATCAGGAGGTCAAGTTTCAGCCCATCTTTGGAGGAGGAGAAGAGGAGAAAGGAACAACATAGTCCCCCACCTTTCTGAAAAGAAGGAAAAAAAAATAATACCGCAAACAAAAAGCAGAGGGAAGCAGACAACACCACATCTAACCTCCAGGAGAAAGATTTTGGCTACCTGGCAGGTAGCTGTTCTGCACACCGCCAATCACTGTGGGCCAGAAGAGGTGCAGAGAGGACGACTTCAACGTTAAGGGAGCAAACAGGGTGAAACAACATTGTTGACCCTTTTTTATTTGATTTGTAAGGGAGGAATAACTGAAATAAATAATAAATGTGACTTACTCCTTCCTGGATGTGAAAAACAAGCAGCCTGAAGAACAGGTTGCTGGTTGGGGGCTCCATGGCTTGCAGGCAGCGTGGCTGGCTCCTCCGGCCTCACCAAAGGTATTCTGGCAAGACCTTGCCAGGGGTGGGTGGCCTGGTGCCACTCAGCCAGCACCCACACACTCCCAGCTCTGCCACGGGGAGCCAGCCACAGCAGGGGCAATGGAAATGTCCCCCAGCACGGCCCTCTCTGCCACCTTCTCCTGTCCCACCCCACGCAGAGCTCGGCTCACTGATGGTGTTCTGTACACTCAGCAAACCATCTAGAGATGGTTTAGAGAAATCAAACATCTAGAGAAATCAAGTTCTCCACTAATTCTCCTGTACCAGGGCGCAGCTGCAACCATAGTAGAGGAAAACCTCTCCCTTGGATTTTAAGAGATTTTTTTTTTTCTTTCCTCCTTGCCCCTAAAGGTGATGTTCATTTTCAGACACAGGCAGGCCTGCGTCTAACCGAGCTGTACCAGTGTTAATAGCTCTGATATTCGTGATTCTGGCATTTATCCGGAAAAGACAGAGAAGACAAAACATAGTTGATATATTTGGCATTGTGCAGTGATATAAGTAATGGTTTAGAGTGGTGGTTTTTATTTTTCAGTGTTGTCTGGTTTCTGCATTCTTGAAAAATCAGGGGCCACTTCTGCTGAAACCCTAGTTTTCCTTCAATTCTTACAATTTTTGGAAGGCTTTAGAAAATACAGAAACTACTGGAAACCAGAACTTCATGATGATTTGTGTTGTTTCCCTTCTTAAAAGGTGATTTTTATGGGTCCTTGAGGAACAAACACTGCTTAAAAACTGCCAAGTACGTTTTAGGAAGAGGCAGGGAGGATTGCGGACCGTGGCCTTGATCCCATTAGGACGAAGTGTCAGACAGCAACGGTAACCGTATCTCTAGACTTAAAGAGTCGCCGAAGATTTCATTACAGGCTATCTTAAATTACTGCCGTTAATATTGTATTGGTGCTATAAAAGCAAGCACCGTCAATGCTGCTGTTGGATGCATGGCAAACGTCAAAGGCCTCTGTAGCTGCGCTGCCTGGAGATAGCAAGAAGGTGTAGAGATAGAGAGGGACATAAATACTCCCTTTTTTTTTTTTTTTGCTTTCCAAAACAGTTTCATCATATCATGTGCACACGCAAGACAGCGGATGGTCCCTGGGCACCTTGAGGGTAATTGCCGTGTTGTTCAATTTGCCTCAAATGAACGGCGCAGGAATGATAAATGCTCTTTCATAATCAGCTGGGTACCGCTGGTAGGTAGCACAAGAAGGATACCCCAGATCCTGACCCTCTGCCAAAAAAGTCACATGCACACGCACACACACACTCACACACACGCAAGCATGCCCCATATTGGCAGAGGCCGGGAATCACAGCGGGGGAAGGAGCTCCATTAGGGGCAGGCACTTACCCATCTGCAGGCTGCAGCCCCAAGGGCACCTTGTGTTAGCGCCGTGCCCTCCCCGTTATCTAATCCAACAGCATGGCATGGAGAGCCGGAGCAAGGAATGATGCCAATGGGAAGGTCCCACAGTTGGGAAGCCTATGTGGCTCAGAAGAAAACAGTGGCAATTCCTAGCACAAAACAAAGCTTAAAGTGAATTAGAGTTTCGTAACTCCTAGCCCCTTGTTCACCCTCCTGCTGCTGGCAGCTAATTGAAGCCTGCAGCTGCTCTGGAGCTGTGTGGCTGCAGGCTGGCATGGCCTCCCAGCCCAAGAGCTGTGACTGAAAAGTCTCCCTCCTCCTGCCTGCAAGAGGAACCGGGGTCTGTCTTTCCCTTGAAACAGGACCTGATAATCATTTTTCAGAACAAGGAATGGTTAGAGTTGGAAGCGGCCCTAAAGATTATCTAGTTCCAACCCCCCTGCCATGGACAGGGATGCCTCCCACTAGAGCAGGTTCCTCAAAGCCCCATCTAGCCTGGCCTTGAACATTTCCAGGGATGGGACATCCACAACTTCTTTGGGCAACTTGTTCCAGTGCCTCACCACCCTTTCCTGTAGGCCCACTTTAAGTATTGGAAGGCTGCTATAGGGTGTCCCTGGAGCCTTCTCTTTTCCAGGCTGAACATCCCCAACTGCCTCAGCCTGTCTTCATAGGAGAGGTGCTCCAGCCCTCTGATCATCTTCATGGCCCTCCGCTGGACTCGCTCAACTGGTCCATGACCCTTCTATGTTGGGGGCCCAGAGCTGGACACAGTACTCCACACACAGGCTCATGTGGTTTTGGGAAGACGGGGGGGTGGATATTCCTTATTCCTTCTTCAAAGGCCAAGCTCTTGTTTTGCTTCCCTGGGCCCACATACTGCCCCGGCCTCGGAGGAGGGAGGTGTGTGTGCCAGGCACTCAGGGCAGTCGAGCAGTCCAGCTGACTTCATTGTTTCTCCTTGTTTTTCTCTAGAAATCAAACAAGAGGTCAGGCCTGATTTGCTTCACACGTATAGTAAGTCCAAGCTGGGAATGATGGAGTAAGTGTTGTCCATCCATTGGCAGTCAAGGACAGCGTGCAGTAACTCCACTAGGGATTCACATTTTAAAATAGCTTAAACTCAGCAATCCTAAAAGAGCTGGCTGAGGAGCCTGTGCCTTGCTTCCTGTTTGATACGCTTTGCCGTACTGGGAAAATGCTGGTGTAGAGCGACAAGGTGGGGAAAGAAAATGGACATATCCTCAGGTGCAGGAGTTGCTGCTGGAGCTTCTTGGAGATCCACGCACAGCTGCTCCCCAGCGCCTTTGTTAGTGATGTGGAAATAAGTACAAAATCACTGCTGATAAAATACCCAAAGAAAGGCAGGAGGGTAAATAAAGCTGAAAGGCTAGCTGAATCACACGGCCAGCTGCACCCAGACGAGCAAAATGTGTTTTACTGCAGGCAAATGAGAAGGAAAAGTACGCTCCCGGGAGCGATATCCGGGGACAAGGGAACGCAGCAGGAAACGCGACGACCTTGAAGAAGCACTGGAGACCACAGTGGAGCTGGTAAAAATTCAGTAGACTTTCTCTTTCTAAACCATGAGGAATTTCTAAAACCTTGGATGAAACCGCTCAAGATGATGGTGGACTGATAATTACAGGAGTCTTCCACTTAAGACAAGATGCCTTGTGGTATCTCCCAACCAGGATGTCCGAACCGCCATGCAGGGATAACTTGGTGACATTTATATAAGAGGAGGTTGGCTTCAGCAGATCTGATGAGCTCTGCTGGCTTTAATCTTTACTCATCTATGAAATTGCCACGCTGCTTTATAATCTATTATAAATAAATAAACAAGAGAGGAGGCTGAGCTCCCATAGCAAACCCTCCGACCGCTTTTCAGGCCTCTGCAGCATGAATTTGTGTTTTAAAAAAAATAGCAGGACAAAGGTGACAAAGCAGACTCAAACATCACCATTACCATAGCAACAGTGGCATTAGCCTGACACAGCAGCAGAAACCAAAACACACCCTTACACAGAATATCATGTAAGTTCGGAAATTGCTAGCCTATATGGGGCACACAACGTAAACAACCAAAATATAAATGGCCATAGATTGCTCAATAAAATGACTAACTGCTATTTGAAAGTAGGTTTTCTGCAGATAAATAGTATCTTAATAATCTGTAAAATCAATTTCCCTTGACACTAACAGCACAAGAAAAAACAATTGCAAGTTGTGTATACACCAAGAGTAGGAAATAGCATCTTTGCCTGGAACCTGAAACTATTAAGGCAGCAATATTGTAAGGGTTCTCTGACTGCCCTTTCACCATGGCTCCTGCCAGCGGTGCATTTGGCGACGTGACTAACATCTGTCACATGTGGTTTGCTCTTTCTCTCGTCTGCTCTCCAGGGAAGAACTACGTGTGCAGGAGAGTATTTTGCATTGGGCTTTTTTTTTCTTTTTTTTTTTCTTCTTTTAATGTACATGCCGGGCTGCGTTCAAATGAGGAAAGTTCAGGCCAAAGTAATACACTGTGTGCATGAAGAAAAGAAGATTTCTTAGTCCCCCGTGGGATTTGGTACTGCAGGCTCAGACACAAAAGAATGGGGTAAAGTCCCTCTCTTGCCCAGATGAGTTTAGAAGAGACAGCTCGCTCAGGTCTGTGGAGAGCATCGTGTTTGACAGCCGTCCTTATCTTGATCCTTTGTGGGTGAGTTGAGATGATGGGTGGCAGGAGTGCCTCCCAGATGCATGGCTGCTGCGGCAAAGGGGGTGCAGAGGTGGGTGGCCGAGCCCCGGTGTCTGCACCACGCTGTGGTGGATCCTCTGCTTCGGGGGGATCAGGGGACTGTCACCGCCACGTGCCATTCCCACACTGCTGCGGTCATGTTTTGGGTACGTTGGGCCAAGGCACTAGATATTAGTACGAAGACCTTGAGACTGTTTTGTCTTTGGGACACCAGGAGAGAGGGCAGAGGAGAGAGTCTGATGGGTTTGCAGCAGGATGGTTTCCGAGGTGACGCTGAGCTGCAGCCCCCTCTGTCTAGAGAGCTTCCCACAACCCGTTGCCACGTCTGGCTGAAAGCTCCATGTACAGGATGGGCCCTGAGAGATTAAAAAAAAAAAAAAGAAGAAAAAAAATGCCAATCCAGACTAAACCGGTGTGAAATAAAATGACTTTCCACCACCTCACCTCTTCTGGAGGCTGGAGGCAGACAGTGGGGGTTGCTGTAGGAGCCCCAGGGATGTGGTCCCCTTGTAGGGGACTGCTGTGGCTGGGAGACCCAGAGAGCAGCTCCTTTGAGCTCACGGTGCCGCCTGGCCTCCTGCCTGCATTTCCCCTGCCTGTGTTTCATCCCTGAGCCCAGAAGCTGCCCACACTGGAACAACTCAAGGGTTTCTTGCGATGGTGACCGAGCACGCACAGGCTGGGTGTGACGAGCAGTGTGGCAAGGCACTCCCAGGGGGATGTGGTGAGCATCCCGGGGAGAGAGATGGGTCCCATCTCCCCGTACCATCGAGTGAGCTCAGAGCTGGAGCAGCAAGCCAGGCAAAAAGCAGCAGTGACACCAACAAAACAAAGGAAAACTGGCAGTAAAAGTGAATTTTTTTCCATTTCAAATTATAAAATTGTCAGCCTTCTCTAGGTGCTATTAATCATGCAGCGCACACCTGAGACGCCTTCAGATGTGGTGGAATAGCGGCGACTTGCTCCACAGCGCAGCCAGCCACCCAGCCGGAGCTCCCTGGGGAAAGAGGGCTCTCCTAATTACTTTAAAGGCATGAATAATGGTTGTGCTTGTCCTGAAATGCTGAAAGCCCCTGCCAGTGAGGCATGGAGCAGGCAACTCCATCACCTTCACTAGGATAATGCAAATAGTACTGGGATAAATCCAGATGGGAAGAGGAGATATTATCCAGCTGTATCTAGCTGTTATACATCCTCTTTCAGAGGATCCTTTTTTCCCATGTTATGCACGTGCGTGTTTAAGTTGGTTACAGAACAACAAATGCTCTTTCATTTTCTTTAAGTTTGACTTCATAATTGGAGATTATTCCACTCCGTCTGACGGAGATGGATCAAACAGGATTCAGCCTGCACAGACTGGGATTTATGCTGCCAGAAAGCAATGCTGAGAACAATCTGGCAAAGTTTGATGGAGGCAACACACACAACTTCTGCAAAAGGACTATAAATTCGTAACATATAAATCCGAAAGACATTTCTCTGAGATAGCTATAGCTTTCATATACAGATAGGATTTTTTTAAAGTGTTAGCTTGACATGTATTTTTATTGTAATGAGATTGCAACATATCACTTTTATTTGCAGTAACATCCCAACATTGATCAGACGCTTCTAGAAGCCAGTGGCAGAATGGTGAAAAGGGGGTCATGAAAGTTGACTTGTAATATTCACTGTAAGCTCCCATTGGTCACCAAACCAGTATCTTCAATACCTTAAACAATTTCCATAATCAATTAATTCTGTGAAATTACTTTTTTAAAAACTTAGATAAACCAGAGGCATCGTCCCTTGGGGGATATAAATTCTTTCAAAGACTCAGTCCTGCTCAGGGGCTTATTGCAGAGTCCTGCCTGCCTAGGGAGACAAATACCATGTCCTCTTCAAAGTTACATGAAGATAATTTCGGCTCTCAGTCAGGGAATTAGGAATCAGCCCATCATAGATGTTTAAGCTATTTCCATCTCCTTTAAGAAACATCTGTTTCTCAAGCAGATTACCACAGCTGGTGGAAATGCTATTTTATTTTAATCATCTAGAATAAAAAAGGAACATGAGCTGCCAGGGATGGGAAGATGGTCGCTCTTCCCCTCCTCTGTGTGGAGCACAGAAACGCCTGGAAGGACCGATCAGTAAGAGGCAGCCAGCCTTTCCCAGAGGAGTGAGATCTGCTCCGCAGGGATGCAGCTGCAGCACAAGCTGCCCTGTCAGCCAGTGATGTTCAGAGCCACGAGGAAGCGGAAAGACTTCCCAATGGAGAGTTATTTAAACCCCTTACAATTGCCTATGCCCTCGTTTTTTCTCCTCTGTCACGTCAGACCTTGCCCACTGGTGCCCGTCTGAATTGCTCATCTAATAGCTGCAGAGAGCACCATGGCTGGTGCTGCGGGCAGGCAGAGGGGGAAGGAGCCATGGTTACACCTGCCCAGAGAAGCAGACAGTTTCCACTGGCAGCTGGTTAATTCTGAGCACCTTCTTGGGTCCCACAGGATAAGGTCACTTTTGTTCCAGTTGGCAATAGAATCGTAGACCATAGGTTGGTAATAAAGCCATAGATGTGAGAGCTTCTGCATCACTTTTCCAATTACTAGGGCAGAAAAGTGATCAGAAAATCAAGGTTGAGTTAGCCTGGAGAGAAGGAGGCTGAGGGGAGACCTTATCACTCTCTATAGCTACCTGAAAGGAGGTTGTAGAGAGGTGGAGTCAGTCTCATCTCCCCAGTAACAGGCAATAGGACAAGAGGAAATGGCCTCAAGTTACACCAGGGGAGTTTTAGGATGGATATTAGGAAAAATTTCTTCACTGAAAGGGTTGTCAAACATTGGAATGGGCTGCCTAGGGAGGTGGTGGAGTCACCATCCCTGGAGGCATTTAAAAGATGGGTAGACGTGGTGCTGAAGGCCACGGTTTAATGGTAGTTTTTGTAGTGTTAGGTAAATGGTTGGACTTGATGATCTTAAAGGTCTTTTCCAACCTAAATGATTCTGTGGTCCTGTGATTGGGTTTCCCTTTTTCGTGGGTTGGAGGGTTGGCTGTTCTACCAAAGCTGATGCGGAAGTTTCAGGTCTGCAGCTTTGATCCCTCTGTGCTGTGAGAGTGGAGCCATGTGCAAGGAGAGGATGGAAGAGAAATGGCACAGTTTGGTACTGCTGCGGCTCTTTCCAACCAAGCCTGTAGAAAGCAGAGCCCACATCAAGGTGTTTCGACCGGGGTGACGAAGGGGAGTGGTGGCAGGAGCACTTCCCAGCCCTGTGACCTGGAATGCCTTCGGGTCCCCAGGTATCACTGGGGTGGAGGAAAGATGCTCCTTTCCGATTCAAACCTTGGGAAACCCTTTCCCCAGTTATCTCAAATCTCAAACAAACCAATACCTCTCTTGAAAACTGGGGGCACAAAGAAAGATGGGCCCACTGCTCTCCACCTTCGTACTTCTGATGCAGGAGTTTAAAATCACCTCTGATGTGAGAGTTTATATTAGGATGTAAAAATCCACATAAAAGGCTTTCTTCTGGTGTTGCATTGTGGTCCCTACCCTAGGAATAGTTTATTTGGTACTAAAATTAACTTTTTTACTGATAAGGAGAACAAAAGGTATTTCTTGATCTCCAGACAGCAAAATGCAGGCGTTTGACATGCTGGATACAGCAATGATGTTGTACTCAGCCCGCCCTGCCAAGAAATAGGTGGAGAATTTTCTAAATATTCCTATTACCTCATTCCTCTGCCAGAAACGATAAAAAGGAAGCAGATACATAACTTATCCTTTATATACCTTTCCTTGGGGTTTCCCTTAGTTTAATATTTTTGAACATTTTTGCATTAATGTGCTCAGAATGTGAGGGGAATTTGCCGCAGAGTTGATTTTCCAATTATTTTCTCCTATTTTGTGGTTATTCACAGTGGTTTTTTAATATATAATACATTGAAAGGGTGCATAGCCTTGTAGAAAGGTGGCTGAGAAAGGAAGGAACAAGAGAATGTTCCCTCTTACCCAAAAGCTACAACTATGGGGTGAAACACCTTTCATTTCCACTCTGCTACTTTACAGAGAAGAGAGACAGGGAAGCATTATCTCCTGTTTTTCAGCCCTCCTTGAGGAAGGCCTTTTTTCTGTGGCCTGACAGCAAAGAAGCCAGCGGGGCTTAGCCACCTCCTTCACCACAGCAGGTCCTCACCCCAGCCAAGCCTGCCTCCAGGTATCCTTCAGCGCATGGCAACACGCCACTGCTCGTCACCCCCGGCTTGGGGTACATGGAGGCAGGGACCAAACCGATGCTGAGAGATGAGCGGCACCTGGCTACTCGCTGCCCTTGTTATCGTGAAACCGCAGCAAGTGGCCTGTCTGGTGTCTGCATCCCAGTTAAACTGAGTGCTTCATTCCTCATAGGGCTAAGGGATAATTATTCAGGCTGGCAGGGACCTCAAGTGGTCTCTACCCCAAAACCAGACCAGCTCTGGGGTCACACCAGGCTGCTCACGACTTGGTCTTCAAAACCTCCAAGGACCAAGGCAAAAACCTGCTCCACTGCCCAGCTGTCCTCATGGGTGAAAGGCTTCTCTTTACACCCAAACTGACCCTCATGTTTCAGCTCTTGCTCTCCTACCATGCACTATCCTGATGACCTTCCTGTAGGCACTGGGGAACTGTTGGGTCCTCCTGAAGCTACATCTTCTTCAGGCTGAACAAGCCCAGCTTCCTCAGCCTTCACTTAAAACGATGCAGGGATGCAAAATACCAGCAAAAACAAAATCCAACCTACCTACAAAAATGCAATGGTTATCCTTTGGCATTTCCATCAGTGTTTTTCTGAACTATCATGGTTACAGATACAGTTAAATAAGTAATTTTCCTTCCTCAATCCGAAATCCTATGCTCCATCTTTGGATCCGTAACGCCTACCTCCAACTTTCCCACCCAGCTAGGAACCATCTGCCTTTGAGGGTGTGCAGAGAAGGGAGCACGCTCCTGACTCTACTGCCTGCTGGACCCCACAGGGTAAGAACTGCAGAGGGGATCATGCAGCACCTTAACAATTTTACATTTTTCATTGAGCAAAAGCACCTCAAAACTCAATTTTAGACTGGGAATTACCAAGGCAGCCTTAAATGGTTGACTTTTTGAATCCATGAAATGACAATCAATCTGTTCTCAACCCAGTCATTATAATCTCATAGAGATAAGGAGGATAACACACGTAAGGAGGATGGAGTAAAGAAGGTATATTGGAAATTATCTTTAATTAAAAAAATAACCAGCAACAACTGAAGTCATGTCAAGTGAACCTTTGGAAATGTATGCAAATAGATGAAAGAAAGAAAAGGAGACATAGCTCTGGTAAATGAACGAAGGGAAGTCTTTAAATGGCTTAATAATAGGAACACATTGGCAAGCAGTGAGGTTAATACAGAAATGACATAAAGCAGTGGGGGGTCTTGGACTAGATTTATTGTGCATACTAATTGGAGGACACTGAATACCAGATAATAGCTGAAGGATGGGGCTGTGGCTCTGTCAACATCCTCTTGTTCACAAAGGATGATCCGGCAGAATTTAATAGCTCCACAATATCGCTGAGACTGACACTTTAATAGGTAACAAAATGCTGTATTTCAGCACCGTGCAGGGGGAAACCACAAGAAAGAGAGAGTGGAAGGGGATGTCACTGGAGGCCTAGCTGACAGCCTCTAGATCTGAAAGAAGCACAATTTCCCCAGCCTTCCTCAGCCTCAAAAAGAGCCCAAGCGTTTATCTGAGGCGATACTAAAGCAAGCTTTAAAATAACAGCACCAACAATTGAGACCACAAATGTCTTGTAAGTCTTTTAATCCTCATAACCTTGCACCAACTGAGCCCAAGGACTAGCTCATTAAAACCTGAAAGTTAATTGGAGCAGGAAAAACAAGCAGCTCTTACTGGTCCTTACTGCCCAAGCTGAGGTAAGTGCAGAAATTACCCAGACAGCAAATAGATTTGCTTTTACTGTGGCAGCTCTTTATTAACAATTCACCAGAAAAATCCCATTGCAATCAGCAATGTAGGAGAAGTCACAGTGTGGGAGTATAAGCCTCAGCTTTGCGATACTCGATCTCTGAGTTACAAGGCAGACTGCTGAGTAAGGAAACCGTTTGCTAGGAAAGGCACTTCATGAATATTTTTTTCGTGTAGCTTATGCCATGCCAACGTGGGAATGCTGTTTACAGAGGTCAGGTGGCAGTCTCTGAGCAGAAGCTTGATAATCTCATGAAGTCTTGTTCCTTAAAATCAAAGCGTGGCAGCTGAGGCAATGTTTGCAGGGCTGACGTCAGGCACCGGAGGTGGGAGGCAGGGTGTGCGGAGGAGCGGCTGCCCCACTGGTGCCACTGGGGATGCTCAGTGGGCTCTGTTGGGCTGACAGCTATGCCAGGGAGAGTGGTGCCCACAAGGACTTGGTGGGACATCCCACTGAATCTCCGATCGCTCCAGGTGCCAGCAGACAGACAACAGACCACCGCTGATCCCAGAGGCCTGTGCAGAAATGCCTACATTTTATCAGCTGAACACATCACTGGGCTCCACGGTGGTTTACACTAGGTGTATGCTGACTGCTATGGGAGCTTAAATGCCAGCTCACCTGGAGGCATTCACAATGCTCACCAGTGAGCAACTTCTGGGCATCTAAGTTGGAAACCGAATCCCATCTTACCCTCCCCTCCTTGGCACCTTCATTACACTGGTGCTGAATTAATGCAATAGATACTCTTCCTGCCAATGCTCCCACTTCAGTGCCAAAGAACAAGTGATACTGGTCTCCGTGGGGTATTTATTTTTTTAAGATGCAATGCAGGGAGGCATGAGAACATGGGTCCCTGTTGGCCTGACCTCAACAGAGTTCGGAGGTGTGCAGGGTGAGGTGTCGTACAAGCCACCATAAATAAAGAGAGGACACCAGCCAGCACCTGTCTCAAGAGGGCAAAGCACTTGCACCTCTCCCCATCTGCCTAAGAGGGAAAATCATCTTTTAAGTGATTTTTCCAGGCAGCCGCCCACAGTGGGTCAGAGGGAGGAAGGCATCTCGGGTGGCCCCTCGCTCTTGCGACCTCCTCTGCACAGCATCACCCTTGAATCTCTGTCACCCGCTGATTTTTAGGCATCCCTTGCTCAACAGGTGCACCGTGTTTTACTCCAGGGGGGAATCAGTGAACCAGATGTGCTCAGGGCAGCCAAGAGGAATGCTAATAAAAAGCAAATTTACTGGTGAAGTATGTGTCAGGACCATGTAAAACACACTTGGTAAGGTACTTTGCCATGCAACTAGAAACCGTCCAGCTAAAGAAGATCAGATATTTATCTGCCAAGGCACATTACTAGGATAAGCTGAGCATGTAATCTAAGCAGATGACCCCACACGGTACTTGTTTAACAGGCTCCATTTGTGTGAAAGCGCCGGAGTCAGATAATAAAAGAAATGTTTCCTTTCAGCTGGGATACAATTCCTGTGACATTCAGAGCACATCACCAAAATGGTTTTCCTTTTGGGTTTCTGACCGAGCATCAGCTTTGCCTAGGTAACCGCGGCTGCACCCAGACCTGTCAACACAAGCAGGGAGAACACAACGGGCTGGGAAGAAAAATTTTTGAGGACATGAAAGGAACAAAACAAACACTAGAGGGGTGGACAAAATGAAACCAAGCCCCCAGCCATACCCCCCAGCCTGAGGCTGGTTCAGCTGGGAGCATCATTAGGGGTGTGTAGTGCCCAGGCAGCCCCACACCCTCAGGAGACTTGAGGCAAGTGGGTGTTGGGTGCCCTCTGCCAGTGACACGGGTTTTGTTCCTCAAGTCTGAGCTCTTTGGGCTCACCAGGATCTTCAGGTGTGATGTAAATTTTTGGGGTGCAGTAGTTGACGAACTCCAGGAAGCTGAACTGGATGTTTTAACAGTTCCTTCAGGCCTTACACCCCACATGACTGGAAAACATCCCACAAAATCCTTATCGCAGGCTTGTCATGAGCTGGTACATTTATTGTTTATTATGGAAATGGCAGTGCTGATAAAATGCACTTTGGCGTCTGAAGCTGTCTTCTATCCATGGCAAGATCCCATTTGTAGTTTCTGTAGCTGGGATCCATCCCAAAGGCTAAGCTCTGGGAGCCAAGAGCAATATGGGGAGGGAACTGAGCCCAAAGTTTGGCTTTTCTCCCCCCAGTCCACAAAGGGCTGACACACCGTGTCCTTTTCAAGGTGCCCGACCTTCTCAGGTCTCGGTGAGCCCAGCTGCCAAACTCTGTAATAGCAGGATCTCACTGAGAACCATACGTTGCTGCTGGGCTTTTTGGGGGAAAATTAAATTAAAACAATCCAGTACAGTTGTTTTAATGACATTTCTCGTTTGCTTGAAGTCTTGATCCCAAATTGCCATTACACCCATAAACCATAGTACAAGCCTATGGTTTCCAGTAACTTGAGGGACGTGCCAGACAGGAACTGCCTCTGAGAATGGGCAGCACGAGAACTCCCAGCCCTGGGAGAGCGCTCAAGAAGGAAATTGGAACAAGGAAGGAAAATTCAGGAAGAACAGTGGTTTTACTTGCTTCCAAATCCAGCTAAAAGCAAAAATTGCAATGCACTACCTTACCATAGACCTTCTCTTTCTCCAGAAAAACATCTTCAAACTGGCGGTTAACTTCATTCCACAGATTTTTTTGCTTCCTCCCTCCCACTCCCAGCCTTCCTCTGCATCTGTGGTTATCACAACAGGGGAACATTCAATCTGCAAAACTAAGCCTCACCTCAAAACCCCCAATGCATGGATTATCATTCTGGAGGATACAGACAACTGTCAGATTAGGCATCAAATTGAAAGCACAGTCCAGAATTCCCATGGAGGAATTGGATTCTCTTCCTAACAAGAAAGCAGACAGGGCTCTGGGGGTCTCTGTCAGTCAGAGTAACGGTGTGGACAAGGCACTCAAGTGTCTTGCAGTGCTGCCGTCAGCAGCACCCCTCAATCCTGTCCTTGGCACAGGCGGGAGGGACAAGCACGCTCAGTCCTTTGCTGAGAGTTAAAACTTGAGAGCAACTAATATACCAAAATAACTTTAAGGCAAAAGGAGAGAAAACATGTTTATTTGTTTTATGGAGACTATGAGAACTAGGCTTTTTTTTTCCCCAATAAATTTGTGGAATCCAGAGAGTACAAAGCTCTTGCCAGGCTGGGTAAGAGACCTTCACTTTAAAAGCAAGCCCCAATATCATAGTGCTGCCTCACACACACACATTTTCCCCCCATATTTTCACACTGAATCATCAAGAGAGGTGACAGGAATAACCCTACGGCACAGGCAGAGGCAGCTAATATATCCAGAGCCATGCTTGCTCTCAAACGCTGTTTTATGTACAACATCAGCTGTTTGTTTGCAGCCATTAGTGTTAAGATCTCATTTGTATGACACTGTTTTATCTCCTCCCTTTTATTAGCCCTGAAGCTGGATTTCTCGGCGAAAGCACTCTCCCCTCTCGTTATTCTTGCAAAGCCCAATAATAACAATGATTTACGTGGCGGCGGAGGCACGGGGTTCCAGCGGTGGTGGCATGGATCCCATGCGGAGCAGAGCAGAGCTGATGGTGCCCCAGACAAAACAGCTTCTGCCCCGGAGGTGACCTAAATCTGCTCGGATGGTTATGCTGATCTGCAGACACTCAACCCGGGCCACCATGGGATGTAGGCATGGGGAGGGCCCACAGCAGCCTCAACCTGCCTGGTGCAACAGGGGACAGCAGGCACGTCTCCGGCATGTCTCAGGGATGCTGGTCTCCAGGGGGCCGGTCCCCATATGCTCCCCTCTCAGGCTGTCCCCAGGTGAAGAGATACTGCTTACGCTTGGGTCCCGTTTTATTAGCAGCTGGGAATGTTAGAAATATCAGTCTTTTATTTTATTTTTTTTTTCTTTTCTTTTCCCCCAAAGATTTCATCCCCCCCAGAAGCTCGGGGCCAGGGAGGAGACACCTCTGTGCGTCTAGTTCAGAGGCCCTTTGCCTCAGAGCTGCTTTCTCAACAGTGCTCCATCAAGGGCAGCCTTTGTCTGGGCTGGGATAAAGGCACTTCCCTAATTAAGTTAGCTTAACCACCACTCGGGAAATACAATGTTCGCTAAACTCATCCACGGCCAGGCAGTGATGAGGATCGCAGCTATTCTGTGGGAATGGAGCACACGTCAATTATCCCCAGAATTTCAAAGCTGCAAAAAACCAATAGTTTCCTTGGCAAAATCTGCCAGGCATGACATGACTGCTACTCGCGCTCCACACATTTCCTAATGCAAAGGATTGGACAACCTCAAATACCGTTTCCAAGAATAGCAAGGGCAAATGAACTGCAAATTACTAAATTCCTTTTATTGCTGGGAGCTACAAAGTAATTTAAATTAGTTTCAGTCTAAAGTGAACTGTGGGGCGAGCTGGGAAAATAAAATAAGTGGTGACATTTTAGGGACACCTTTTATGATCATTTAAAGAAAATATTTCATCTCACACCAAGGTATTTAGTAGTCTTAGGAAAGATACGTTTGTAAAAAATCTCTGCTTTGTGTACATGCATAGACACACTCATGCATCAACATATAATATTAACTGAGTGGTTTTCATTCACTTAGCACCTAGCCTTTGTGCAGAAAGGGATAGCAACTGAACCCGAGCGAGCATATGTTTTTATGGAAAACCGCATTTAACATTAGGGTTTGATTACATAATGCTCTTTCCCCCTTTCCTAAGTTCTCATCTGTAGGTGGGTTTACTGAGCACAAAGGTAAAATAATGATCTTCGAACAGTTTCCTGCTCCAGGAACTACTTTTGGATCCCCGCTGTGGTTTTGATTAATGTCTTACCTGCAAGTTCTGCAGATCCGAGCCGGTTTGCTTCTGCAGGCAAAGGGAAGGGAGGGGAATCAGCCACAGCGCCTGGCACCGTATCATTGCAGCTGGAGCAGAGAAGTCATAAAATGCTCTGCCTTCTAATGAGATGGGATAGAGGGACCCTCCTGCAGCATCACTGTGAAAATAACTCGGTGACGCCGAGAGGTGTTAGCTGTACAAGCTTTGCATGTCACAGTTAGAGCAGATGGATCACAACAACAATAAGGATAGTAATAATAATAAAAATAATAAAAAAAGCAAATGGTTGGAAATCTTTCATAACATCATGTTTTCTTTCAGTGAAGGGAGCTTAAATCTCCAGCCAGCCGAAAAGCGAAGGATGGGATTTGTCCCCTTTGCAAATAATGGATCAGCAGCCGCAAGCACTGGATGCAATATGCAGTTGCAGAAAGCCTTCAGTCGCGTGGAGATAACTTCTTCATGGTACAAAGCACTTTCTGTGACCCCAGTGTCCTAAATGTAAGGCAATACAGTGTTAGTGTCAGAGAAATCAGACTGTTGGTGGGGTGAACGGGTGAAGGGAGTGAGGATATTATTTCAAAGGGGAACTTTGGGGGTGATGGAGGTGGCAAGGACCACCCCATGCTTTGTTGGTAGGTTTTGTGTGCGTGTTCATTCATTTCACTGTTCCTGGAGTGCTAAAGTGTGCGATTTCTGGGCTGCTTCTCCTGGTGCAACTCACATGTTCCCCCTCTCTGGTAGGTAAAGATGGAGATGGGTGGGAGGAGGTGGGCCAGTGCCTCCAGGGACTCCTCCTGGGAGGGGAACTGGCACAATATCACACTCTGGAAGCAAATTTGAAACGAGCAGAACTGCTATCAGAAGAGAAATGTTAGCTCCTGGGTAAGGCACAGAATGACCTCCAAGGCTGTCCAGAAGAGAACAGCGGGGGTGTGACACAATTTGTCCTAGGCCATCTCTTCTGAGAGGCTAGCCAGAGCTCTGGATTGTGACATTAGGAGACATCCTAGAAGAGAGGGTCACAGCTTTGGTTCCTACTGTGGGCCTAAGGCTGCTGAACATCCAGAGGAACTACTGACAAGGAGCTTCCTACCAGTTAGTCCTTAAAGTCCAAGGAGACCAAAGAAAGCCCTGCAAAGCTTAATGGCCCAGGAGGAGGGTCCAGAGCTCTGAAAAATCATCTTTCCACCACAGGTACATTCCTGACAGATTGACATGCAAAGGGAGAACAGCAGCATGTACAACAGCCCAACTGTACCTCCTTCACCTGACCTCCTGTGGTTTGTTCTCACTCCCCAACACAGCACCAAGTCTCCCACCCCTGCCTCCTCTCTGCCTGTGTCAGCCAGTTGGAAGATTATTTACTGCTTCATGTGTCTGAAGAAGCCTTGCTATTAGCCTACAAGCATATCAGCAGTGCTTCAGATGGACAGGCCATGGGTGGAAAACAGAGTCAGGAACTGGGTATCATAAACCATACAGCTGGAGAGCACGGAGGCATGGCATCCCCCCTCCAGCTGAGGAGCACGGCAGGAGTATTAGGGGAGCACAATGACCCCTGAGGTGGGGTGGTCTTCCTCCAATGCCTCCAGGTCTGATTGACCCTATGAACACAGCAGCCATTGATGGATACAGAGGGACCACGAGTGAGAGCTCCTATGTTTCCTCTGCTTTCCTTGGCTAGTGCACAGTGACAGGTCAGGTGTTGTCAAAATGGGACATTTTGGGAAGGGGTGAGACTAGAAGAGCACAGACTGTGTAGCAACCTTCTGACCAGGCAGGAAAGAATTTGCTTTCCTGTAATGCCATACAGTGCATGGGGCAGCCCGGACATTTTCAGCTGTGAGGTCTGATCTGCCCTCCTCCCTTCAGGCATGGCACAGAAGCCAACAGGACCAGCAGCCATCAGGCTGCTGATGTCAGCCTTGGGAATGATATCAGCAGATGTTACAATGACAAAACCCGGCCAAAAGTTTAAGAAATTGTGAGGAGCAATAAAACCAGAAGCTTTCCAAGTTAAGACCAAACAAAGGAAGACAACGGAGGGCAGCACGCTCTGGACTCACCATCAAGAGGAGGAGGAGGCCTTAGCTCATTGTATTATTACACTGTATTATTATATTGTAATAATAATAATAATACACAGAAGGGCAGAGCCTCAACTTTTGCCCAGGCACGTGTCTTGAGTGAGAAGTTCATAAGGAAGTTCAGCCCAAGAGATGGAAGAGCTATGGGACAGATGAATGGGAGTCTGGGAGAAAGGTAAGAGGCACCAGGAAGCCCATGCAAACAGGAAGAGCCACTGGGATTAATTTTAGGAAAAGGAGCCTAATTTTATTTCAGATGGAAAGGAAAATAGAGTATACTTAGAGAAAAGTACAGTTTTTTCAAGAATACATCAGTCTTGTTCACCAGCTGCTATAGAGAGGGATAGAAAAACAATATAAAAGAGACTTTTTCCTTCTCTCTGAATGGGCCTGGTGCACATGCAGAACATCTTCTGAGTGACCTGTACCAAAAGCAGTAACATTAACCCGGCTGAGTTACAGGCAGCCTTCACATCTGAAATACAGCACACACCTGCTGCGGTAAGAGATGAGCAAGAAAAGCTGAAGAGAAATGTATTGGGATGTCCTCAGGGCACAGCACGTGTCCTAAAGCTCCCCTAACCTCCATCCTGACTCCAGAGTCACCATGCCCGATGCTGTACTTGCAGGCAATAGTCTGCTTATGGGTTTGCAAAGCAGCAGCTTTATTTTGTTCATTTAAGGCTGACGAGGAGACAGGAAAGAGGGGAAAAAGATTATGTGTATTTTGTCTCACAATATATTACTGACAGACAGATTATGTAGACCAAAGTCCTTCTGATTTCTTAATAGATGAGTGGAAATACTAATTCTTTACATTTTTTCTGCCAGCCCTGGCCAGAAACACAGAGCCTTTGAAGTCCCCCAGAGCTGACTGCCCAGACAATCTTGCCTCGAAAGGAGTCAAATTGCACCTTACTAAAGCTTGGACTGAGCTCAATAACCTATGAAAAATCAGGCTGATAGGAGGGAGCTATTTCACACAGCAGCCGGTTTTCACTAACTGCAAGTTGAGTTTGTGGTAGTGACGGCAGAGCTGGAAAATGCCACATTACAGCTTCCATGTCCAGCCCCGTGTCTCTGCTGCATGTTAGGTGATTTGAATTTAGGCTGTCGCTCTCTTTTTAAAACCCGAGGGTACAAATTTGCTTTGGGAGTGTCTGTGTGTGATGCTCCTAATTTAAATTCTAGTCCCAAAAGTTGGTTAACAGATATGGTGGAATGATGGTGCGTTTACTGCCAAAGAAAATTATTCTGGGGATGGTAAATTGAGCTGCAAGCCAGGAGAGCATGCAATCAGAGAGCTCCACTTTCAGACGAGACAGACCCTTTGGAGTTGAGAAGAGTGGGTGGCAGGCAATGAATAATTTGTCTGATGGATTGAGTCCCCTGTTACTACCTGTGGATAGGGAGAGAGTGGGCTGCAGGTCCTTCAAATATACTTGATTATCTGAATGACATTGCAACTCTTAAATTCAGAGGCTAGATTGATTCCAAACACTGTTCTGCAGGTGTTCAAGGTTTGAAAGCTGCAAGCTGGTCATGGTTAGACAGAGATCGTAGGACACTGTTTCTGATCCACTGATTCCTGCCACATTGATATTTCAGTGGGAATTATCCTTCCTGTGAATGTAAGATTAATTTTCCACTACTCCTTAGGCACTTTTTTGTCCACAAATGTCCATGACAAAAAACACCCTGCTGTATGAATATGCAACAGTGCAAACACAAAAAAAAGCATGACTTCTGTGATTTGGTCTGACGCGTTCAAGGGGTTATTCCTAGAAATTCTTTTCATAGTATGTACATTTCACATTAAAACATTTTGATTATGTTTGCACAGTTATGCTGCACGACTGCTGTGTAGTAATGCTTATGCACTGAGGACGGGTAATTTTGGAAAGCAGGACGATAAGTGAAAGACAAATAGCCTGGAAAGAGTTAGTGCTTTTAATTCAAGTTCACTTATTGCTATTGTGCTTGATAGAAATGCTGCTTGCTCATTTCCCATAACCGTCACGGTGCACTCGTACCTGTATGGGTTGCTGCACCCGCAGGACAGGTGGAGGCAGGTATTTGTAGCGTGGCTTGATGACATGAGCAGTGGTCCAGAGTGATATGGGAGGCTGAGACTTCTGCCAGCCACTCCTGTTGATAAAATCTTACTCTTCCTATTCAGAATTCTAATTTTTTTAATTTAATTTTAAATTTAACCCCCTGTGGAGGTTCCCATGGCCGGCAGGGGTTGTGGGGAGGAAGGTGCTCTGCTGCCCCGGCTGGGCTGGGGTGCCTAGTGTTGAGGGATACTCAACATTGGGATGTTGATCTCCTTCATATTAGGAAATATTTCTTCACTGAAAGGGTTATCAGGCATTGGAATGGGCTGCCCAGGGAAGTCATTGAGGCACCAGCCCTGGAGATATTCAAAAGACGAGTTGACATGGTGCTTGGGAATATGGTTTAGTATTGCAGGTTTTTTGTTTTGTTTTGTTTTGTTTTTTACTATGGTTGGACTAGATGATCTTAAAGGTCCCTTCCATCCTAGGCGATTCTGTGATTCTGTGATTCAACACCCTGTGTAGGGGGCAAAGCCATGGTCTGGTGGGGCTGCTGCACGTGCCTTGGTGGGTTTAGTTTGTATTAGACAAACCCAAGAGGTAGCAGTGAAAGGGCAGTCTCAAAAGGTTGCAAATGGAGGTCTCTCGGTCAGTGCTGCCCTCCCCAGCTCCGTTTCTCTGCTCCTGAATTTGAATGTCATGATAAGATAAAAGCAAAAGCAGGTTTGTATTAGGCTGAGCAAACAAAAAGAGAGCAGGACTTTTCCATTTAAAATCCCAGCCAATGCAAAGTGTCTAATTTCCCCTTACCCTTTTCGGGCTGCAGCACAAACCAAGCTATCTCAGCAAGGTTGTTGACACCTACTGAAATAAAAATGCATGAAGTAATCTTTGTGAAGGTCACGGTGACCTCAGTGCTTAGCACAAAATTCTCACTTGAGCTGGGGTTTCTGGCACATCCTTGTTTGTAGCTAGGGAACCAGGCATTTTGCTCGATAGAGACATGATCTTCCGTTGGCTTTGCTCATTCCCAGCCTGACTTGGCTGCGCCAAAAGTACAGTTGGGCTGAAAAATGGCTGCTGATCAGACAAAAGTGAATTCAAGGACACGGCTCAACGCGAACACTGAAAAACTGCTGCATCACTTTCGAGCGCAGGGAACCGACTCGCACTTTCCTCTCTGCCAAATTAAATAAGGAGCAGTTGCAAGGAAATGAATGAAACACATTTTTACTGGAGTGAAGAAAGTGGGGCAGCAAATAAAGGGTGATTTCTAAAAGAGTCTGGAGATTTTGAATCACAGAGAGACTCCAGGAACCTAACCTCATTGCAGGTCGTTTCAAAAACTTCGTTGTAATATGTTCCTCCAACTGTGGTAGAAGTGGGAACAGCTACAAAATTTGACAACTCAAAACTTGGCTTCAGCACGTATTTTCCCCTAAAAATAAAGAATCATTTTGAATGTAGTGCAATAACTCTAATATTAGCCTTACCAGTACACTTAGGGCTAGTCTGAAATATAAAGTATTATGTGATGAGGATTGAAGTGGGTCTCTCCATCGACATGTTTTTCCACTCTTCTGAATATTGTGCTGCCATTATTACTAAGAGCCACTGCTACCAAAAAAAGCTCCAAACTTACTTTGCAGCATGGGAAAAAGACCATGTTTTAGGGCAACAGGGAAGGGGTCCCGTGCTCATGTGCGTGCTACGAAATTGCCCTTTGCTGCCACCCACCCGCGTCCCTGCCCTCGGTTGCCCAGACACAGGGTGCTCAGGGAGGAGGGCTGAAGGAAAGTAAAAGACCTGCACAGCTTTTCCTGCGTCCCAAACAACAGGACCTAAGAGGTGAGGGAGGGCTTTTCTATTTGCTTTTAACCCTTTAAAAGTAGATGAAGTATTTTGAAAAATGCCTGCAACACCTTCTTCAAACTAGGCCGGGGGGGGTGGTGGTGGTGGTGGTGGAGGATTAACTTATTTACAAAATGCTATGTGGAAATTAGAAACAAATGCCCACAAGAAAATCTCCATCTCTCTTGATACATGCTGTGAATAATGAGCCCTGGGTCATGTCTGCAGCTCTTCACCTTAGAATGGAAGCGTATAAGAAAGTCGCATACAAAATATAGGATATTGTGTGGTGTTACTGATTGTGATAAAATCCCATTAGAGTGACAAGCCAATGTAATGTAACTGGAGGGTGTACAGTTATTTTACACACTCAAGTAACACTGAAGCAAAAGCAAAACAAGCTCACAAAAGGGAATGTGGCATGAATGAACACAAACAATAAATGCAGTGACAAAAGCTGCGCGTGGACCTTCACGAAAAGGCATCTTCTCCCCAGGTGCAGCGTAGCGAGGAGGGGGCAGAACTGCTGCACTGCAGCAGCAAGTCAACAGCCCCCCAGGGACAGGATAGGTCTTCTGAGGGACAAAGCCAGCCCTGGCTGCACTGCGTCTGCTGGGGTCCCGGTTCAAGGCAGGAGGACCACCTCTGGGAACCTGGCCAAAACACCGATTCTGCTAATTGAAATGTTATTTTCCAAATCACCAGCTTGAGTGCACAGAAGCCCACAGCCCATGGGGTGCAAATACCGCCTGACAGCACCTTGAGATCTTCCTCATCAGGATAAAATAAATAGCTTTTCAGACCCAGTGAGGTTTCTTCATGGAGTTTGAGGATCTCCAGTTAACACAACCAGGGGAGAAAAAAGCCGTCCTCACTAATTACAAGGAGTGGCTAAGAAAGAAAAAACCAATCATTTTCAGAAAGCATCACCTCATGCCAAAGTGCTCAAAAGACCTGACTTTTATTCAGTGTGTGAACGATTTAATTAAACTGATGGCTAATGCGATTCATTGACCAAACCCAATGTTTCTGGTGAATGAAAGAGACATAGCACTGAGGTAAAGTAAACTGTTAAGATGGCATCGTTTTCACAGAAAAATGAGACTTTCCACAATTACAGCCAAAATCTATACTGGAAGGGAGCTGAGGCCCCTTGTCAGCAAAATTCTCCTTTTTTTGGTTAAAAAAAATAATAATCTTACCAACTACACTGATTAACATGCAACGAAGCTCAAAAGGCTGCCAAAGCATCTACAGTAGCACAGTGAACGGTCAGAAAACTCAGACAAGAACTTAGTGTTCCTGCCTCGTCATGCTGCTTTCCTCCACGTAGGTGGACAGGCTGAAATGGGCTGTGTGACCTCCTTCTGTCAGAAACTATTATTCATGTTATGCCACTAATGCCCCTGGCTAGCTCGTCTGCCAAATCTTACATCTAAAAAAAAGAAAAAGAAAGTCATTTGGGTCCCTTTCGTCTCTCAGGACCGGCTGCTGCCACGGGCTCTGCCGAGACGGAGAGAAACCCTGTGCTTGGTGATGGGCCAGCAGGGCCAGCCCTGAGGTCCTGCTGGGGCTCACAGTGGGAGTTGCACTGGGAATTGCAGAGGGACTTGTGATTGGAATCACAGCGGGAATAGCACTGGGAATTGCAAAGGAAATCGCAGTGGGAATTGGAGTGGAATTTGCACTGGCAATTGCAAAGGGAATTGCAATGGGAATTGCACCGGGAATCACAAAGTGAATTGCACTGGGAGCTGCAAAGTTAACTGCAATGGGAATCACAGTAGGAATTTCACTGGGAATCACACGAGGAATTTCACTGGGAATTGCAGTGAGAACCGTGCTGGGAATTGCAATGTGTATCGCAGTGAGAATTGCCCATCTGCAGCAGAGGTGCGGGGATCCCACCAGAACAGCAGCTGTAGCTGCTCATCCGTTGTGCCAACAAGGGTGGGCAGACACAAATGCACCACTACATCCCCCTGGATGCCCCCACACTGCCTCTTGCCAGTGTGGTCCCACCTTCTGTGTCTCTCTCACTCAGTGCTGGTGTGGTGCTGCCCTTCTAGCACAGCTGAAGTAACTCAGGGCCATGAGGGGAGCATGTTGGTTGGATGGCAAGCTGAGGTGCTTGTGTGATTTAATCCTTCTTTGGAAACCTCTGGGAAGCTCATAAAAGTTGTTAGCATGGCTCTGAGCCTTTGCCTCCTCAGAGAAGGGGATAGTATATGACTTATTGCAGCATCTGTGGTGCTGAGTTGGTGAAAACGGAAGGCAGGCAGGCACTGTGATGAGCACCCATCATTGCCAGGGATGGCGAGGCAGCGCGGTGGCTTTGTATAGCACCGGGGAAGCCCTCTGAGCAGGGACCCTGCAGGAGGCAGAGGGCAGGCGGTGCTGCCCCATGGCCAGGCCACCTCAAGAAGGTGGGGGACACCCCCCAGCACAGGGGCTGGCAGCCCTTATCGGGATGATGCTCATGACCAACCCTGCATGCGCGGCTCCCCTTTACATTTAATCATTTAAAATTCAGGCTGGATACAGTTAAGCCTCCCATTAAGCACTGTATGTGTGGGAAACAGGGTCAGGACGGCCTTTTAAAAGGTGGTTGGGCTGGTTATGCTACCCCTCGGTAAAGGTACGTATTCTGACCACGAGTTAAAAGCAGACTTTGCTCAACAGTGAGGAGGTTTATGGTCTGCTGCAGTATTTTGTGAAATGAAATAGAGGCCTAAGTGCAGGGAAGAGATAACTTCAGGTGTCACAGCCGTCTAGGCTAGCAGAGGACTCCCACCTTGAGAGGTTAGCTTGTTCCCAGTGTTCCCAGTAAGGACATGTTTATCTTGTTTTCATTTGGGCTCTGAGTCAGGAAGGTAATAAAAAAATAACTCTTCTGAGTGTTCTTGCACTTTGTGTGTGTTTTTACAGGAATTTACAGACACCTGAAAAGGATATTTGCAAAATGACCTATGATCCTTAACCTGCGGTACACACAATAAATCTGCCACCCTAACTATTGCCAGCCTTTTTTGAATGAATGGCTGCATTATAACAGCACATGTGTATGGCTACGGGGCTGTATATCTTATTGGACCTCATACTCCAATCAACATTTAGAAATAAAAGAAAACCTATATACAACTATCTACACATAAATTCTCTTGCGGTGATTTGGCTCTCCCTTCTCCCTCGCCCCTTTCCACCCTGACTGATGGCTTTATTATACGAGGGACAGTAATAAACATCTTAGCTAAGCCAATGAACTTCTTCTCTCACATGTAAATACCTCCTTGGAGGATAATATGTATGGCCAACAGAAGAATAATGGCTTTTTTTCCCCAGTTGTTCAGTGTTGATGAAATAACTGGTCATCAAAATGTAGGCTTGGATGTGATAGATTCCCAGTTTGTATCTGGACAGCAGAACAGACTTTCCAGTGGGAGAAGAAGCCAGCTAGCATCTTAAAAGGGAAGGATGTTGCCAACCACTTGGGGTTTAAGGTAGTGCTATATGAGTAACTGCCTTTTGGTTCATCAGAGGACCTGAAGAAGATCCTAAACATATAAAATAATTTTTACTTGTTTTCCCTCTCCAAAGTAAAAACAGGAAAAGGTAATTTTCAATTTCAGTCAATCAACCTAAAATATAACATGTTCATTTTTGTTCATATCATAAAAGCCACGGGAATGAAGGCTGAATTCACAAAACTGCCTGTCAATTTTCCTTGTGTCCAGTCCAGTTCAGGGAGCATCCCATATATATTAGAAACTCAGCCTCACATCCACCTTCTGCCTGAGAGAATTCAACCCAGCTCTAAGGAGCACGATGCAACCACGGGGCCCTGGGGTGCTCCAGGATGATCTCAGCCTTTTCTGCTAAAGTTGTTTTTCAATGGTAACATAAATAAACACTAATCCAGAAAATGAAGAACTTCCTAATTCATTGGTTAGGCCCCTTTGAGAAGGAGAAGACCTTAGTAGGTCGGCCAGGAAGCAGGTCCTTCATTAATAATAGTCTACTTGCTGGTAGGACTGTTACTGACTTTCACTGTCCTAGCCAATACATCTATTTCTTCCAGTTATTCAACAAAATGAGCAATACAGCGTGCCTGTGTTTCCCTTGTCTTAGCTGAGGTCCCTTACATAAAGTCTCATTTCCTAAACTTGGCTACACATCTGATGAGATAATGTACATACCCAGAACTACGCCCATACTCTTCTCACACATATGCAGTGATACACTGGATGTTTGAAAGCAAGTGCTATAAAACTACAGTGAAGAAGATAAATTGGCAAAGATAAGCCCACCACCATCTGATTTTGTTTGACCTCACTGGGCTGTTATGCTGACATTTTTTATTTGAGCACAATTTCAACACAATATTTTAATTTTAAAAGCTAATAAAGAGATGAATATTGTAAATAGCCTGTAGAATTTTTTGAAATATTCAAACCATTTCCCATGGAGACCACTGATGATTTTGTTTTGGTTTGGTTTGACTATCTATATATTTTGCATATTTTAGTATTAAAAATAATCACCTTGTAGGGGGAGGCATTAGCAGAGCAAAAGGACTGACAATTGACCACAAACAGTCACGGTCTTTCAAAACACAATGTCTCAACATTTCCCTGTCAAAAAATTCGGTGGCAATAGTCAATGTTTCCTATGAAACAGTCTGATTTAGACAAAATCTGCATGTTGTGCCAAGAAACCATGCAACCAAATTTTTCAGCCAGCTGTCAAGGTCAGGCAGACTATTTCCCAGCAAAGTATGTGAAGGAAGAAATGAAAAAAACCCCAAGCGTACAAACAAATGCTGCCCATATTGAGCTGTATCTTCAGAAGGTTTGGCCATAGGGCTGAAGAGACATCCTTATGCCCTTTCTGGGCTTCTGGTGCAGCAAGAGGCTCACTGGCCCACTGGTATACACTCATATATAAAATATATTATTTTTTTTTATATATATATAATTTGTGCCATCATATGGAGGTGCAAGCTGGCAGCTGCTCTGCCTAGCTTCAGGATTCTGCCTTGGGTCGCTGTGCAGAGAAGTTCCCAGGAGAACAAAGCACCCATCTCACCTCCAGCCTTTGCCTGACGGTGCATCACTCATACCCTGGCATTTGCCATAGGGCACAAATGCTTAAAAGAGTGGGTGCAGTGCAAACCACCACCCCTCCAAGTCTTGAATTTGTCTTATATACCTGGAGATGGAACAGCTTTTGTGCCAACCCTCCTTCCACACAGGGTGGTGAGGGGATCTCTTTTCCAGTACAGGAATTAAATTCTAATTTTAAGACATACCCTCTGAACTTTGGCAGGGGGTGAGGAGGGGGAAAGCAGGGGAGGGAAGGGGTGGTCCTGCAGAGCTTGCTGTGGGGATGCTTCATGGGGCTGGGTTGAGCACAGGGATGCTCCCCGTCTTCAACAGCACCCTGCTCCCTTTCCCACTTTGTTAAGAGAGGGGAAGCAGATGAAGAAGCTGGAAAATAAGACTGAGGAAGAATATTTCTAGTCTCCTCTCGGCTTCCCTGCAGGGTGAGACTCTGAACACAGGGCCAGCGAGGCCAGCAGTGTGTGGGGGGCTGCCTGTGTGCGGCCCCCGGGGAGGGAGGGCTTCTGGGCTGGGTTTCCCAGCATGCGCTGCCCAGATGTGCTGCATCGGGCACGTCAGGATGGGGCTGATTTACTGCATCTGTACAGGCCATCTGTAGGGTGGGAGAGTGCCTGTGTGATAAACATCCCGGCCACGCTGGGCTCACTGCACGTGCACGGCAGAGATGATTTATTTGCAGGCACTGCCCCTTTGTCCGGCATTTCTGCATGTCCGGCAGAGACATAATGCCAGTTGGGCTGCCAGAAAAATAGCCAAAATCCTTAGTGCTACCTAAGCAACATTTCCACCCAGAAAAAATAGCCACATGCATGGAGAGCCACTGCAGAACTGCTGTCACCTTCGTGCTGAGGGCGCTCACTCCAGCAGCTCCTGCTTGCATAAATGGGCTGCCGAAACCTCTGAGGGACCTCGCTGGAGTCCCTGACTGCCGGATTTACATCCCATGTGTTTTTTCTTTCCTGGCTCAAGGCATGCATAACTCACTAGCAAACGTGGCTTGACAACGGCAGGGAGAAGAAACAGCTATCGGCCAGCTGTTATTCAGCAGGGCCTCTGCATCCCTCCCTAATTGGGATGAGGCAAACACCCCAAGGTAACCAAGCAATCTGGGGTGGCTGCAGCCGGCGGCCATACAGATCCCTCATCCCACCAGCAACACCGAAAGGCTTTTTAAAGCAAGCGTTTTAAAATGCTGCAGGGTCCTGGCTCTGAGTGGCCGAGGATGTATTGCTATTTATAATCGTCGGGCGGATGATTCACGGCTTCGCACTTACACCATTAAAGGTAGCATTAGCACCGGGACCCTTTATGCAGCAACATTAGCGAAGGCTGAAAAACACTCCTCTGAAAGGGCTTTGTCACCTTCTCTTGATCATGAAACGGTCTCTTACACCAGCCCCGTACATTTCAATTACCATACACCGGCGTTTCTACCTCTTTCCCCAACTCGTAAAAATCACAGCCAATAAACACAAATCACCACCTGAAGAAGTCGGTGCTTTCCTCCCGCTTTAATGTACTTGCCCATACTTCAAAGGAACCCGGAGAGATTCTCATATCGGCAGTGCCCAGGCTGCCTAGTCCTAGGCAAGGATTAGCCACGTGCGCGCTTGGAACAATCTGCTCTTAGTTTGCTTTAACATGGTTTTTATCCCTCTAAATCACGCTCAGCCATTTGACCTGACAGCAGGCTAATACATGACCTGTTTCAGGGGCGGAGGGTGGGGAAGGGCAGGAGATTTTGCTCTTTTCTTGTTCAAAACAGAAAAGCCCTGCCTGCCTCTAGAAGGGTGAGCTCTTTTTTTTTTTTTTTTTTTTTTCTATTTTGCAGGGAAATGGTCTTTGTATTTGCTCTGTTCTTTCCAAATGGCAGCTATATTTTAAGACGGCGAGATAATGGCAATGATTTTAAGGCTCAGTAACGAGAAGCTTCAGTGGGTACTATCAGGGGACAGACAGACATCACTGAAAACACATGTGACCCTGCAAAACAGAGGGGAGGAAACTGGCAGGCACTAGTAATGGGAGAGGGAATGTAAATATCTCAGTGCCAGACCTATCTACAGCCTGCCCCTGTTTTTTGGGGAGTTCTGGCAGGGCTTCCTAGGCATTGATGCTGCACTGATTTCACCTTCCCGCTGCGCTAGCAGGTGGGGAGAGCCGGCAGGCAGGAGGCAGGGCTGTTTGGCAGCAGTGCCGGCTCCCCGGATGGGTTTTTTCTCCTGCTCCCAGCACGTTCCCACTGGAGGGACGGGATTTGGACAATGCCAGTGCTGTGGAGCAGGAAAACAAAAGTGGCTTTTCATTCGGGGCTCTTGCGCAAAGCGGTGGCACTTTAAAACTTTCCGAGTGTTGCATGGGAGTTTAGCATGTGACTCCCATTAAAGTCAATATGAGTCATGTGGCAAACAACCCCCCAAACACTTTGAAGATATACTGCAATTTATGTTTTTCTGATCCCCGTTTAAAAAAAAAAGAAAAAAAAAAAGAAGGGAAACTATTGTAGACCAGGACTTCAAGGACAGCTTTTCAAGAGCGGTTCTCTTTCCTTGTTTGCTCCTAGACATAAATCACGGTGGGAGGGAGCATAATCAGCTAGGCTGTTAGTTGATGATGGCACAGCAATGACTGGACAAGGGGAAAAAAAAGGGTGTGAAAAAGGAGTGTTGGTGAAAACTATATATTGATTACTTGAGCCTTGTACAAGTGTACTGACTGCAAAGAAAGCAGGTAGATTTCAGTACGATTTAAAAGCTTTGCATGGAAAAGCTGAAGTGTTTAACAGAAACTGGGGGGAAGCTGTGCTCCCAGGTCTGTGTCAGTGCCAAACCTCCCCAGGGAGACAGGTGATCAGGAGAGCGAAGGTGTGTGGGTCTCACTGCTCCCTTCCCCAGGTGATGTGACCTAGCAGGGCCACTTAGCTTTGGTGCCGTGTTTGGGACTGATGGTACCTGCTACCTGTGCATCCCCCCAGCAGGGATTAAAACCAGCCCAGCTGGTGTGGCTACCTGAGAGCTCCTCTTTCCAAAAGTCCAGGCTTGATGTTTGAATTGAAATCGGCATGAATTTCTCCCCCTACTCTTTGCGAGGAAGAATCCAAATGTCACTTTCCTCCCCCAGAACTGTGCCCACCAGTGAAGAGAAAAACCAAAAAACAAAGCCTCCTGAAGATGTGGTTTAGGTCTCCAGCTGCTTTTCCCAGGGATCCAGATTTTTAAGTGACCAGCTGTAATGCTTATCAAAACAGAGATTTCTCTATTACAGGAAATGTCAGTGTTCCAGCACAGACCATATTTCTTAAAATATTCTGCAACCCAAAGAACCTAACAAAAAATTCCTCTTCATTTCAGCAGCAGGGGCATCCAGCCGCATACTGTTCCTCAGCCCAACAGAAATTCTCTGACCCTTGGCCCAGCATCTTCAGCCCCTTATTCAAAAATGGGGTCCAGGATCTTACACAGCCACGCTGTTGGACCATACAGGGCCCCTAAAACCTTTTCCCAGAGAAAACGATCCAGAACCAGTCATGTTCTTGAAAACAAAAATAAAACAGCATCTTCCAGCAGGAATAAAACATGATCAGAAGTTTTTCTGGTTTGTAGATACAGTCACTGAAACAGTTCCAGAAACTCTCACTCTGACAGTGAAAGACCTAAGGATGAGATCTTCATCACAAACTCTTTGACTGCTTCTTATTTCCCCACATTTCAATGCTCCTGACAGCCACTGAAAGCCACATTTTTGAGAGGAAAGTGTTCAGTGGCAGGCGGTGCCACAGCAAACAGGATGCTGGACCTGAGCATACTCAAAAATCAAGCCTGGCCATATCCATGCATCATATTTGAAGACACTCAAACCAGGATCACCCATACCCCTGCTCCTGTAGCTGTGACTTGAGGTCCCCTCAGACTGTTCCTCCTGGCTCCCTGCTGTCACCAGCGGGCCTAGGTACAATGCCTCAGCCACAAGAGTGCCTGGGACATCACCTCCACACGTCCCACGCTGCAAAACTCTCCCCACTGCCATAAATCCTGCCCCCCAGCCCTACTGTTACATGGTGCCAGGGGAGGCAGGCAGCCGATGCTGCTGGTCCCCCCAGTGACACCATGACATGGGCATTGCTATTGACCAGTGCTCGCAGGTGAACATCACCTAAATGACCTCAGCCCCCATGTCTTGGCACCCCTGAAGAAATTCACGTCATACTGCTCCTCAAAAAGAAAATGTTTTTGTATCTCGCTAGCCCCTAAGGAGCCACCATAAAAGGGGATGAAAGATTTATCACTGCAGCGGCAGAACGGCAGCTCAGTGAGTATTAAATAACTACAATGGAAGTAGACAGGATTTGTTTTGATGAATAGTAAGTAGAATAAATGAAAAATTCAGTTTCCAGTGAGAACTACACACTGACTGGGGTTAGATTAAATGGATAAATGGAGAAAAATGGAGGAGTGAGAAGTTTTTGATATTTCCTTGATATTTTGTTTTGACAGTTTCAGAATAAATTGTTTCAACACATTATTTTGAGAGGATGTTTTCATTCTGAAATTCACCTGAATTGAGAAATACTGAAACAGCACATAATATATTATCCTGAACCAAAGTGTGGGGGTTTTTCTCCTTTTTTTTTTTTTTTTTTTTTTAATTTAGCTACTGAACTATTGAAAAAATAATCCATTCAGGTAATGCTGAGAAAAATCGAGGTTGATAAGAGGCCTGATAATGCGATTGCCGTCCAGTCATGTCCCTGCCTGGCATATAAAATGTTTTCAGGAAATTAAAACCTCCCTAATAGTGCACGTGGAATATGCTTCTCAGCGCTCACGTCCTCCAATGTTTATTCTTTATTTTATCTTTACTTGTCCTTGTCTCGCTTTTCATCTTGTGTGGGAATTTTTATAAAAGATATTTTGTTCCCAGGACAGAAAGCACAAGGCTTTAATGGTCAGCAGGTGAGAGGTGACATCCAAGAGAAAATGCAGTGCTGCACCATAGCGGATTCACAAGGGTGCCTGGGATTAGGTCGGATGTGGTTTCCTTGGTTAGTGAGATGCATCTGCCCAGAAAGCAAATGCATTTCTCTTAGGCTTTGCTGTAGCCTCTACCTTTATTTCCAGATTAGAAAACTCCAAAAGGCAAAATCAAGAGGAGCCTGCTTTTATTTTCCCATCCCAGTTACGCACCTTTGCACATCGAACTTCCCAACTATTTCCATGACAACAGATTATAGACTGACACTTTTTTCCTCCACTGGCAGCAAAGTTATAAACCGGGGATTTATGAAGTACCATTGCTAAGGGATGCATCAGGATCAGGCAGACACGCCACGCGTTTCTGAAATAACTCACGCCTGGCTGTCGGGAGGGCTGGGGCGCTTTGTGGAACACCGTGCTTGACATTCACCCTGCCACTGCCGCCGCACTCAACGCCGCCCGCTGGCGCTGGAGCCCCGGTAAGCGGCGAGCAGATACGGCGTGCCGTAAATCACTTGCTGTATCCTCGCTTTTATATGCTTTTGTATTTTTATTGCTTTACTTTAGCCGCTCGCTGTTGTAAGCGAATCAATTAGAAGTTTACTTATCACCCCTGGGTAGGGAACGTGTGGGCGCTCCCCTCCATCCTGGGTGCTGCAAGATGGGACCTGGCTAGAGGGAAGGGACTCTTTTTCAGGGGGTGTGGTGATAGGACAAGGAGTAATGGTTTTAAACTGAAAGAGAGGAGTTTAGATTAGATATTAGGAAGAAATTCTTTCCTGTGAGGGTGGTGAGGCATCGGAACAGGTTGCCCAGAGAAGTTGTGGATGCCCCATCCCTGGAAGTGTTCAAGGCCAGGCTGGATGGGGCTTTGAGC
>JAOXNO010000001.1:129308816-129331019 GCA_028565335.1 Limnodromus scolopaceus
GAAAGGGTTATTAAGCATTGGAATGGGCTGCCCAGGGAAGTGGTTGAGGCACCATCCCTGGAGGTATTTAAAAGACGAGTTGACACAGTGCTTAGTGACATGGTTTAGTGATTTTTTTTATCAGAGTTAGTTTGATGGTTGGACTAGATGATCGTAAAGGTCCCTTCCAACCTAGACAATTCTATGATTCTATGATTCTACCAGTGCAGACTGTCTGACAGAGTAGGGAACATCAGTTCACTGTTGCTTTAGCATGTGGCTTACACCTCTGAAGCCCGCTGACCATGTCCCATCCAGTCCAACAGAAGTGGGTGGAAGCGTGACCAGGAAGATGCATCAGCAAACACCCAGCTCCACCAGCACTTTGCAAGGGTCCTGCCTTTACAGAGATGGCAAAGCCTGGCATGACCAACAATGCTGGGTTCAGGTGTGCCACTCGCTGTGCACCAGAGCCACCCTTGTGTCTCCACATTTGCCTTGCAGAGGTCACATTAACTCAGCAGGTCCCACCACATCCAAGACCCCAGGCACCAGAGCCTGCCTTCCCCACGCAGCATCCTTTGCCTTCCCCAGGACAAGCTGCCCACTCGCCATAGCCCTGCGCCGAGGACGCCGGGCAGCAAGCCGCTCGGGCGCTGCAAAGCCCAGCACTGGTAAATCTGTTAAACTCTGGCCCCGGGTCCTCGCGCTCCCGCGGAGGGGTGGGATCGGCCCAGCAGGCCGCAAACAATTACAGGGAGGTGGAGGAGAGACAAGCACCGCTCGGCTCTGTAGCAGTCAGCAAGCAGATGGCTCTCTCAGCTTGCTTCGAAACTGAGCTCCAAGGTGCCGGAGGAAGGCCAAAACCCATCCGCTTTCCTGGGGGCTGGGCTTTTAAAGACCTGCGCTTTATGCACTGCTGTAGTATAGATCTCAGACTTGCTCACTTTCCCGCTTCCAGGCCAAGACCCCCGCGCCGAGCCGAGGCAGCCCCCTGCACACCCCCCCACCCTCGGTGCGCAGAGCCCGGCTAACACATCCCATCTGCCGCAGTGAATCAGCAAAATCCATCAGTATTTCCTGGCAGGATTTTGGCACCTGCTCACAGAGTGAGTCGACAGCCGAACCTGTTATTCCCTGCTGCAAGAATAATAAGCTTGCGTTTTCACAATGCTTTGCAGTGGAAAGTTTCCCAAAGCATTTCACAAACAGCACGGAGCGTAGAAAAAGGGGCTGTTCCTGCCAAAACCTGAAGCACAGCCGTTCTGTTCTGGAAAACAGCAACTGCTAAATAATGAAGAGAAACAACACAGAGCTTTTTAGGAAGCAAAAACAAATGGCTGGAGGGGTGTGGAAAGATATCCTGGAAACTTTGCTAGAATTAATTTGGGAAAAAAGGCTGTGGACATGTAACCGTCTTGGCTTTAATTTTCATTTCAAAAGGCTTCCTTTTGTTATTTGTGTGCCAGTCATAACCAGGCTCCTGCTTCTTTGGAAGACAATCAGCAAAAAAAATTTCTGCCTTTATTAAAAAAAACAATGCTGAAGAACATTTAGATCACATAGATGGCCTCCAGTCAGCAGAGCAGCAGGGTCTGATGAGCGCTGCTTGCGGTACGGAAGGGAGTTTCTGGGGTAATCTCAGAAGCGATAGCAATTTTCTTTGAGTGCTCATGCAGGCACAGGGAAATTTCGGAGGCACAGCTGGGACTCAGGTCCAGCTTAAGGTCTCCACGTCAGAGCTGGGTGCCTAAATTTTCTTTTTCATCAGTGGAGAGCTAGTCAATGGAGGGTAGGGAGCAATGTGCCCCATTCCACACTAGAGACTGATGGGAAATTTAGATTTACTCCTCTCCGGATTATACTCTGATGTCTAAATTTGGATAATGTGTGCCATCTGGGACTCCCTGGAGTGTCCAGGGTGTTCATATGGGGCTCACATAATAGACACGGCCAAGGGTGCCTTTCCTGAGTAGCAGCTGGAGGCCAGGGCTGGACCTCAGGCACCTCAAAGGGTACAGGACAGCCGTGTTTACCAAACTCCCTCCCACCTTGGATCCCCCCCATCTGCAAGGGGAAGGCAGAAACCTTGTGCCCATGCAGACACCAAGGCGAGTGCACCTACGGTTCACTGCCTTCAGCTCAAACTGCCTTCTGTCCCTCAGCCCTGTTAAAGGCAGAAACAGAAGGACCTTAGAAGATTTTAAATGAAAAGCCCTACCAGCAGACAAGGGCAAGGAGTATCTGCACTTCAAACACTCATGTGTGCTTGCTGGCATCACCTCCAAGTAGGAAGCCACAATGGTCTGACACTTGCACACTTGGTGCCTATGGAATAGAGGCACTGATAACGTGTGATGGAACAGCGATTACTGAAAATATTGCTGGGTTTGCAATTGGTGCCCTCAATTCCAGTAGAAAGTATTCAATCAATCCATCATATATTTTCCAGTGAATTTAATGTCAATCATATCTCATTGCACCTTGTAGGGGTTTTAGATTTTATATTTTTCTTTCAGCAAGACTGCTGCTCCTGAATCTGTAACACTCCAGGAACAGTCACGTGAGAACACATATTGGATGCATTTTTGCATTTCCTAGAGATTATCAGATTATAGTTATCAAATCACGGATTATGATTTAATTACTTCTCATTATCTGAGCTGTGGAGCTCTTGAACCTGAGAAACCCATTCCTTAAAAACTAAACAAAAAAAAAATTAAAGAATAGTATCCTCTGTAACCATTTCTATAAACCCTTCTGGAAAAATCCTCTGCACATCCCTAAGGCTACAAAAGAAATGAGTTTTACTGTTCAAGAAAAAAGCAACATATCTTTCTGAAATAAAATTCTGAGTTCCATTCTGAGGCAGGACCTTTATTCTGAAAAGCAGTGGACTTCCATGCTTCTGTGTAAATTTTTCTTATTTCAACAAGACCTCACCTTTAATACTTCGGTAGAGAAAGTACCTGGGAAAAGCTGTTTAATAACTGACAAAATGTCAAAGTATGTTTCTGCAAAACAAAGAGATTTATAACGAAATGTATGTTCTAGCTTTTATTTCAAATTCTTTATTAACATGTTCAAATATTTAAACTGATCCCAGGGAAGAAGGGGAACAGAGATTAGATGCCAAATTAATTGATTGGCTTCAAACAAAGACTACACTGAAAAAAATCCCCATCATGTGCCACTTTGTATGTTTACTTAACTTGTGTAAATAATTGCAGATGCAACTAATTAGCGTAAAATATTAACAACCAATGGCAACAGTGGAATAGCAAGCATCCTTAGAGATACTGGTTTGAGATGACATCTCTTTTGGAAACTGCCTGGTTTTGATTTTGTAGAATCATACAAACGTAGGCTTAGCTTAAACCTCAGGAGGTCAGCTAATTTTAATCCATCCTCCTGTCCTCAGGCAGGAGTGAACATCCATCACTGAGAGATGTGTCTTGTATAGCCCTAAAACACTCCACAGTCAGTCTCAGTAGCCCATGCCAATTCTTAACAATCATTACATTTAACCTAAATCTCTCGTGTTGCAATTTAAGCTGATAATTTCTCGTCTTGCCTTCGGTCATGATGAAGAAATGAGCAACATCCTACTTGTAGCAAGTTTATACACATTTTAAGACACTCTTGAGATCCCTGTCTTCCCTTCAGTATTCCCTTTCAGGAAACAAACAACTCAATCCCTCCCTCTCATCCTTCCTCCCTCCTTCATTCCCTCCCTTCCATCCATCCACCCACCCACCCACTCATGCTGTATTTCCTAAATGTCTCACAACTTTCTTCTTTTGTCCTTTGTGTCCTCTGTAATGGATCTTTATCTTTCTTTACCTGAAGCTCCCATCCCTGGAGACAGATGTAAGTAAGTTTCCTAGCCAGATATTTATTCCCTTTTCAAGGGCACCATTTAGTCCGTGTCTCCCTAGTGTTACAGAACCAGAGAATCACAGAATGATATGAGGTTGGAAGGGACCTCTGGAGATCATCCAACCCCCCTGCCAAAGCAGGTTCACCTAGAGCAGGTTGCAGAGGAAACTCATTCATACGAGCGTAGATGCTCATATGAGTGTGGATACCCCCAGTTTTAGGGCTCTTGGCTATTTTGAATTGGAGACTCTCTTCTGTTTTCCGTCAGAGGCAGATGGTCTGACCCAGCATGCACACCTAACTCCACACCAACAGAAAGGTCAGGGCTGAGCAAGACACAGTGTAGTCACCCATCTCCCCTGTCTGAAACAAACAGAAGCAACGAAATCGGTCTTTAGCACAAGTGTCCTAGTTTTTTTAGGAAAAGTGTAATTCCTTTATCATCTTCTCAAGGTCAGCATAATCCCCAGAGTATTCAGCTTGACCCATTTAATTTCAAATAAATATTTCTTTGGTTTGGATCCTAAAATCAATCCACCCTTTTAGGAAGAAGGTACTCATTGACTACTCAAAAACAGAAGCAAGCTCTGAAGTACCATTTTGTATCGCAGTCTTGTAGGACTCAAATCTGTCTCCTATTAAACTCAAGTGAGTAGTAAGTTTAATGAGAATTGAATCACGATCATACAAGATCAGGATGGTGACGTGAGGGCTGTGCAGTGTTGCCAAGCAGTTTGGCTTTAGCAGGCTCAAGGGCAGCCTTCACTTGCACTGCGGCGCTGGGGCATTAGATGGAAAAGCCGCAGGCTTGCTGCTGTAGCAGGGCAGGGAATTAGCTTACCCAGCCCATTAGAGATGAGATGTCTGTTTCAAATGAACTTTCCCATCACCTGCCTTCTTCCCCTCCCCTGAAGTAGATAGTCATTTAAGCATAAAAAGTAATGTAAGGGAAAGAGAAACATGATTTAACCACTGGAGGCACTTATCTTCCCATATGGTATATAATGCCTTGACAGTCGCTTACGCTAGACACCCACTAAAATCAGGCAACGTGAATCCTGTCATTTGTGCGTTCTTTTGCATTTCCAATTAAAAACCTGATGGAATCCCACAGGCTGATAAATTTTAATAGATCCTTTCCATGGACTCCAGAGGCTCAAGACAGACCAACCCATCCCACTGAGATGCACACACCACCTCGGGCTGGAGGCACCAGACAGCTGTTCACTGCAGAAGTGGCTGGCAGGGTTTAGGATCGTACCCACTCAGTGCTAGAGGTGACTTCCCTCTCCAGAGAGCCTGCAGATGCAAAGATGCGAGAGCACAGGTAGGGCCAGGGATAAAGGAGCCCAAAGTTCAGGGCCTTGCTTCACTTGGTTCAAACAAGAGGCTTGGAACAAAGGACACGTCTATACTGTGCCACAAAACGTGGGGCGGAGAGCCCCAGCCCAACAGGATCTACCTCGCTGCCAGGACGGGCAGGTTTCGCAGCTGTGTCAATAGAAAGCTGCACCCCAACTGCTGGCCCCTCTGGGTGGCGGGGCTTGCCAAGAGAGGCACATCAAAGGGCCCTGTGTTTGAGAGGAAGGTGTGCCCACAGCAGCACTTCAGACCGAGGTGGTCTAACTTCATGCGTCCTCGTTGAAGTGTCTAAATGGGTAGCAAAAGTCTCCACTCTTATCTAAGCATTACTGTTTATTGTCGGTGGAGATACCATAGAGACAGCAGGACTCCAGCTGGTGGTCCAGAAGAGCACAGGTCGCCCACGGATGTGTTCCCCGTCTGCCAGTCTCACATGGAGGTCTCAGACAACTTAGGACACTGCAGATGGAGCCTATGATATCGCAAATGGCTTTAGACACCCATGATCAGGCAACTGTACCAAGCCCTGGATTGCCATTGATTGCAAATGGGAGTTTAAATATCCAGCTCATATCAGTCTATGTGACAATTTCAAACCAAATCACATCTTCCATCTCTACAGATACTCTGGATTAGCCAGTTTAGGATGGCTTTGGTACAATCTGTAGCTCACCCCAGCATAACAGCTAGAAATGACCTTAATCTCACAGGCCATTGACCCTTCATGGTCTGGGCAGAAATTCCATCCCAGAAGCAGCAGGTTTCACCTCCAAATCTTTTATTTCAGGAAAACAACATCTTCTAACAAAAATTTCTATGATTTCTATATTTGGATTTCCCTGGAGATGCTTGAGAATGGCACTGATCTTTTAATGAGAACACTATTTTAGCTGTTTCCTTTTTGATTTGGAAGATAGAGGGTTGGGGTTTTATTGGTTTTAGAGGTTACTGCCCATGTTGAGATTGCCACCAGGACCAGTGCTCCATCCCTCAATGGCTCCCTTCACCATGTTGTTTCAGAGGGATCCAGGCGCTGGTCACAGACCTGGGTCTAATCTTTTCAACAGCCCCTCGGCATCCCCCATGGGGGTAGGGGTGGGAGAGAAGAGGCAGAGGCACTGGCTGCTTCAGTGAGCCAGGATCGCCTGGAGGACTGGAAGGAGTGTCTTGGGCAGAGGACACAGACAAGGGACTTGTTTGAACAAGAACTGCTCAGAAGGGGTGACACTCATACTGCCATCCTTACTGAAACACCCAAGAAGTTTGCTTTTTCCTTTCAGCTGTAACCTGAGTGTTAGCGTTGTTGTCTGCTAATGAACTGTATCTTTTTTTATCTCGCAGATGCCCGGAGATGTAAAGTTGCTCCTTAAACTGCTCCCGGATGAATAGGTTGGTAAGTGGTTACTTCCTTAGCACTTTACATTCCTTGGAAACCAATTATTTTTATTTCAGAAGCTGTGAATCCTAGAAAGCCTGTTCCTAGCTCAGAAATGTAGCTGAAAGCATCAGTACTCTAAATTAGGAGCACGATCTAATTGATTAGTTTTAAAAAAATATGAGTTCCAAATTGAAGCAAGGTGGAAGCTTTCATTGCCTTGACTGCTTTAAAGCATGAATGTTTCCTTTTTAACATTGCTTCTCAATAAATATTCTTTTTAATGAATTCCAGCGATGCCTTGTGCATTGCTATAACTTTATCAGACTACGCTCAGACATTTTTTGTTTTCTCCTTGGGATGCTGACATGGGCGTTCAAGGTATTTGATCTTTGGGAAGGGTGAATTGGGAGGCCATCTGATCTAATGGGGTGGGCACTAGACTGGGGCTCTAAAGACCCAGGTGCTAATCTCCATTCTGTGACCTTGGGCAAATCATTTCATCTTCCTGCCTGTTTCTCTCCTACCTTTTATCTTTCTTTAACACTCTTAATTAAGCTGGAGAGCTACAGATAATACAGATAATACAGATAATAACCAATTCTTCCCTTTCATGAATTAGACATGCTCCTCTTAAAATGCCACAGAGGTTGGACTGTGGTGAGTGCGTGCAATTACTTTTAGTAAAGGCAGTGGTTGTTGCACACAACCTCCCCGGATTCATATGAGCATCTGGATTAATTATATCCTGCCTTTGGTAATCCTCTGGAGAATGAAAATAATGAAGGGTAAATACCTTTTATTAATACAATTATGGAACATAATATGAAAAAAAGCTGAATGCATCATACATTTCAGTAACTACTTAATGGAACAGGAGGACACAACTAGAACAAACACCCTGTCCTCAGACATGCTCCCTGCTGGGTTCCAGCTGAGGGAGGCAGAGCTGCCAAGCTTCCCACACCACCAGCAGCACATCACCAAACCCCAAAGGTTTTGATGCAGAGACATGACTGTGTGGGCTATCAGCAGGCCCTGTGATACTGAGAATATGCAGTGAGGAGCTTGAGCTGTGTGCCAAGAGAGGTTGTCCCTTGCCTGCTGCGATGCTTCAGACGGGGGGGAGGACTGGGGTCTGCAGACGTCCCAGCGGACCATGAAGTCTCCGTGATGAGCCATGGTAGGCTGCGTATTTCAGAGGGATGGAGGCAACTGGCAAGCTTCTGAACCGCAATTCAGTGGCTGAGGATGTGTCTGTGAAAGTCACTCAGCCATGATTAGGAAAGTAAAACTTTCAGCAGAAAATAATATCCCGGTTAAGCACTCATAGTGCCTAAAGTAAACAGTGACATCTTTGTATTGAAAAAAAATCAGTGGGAGAAATCTAACCTGTGAAAACCATCTGAAGGCACACAGTGGAAAATGGATCATGACAGTCTGAGTGCAAGAGGATGTGATGAAAGGTATATTTTGCGTTCAAACAGATAAGGTAGATGAAATGTAAAAAATCCAGAGCCCTCCTAATGCAGTGCCAGCACTGAAGATCACAACCGTGGGTCACTCAAGCACTCAGAGCCCACCAGCAATGTTAATGCAGCCTCCTTGCAGAGCCACACCACCAATGGTCAGGGTGGTCCTTCCTTAATGCCGGCTCTCAGACAGGCACCATACAATGCATGGTTATTACTTGAGAATAGCTGTAGCAGCACCTTAAGGAGCCACTCATGTAGGACATTGTTATCCAGGAAAGAACTGGGAAAAAAAAAAAAAAAAGAGGCAGTGTCTGTATAAAAGAGTCTGGAGGAGAGAGACAGTTCTGCCCCCTGTCTTCAGTGCGGTGCTGCTCTGCTCTTTCATTCACTGAATATGATTCGCTGCATACAGTTCACTAGGAATATGTACGGTGTACAGTATTTTAAGGAATGGCTAGAATTTCACCCTCAGAGGAACCTTTAGGACATAATAAGTTTTTCAGATTACAAAATGGGCTCTGTCTGTTTCTCATCCTTCTGGTAGAAAGAAAGAAAATTTAGAGAGGGGTGTCTTTCTTTTCTCCCTATCAGCTCTTCTACTGCTAGAGCTTAAAACCCTGCAAGGTGAGAAATACACACCTAGTATCAAAAAAGCCACTTAAACAAGAGGGTTGGGCTAGACAAGATCTGGAGGTGCTGTCAAACCTCAATTATCCCAAGATCCTCTGAAGAAATGCACAACCTTGCTGCCAAATAGGTCCTATAGCTTTGCTATCCAAATGCCACTATTCCCATGTCAGCAAAGCGCATCAGACCCTTAGTTCAGTCATCTCTGGGGGAAAATATAGTGCATCTCTACCACAGAACCTGTTGTGCTGGTCTTTGTGGGGTTTTTTGGCTTCCTATTATCCAAGCAGCAATTAAAAGAAAAGGAATTAGCTTCAAGCCAGAATGGGCTTAAATACTTTATAAGGGAATCAAACAGACCTTCAAAGTCACACCGAAATGCCTAGCTCCAGCCATTGCAATGCATGTCAATATTTCACACCCTGCGTACTGGATGTAGCAATGGGACTGCTGGCTTTTTTTTTCCAAAGAAGCATGTGTTCCTCCATCTCTGCATTGATATAAACCCTCCATGTCCGTGTAATTTTTATTTTCCGCTCAGTTAAGTAAAATGTAGTCCCCGGTGAAATATTCAGAGTGTTTGGACTGATAACTCCTTACAGAGACAATCACAGCCTTCTGAAGAAAGGGGAGGAGGGGTGTCCTTCACCCCCCTCTGCAGCAGACAGGTCTGCTTAGTGCTAGTCCTCGACTGTCTGCTTCCCAGCCCACGTCTAGGCATCCAGCCCCTTCCAGTTATCCCTCCTGGTCTCTGTAGCCCCCCAATGCTAAATTTCCAGGTATCTCACTCTCTAAATGCCTAAGGCCGACATGACCCTCAGGGGCAAGTCGTTTCCCTGCCGGGAGGGTAATGCATGTTCACACACTATCATTTTCTTCCTCAGCCTATGCTGCTATCCTCGTCAAACATACACACATACAGGCACCCGCACACATGCACGCACATGAAGCTTTTAAAAGAAAAGTCAAGAATGAACCCTGCATTCACATCAAAGAATATAAAATACCCCAGGTTTAAAAAGCTGTCAAAATTAGCTTTAAACTGAACAGAATATGTGTCAAGGAACAGCTAAAGTACCCCCAAAAAATCCTAATTCTTATCCTGCTGAGAAGCCAGCCATCTGCCATCTCTGATTTTGTGGGCAGACTGCTGAAAATACGCACCACAAAACACTAAGTCTGTTTTTGTTTACATATAGATATATGCATATATATATGTCTAGTCTACAGTACTAAATGTAGTGCTTTGTTGTCATGCCAACCTTTGTATTTTTCATGTAAGTACTATAATTTTACGATCTGGGCCCATGAGATCAGTATACAAGAGAGCAGAACTAGCAATGCGTCTAATGGCACTGGGTAATTCCCAGGACCAGGCCAGGTGCTTGGCAGCCTGGAGAAGCAGACGAGGAGGAGGAGAAAGTAGTACCTGCCTCCTGAGGGACGTGTGAGGCTTTAAGCCACTGTCTGGCCTCATGCAGAATAAATGCCATGGGTCCGTGCTCCCTCGTAATGTTTCTGAAATCTGCAAAAACCTCCACCTTTTTGATTAGACTAACCAGAGCAACGCAACCTGCACATACGGCTTCAGTGAAGCTGCATCTGAAATGTTTTTCAGAGTCGAGGCAGCAGTGGCAGAGAGAAAAGATCCAGAATGATGGACAGAGGAGGTAAAGAAAAGGAATGTGCAGGGTAAGGATTAGGCAATGACATATCAGAGACTCGGGTTCAACTCCACATGGGTAAGGTGACATGTCTGCAGATATCTGCACCTGTGCCTGAGAGCCATGCCTGAGGCCAAGTGCGCCTCCCATCTTCATTGCTAACCTCCACAAAGACTTTTTGGCCTTATCACCTGGTGAGGAACCCCCCCTGCACCAGTGCTGCAGAGTGCAAGAGGGCTCTGCCCAGAGGACCAGGTCCTTGGACCCCTGTTTTGTAAAGGCTTTCTACCAGTATGCAGCAGGTCTGTCACCAGATACGCCTCACCACCTGTGCAACCTCACATACCTGATGTGAACACAGAGAAGCTTTGTATCAAAGGCACAAGAAGAGCAGGCTCACCACACATTCCAGGAAAGGCTGCTCTGTGCACCACACCAGTGCCCAGGGGTCTCCACCACTCCTGGGAGAGCAGGCACACACCTGGAGACTGCATGGACAGGCTCTGGACTCTCCAGTGACCATTTCTGACCCAGGCTTTCTGTGACACCCCAGACAGGGTTCAAAGAGCTGCCAGTGGATGCGAGCCCTGCTACAAACTGACCGGAGCAAATTTTCCCAACCACTATCCACTTGGCCATCTGCGTTAGCTCCTTCAGTGAAACAGGGTTACAGAGAACATGGTTAAGAGCAGTCACAGGCTCTTGCTGGATTTCATTGCACTGCTCGGCCTTTGCTGTAATGGTCTCCCATGCAGCCCCTCAGAGAACAGCAACAAGAGTCTTCCATACTCAGATCCCTTCTGCTGCTCAAAAACTACACTTGATGCTCAAACCACAGGGCTTAAAGCATGCTCCATGGGCAGAGCACCTGCTCTGAACTCATATTTTGGAGTCACTGGGAAGTAACTCCACAGCGAGTAAAGTAGCTGATTAAGATAACACCCCCATCTTCAAAAGAACTGTGAACTCTAGGCTGATCCTGTTCCAGACCCACAAAGCCAGTCAAGCGTCAGCTGTCCTCAGCAAAATATGAAACCTACTCACTCTTCTGCTACACCCAGCGCATTGCCATGTACCTGCCATGGATTTTCCATACCCAAATGAGTCAAGCAAAATCCATGCCAGCTTCAAAGCCGCTTCAAAGCCACGCGTGTGACTTGTATTCAATCTGTTTGTTATCAAGTTGTCCCCTGTCATTTGGCAAGTTGCTTCTAGATGTGGCGGTGCATTCAGGATATGTCTGGTGAGAGAGGAATAGCCTCTGTCAGTAAGAACAATGAAATATGTGATGTCAAGCCTATTGCTTGTCCCCTGGATTTCAGGCCACTCTGCTTCATATTTGCTCTTGCTGAGCAGAGTCTGGACCACCTGAGGCCAATACTGGCAGTCCCCATGGAGGAAAAGAGCCAGAAAGAGACACCTAAATATGTGGCCAAATGCAGACGCTGACACCTATAATCAGTAGATCACTTCTGTCTAGACCCTGGGGCCTGAGGACACCCAACACAGCAAACGTGGAAGCCGCTCTCTTGCGCAGTGAAAATCGTGTCCGCTGGAAAAGGAGGCCTCAGCAGTCGGCATAAATCGCGTCAGCTCACACCAGGGAATAAGACCAAAGCATCTTGGTGTAAATCTTCCCCAGGCTACGCTCCATTGCTTTTCACTTGCCAACAAGGACGAGGGCATAGCCGTTTTGTTATCTGTCATTATCTGTTTTCGTGTTCTCACAAACAAATGGGTAATATTCCCCCAGCAGGTAGCACTCTCCGAGGCCGGCCCCCGGGAATAGATGAGTGCATTCATTGCGGGGACCTTTGCATTGAAAGTGAACCCAGCTGATCTCTGTGGCGCTGGGCTGTAAAGACAGGCTAACGAACACAAAAGGGGTCAGTGAAGTTATGCCAAACATACGCTGTGTAATTGATTTCCAGATTTGGTTCGCTATCTGTATTACCGAAGAACAAAGGAGGAGAAAGACTTAAAATATGATGCAAGACATAAATATTTCTCAATGGGATATTTGTAAAAGTTTTCTGTAAGGCATCATCTGCTCTTTAAGCCTTGACTGTTATTCCATTTTCAGAATTTATAGCACAAATAATAACCACATTTTCCTTCTTTTAGAAGTATCCATGCAGGTCCTCAAATAGTTGGCTATCAATCTGAGGAATGAACATCTTAGAGATGGCTCTCGCAGCCAAGGCCTCAAGAGATAAGAGGATAATAACATGACGCATTAGCCCTAAGCGTTCCTGAAATCCACGATTCCCCCACAGACCCAGTTACTTCCCAGCGCAGGGTTAGTTTCTTGGTAGCTGGCGAAGTTCACCCCAGCAACTTGTGCAGCATTTCCTGCCGTCCCCTTCCCACTTTCTCAAGAAAACTGGGATGGAACAAAATAGCTTTTGAGGCCAGAGTCGATTGCCATCTCCAGATGCTTTACATTCAACATGCCATCTGTGTTTTGTTTTCTTGTTAAGAGGGTTTTGTAACAGTTTTTATTATCTACTGTAACTAGAAACAACAGCAGGAAATCGTGTAGTGCAAAGCAAGTATAGCGAGTGATTTGGCTTCACAATCACCGGCCATCAATCCTCCACTTGAAACCTCTCCATTGCGAGCCTTTTCCATCCTCGCTTGCACGTGTATGTGCGTGAGAGAGAGGGTGCGAGTGTGGGGCAAAATCATGCGTTTGGCAGAAAGGCAGGAGAAGGGTGAAAAGACCTCCAAGAGACCTAAGGCATAGCGGGGTGTAATGCTGTTGCAAACAGACAGCATTGGCACACAGCATGCAAACTCGTTAGCTCATTGCTCTTTTTTCTGAGGGGAACGCAAACTTTTCTGCACCTTTGGTCAGCCCAAGAGATTATCCGACCATCCAATTTACTTGGTCCTGTGCTCTCAGCAATTTGATTAACAGCTTCATTGATTAATAGTGATTAGTTTAACCAACGGAGTTAACCTCAGAATTAATGTGTGGTCAGTAATTTAAGTGACTTGTAAAAAAAAATCATCCTGATTGCTGTCTTGCAGCCTATTACCATTAAATCTTTCTTTTAATTGTAACCTTCTGCTTTCTGCACAAACCCACCATCTCACACAAACTCCAGTTTCAGTGTTTGTACTCCTCTGTATACACTAAGTGGAGGAAAAAGGAGGAAGCAGCATGGATTATGATATCCTAGTATAGAGTTATTGTAAAATTGCACTCACTGCATACCAGGGAATAGGAAATTTCATTTTCAAGGGCTCCCCAGGGGTCTGAGATAAACTACAAAAGTCACAACTTGTCATAATTAAACACTCATGCCCATTACACACAAAGGAAATTATGCACATTTATCTAGGTCATTGAAACATTCATATGGCAATACTATACGTGAATGTCCGTTAATATCCTGTAGGAATTCAGTGAAAGTGTTCTCCCAGAAGTGATGCAAGGCAGTCTTGGATGAAGGTGCCGTAATAGCAGAGGAGAGAAAGGGAAGCATGGGAATGGTAAATGTATTTCCAGAAGGAATGCAAAAGTGGTTAGATGGGTATACCTATCATTCCCTCTTGGACAAGTAAAGTATAAATACGTTTATTGGATAAGCTTTTCATAGCATTATTCTATATGGTTATCAAGCAATAGTAATAGGAGTGGTTTAAAAACTGATAAACACCAAACGTGCCATTTGAAAGTCAGCTTGGCTCATCTAACGAAATTTGGTTTATTGGAAGTTGGTAGCTCTGAAAATGTCTCCCACATCTTCTCTCAGATTTGTATTTTGAATATCTACTTGCTGTGGGAATGTGTGAGGGGCCTGACAAATAAGAAAATATTTTTCTATAGATACCATCCTAGTCATCCATATTCCCTTTATTTTTGTCATCTCCTCAATGGTAAACTGTAGCAATCTTGCCTGCCCTCCGGTATTTTCCAAAATTAAAAAAAAAATCTTTTTTCCCCATTAAAAAAAAGCAGCAAGGATTGTTAGAAACAGCCCTGATGAGTTTGGCACTAGCATCTCCTGGGGAATTAATGGCCAGGTGTTGCTAATGGCTCTCAGCTTTGCGTCAACACTCCAAGTCACTCCTAATCCCCAGGACGGGCTCTGCTCCTTATTGCTTAATTAGAACACAAACAGCTCTATGAAAATAACACCGATGGTCTGATTCAAACCCACAAAAGAAGATAAAATGCAGGAGTTAAGGGTTAAAAAAAATAAAATAAAATCCCAGAAGGACTAACACACAGCCATCTGTGTAAGTAGGTTTTGTTTTGCAGCAAACACTGTTAATAGAAATGGCTGAAAATATATTTTTTCAGAATCTGATCTGTAGATGTTTTGCAGCTAAAAGACCTGCATTCAGTTGCTTTTATTCCTAGATTATGTTTTATGCTATTTGGACCACTGCCAAGTATGTGACAACCCTTGTGTGGGAAAGTGGCATGAATTTTAAGAATGAATGAGTAGTCCTCCAAGTGTTTGTGCCAGAAGCACCTCATTCACTAGTGGTGTTTGTTTTTTTCTTTTATAAGATGTTTTATTCATCCAATCAGAAAAAAAATAAAAAATCTTACCATATGACCCATGAAATTTGTGCAACATCAAGAGTCATCAGGCAGAAGAACCCACAATTTTGATATTCCGTCACAATATTGGGTAAAACTCTCAGACAAAAAACATATTCACAGGAAATCAGTAGTAAGTCATGAACCATTTCTTTAATCCAAAAGGAAGAGAGTTTGTGATAGCATTTGAAGCATTTCCACTTTCTTTTGTTTTCAAAATGCTTTACAAGCTTAAACATATATAATTGTTTGGTGTTTGCAGAAGTGTCCCATCTCCAGCTCTAGAGGTAGAAATGTCCGCGTAAAAAGGGAGCTCCTAGAAAATCAGATCAAATTAGCCATGTGAGTTTATTCTTCTAGATTCAAACTTTATTGTTGAAGTGATCCAGGGGTCATTTTTTTGAATATCTATAATTTTTTCTGTATGGACAAAGCAATCCAAATTAAGCCCAGTGCTCTGTTTAAAATGCAGGTCTTGCAACGTACGCCTGACCGTAGGAGAAATTTCCAGACCTGTACTAGTAAGATCCATGTCTGGATGTAGATTGAAACACATGATTTTGCTTAAGACACTTTGTTGCAGCTGCCAAAGAAAGAATTTTTATTCTTTAGCTATTTGTGAATCTGGATATACACCAGATATAGTCCTACAGTAAGCAGGAACATGACCTTTAGACTTTTATAGAAAACCAATGCTAAAACACAATTCAAATGATTGTTTTACAATGCATTAAAACAACCTTTCTCTCCTAAACTAGCAGACAACTCTACACTAAGTCACATTTCCTTCAAGAGGACGCTAGTGAAAATAAAGCATTATTTTACGGGTTTTTATTGGTGTTTGTTACTTGAAAAAAAATAAAAAGGAGATGCAGCCATCAGTACTTTGGATGCATTTGGAAGATGTGCCATACCTATTAGCAGTACTATTATCCCTGTCGGCAGTGCTGCTGCACTTCAGCTAAGCTGCCTCGGAAGGCTCATGTACATACAATGCATCCTGTTTCCTCTAAAAAAAATCACTTAAGCTGACTTCTGCTAATCCCCCTGGCCACACAGAGTGGGCTCAGTTCAGGCCAGGGAGCAGAGCCAATTTAAAATGTGAGCTGTAGTATCTCTTGCAAGATAGAAATTCAGCTTCGCATTTGGAGAGTGAGAGTGGAGGAGAGAAAGTCGGAAGGTTTTCACAGGTATCCTGGTAACAAAATCTGAGTGAGCTCTGTACCAGCACCGGCAATGACAATAATAACAAAGAGCATCTACCGAGCAACGTTACTCTGCTTTTTGTATTTGTCTGTGTAGCAAATTAGAAGTACAAGTTTTATCAATTCATATATATTAAAGACTAATGACTTTGTACATGCAGATTGAGAACTTTTGAGAGATGTGTTGCTTCATCTCTTTCAGCCATTTATAGCTTTAGCCTTTTTTTACCCTGAGATATACTTTTTATATATTGTAAAGTACACCGCAGACTTGCATTATAAATTATTTCCCTAGGGTTTCACTAGGGTAAAGGAGCTGCTTTTAACAAGATACCTATCCAAATGTGGCTGTGTGCATTTATCAGTCAAGTGTTCAATTACTTGGAAACCCTCAATAACCACGTAGGACCTGAAGCTTTTGTCCTGCTTAGCCTGTTTAGCTACATTTCATATGTCGGCAAATAATTAGTCTTTTGTACAAGTGGTAATGTGTGAGGGAAATTTCCCCAAGGGAGCGGAAAAAAAATTGGTGCCCTCATCTTATGCCCTGTATTGTCACCATTTGCTAAGCATGATGTGTTAGGTGTTGATCTTGCAGTATGTCTCCCTGGCAAAATGAAGTTATGAACGTAGCATCGCTGGGCATGTCTATGCCTCATTGAGTCTACTTAGCCCAGGTAACAAGAAGAGTGAAAGGATGGTGTACGGGAATCAGAATGGCTCAGCAACCCAACTGCCCTCCTGAGGCCCGTCTAAAGCCTGTTCCACTGCATCTTTGCTGCTCTTGTACATCTTTATAAGCACACCTTCATCTTGTCATGGAGACAAACCCCTGGCAAGGGAGAGAAGGCATGATTTGTTTCTCTCCTAAGAGATTAGGCAGCACCACCTCCTCCTTCCTCACCTTTCTTTTAAATCAATGTATGGCTGGATGGGATTCCCTGGAGGAAACGTGACAGAAGCAGGTCCTCAGGAAGGAAGGCATCAAAACAGGTAAGTAGCAAGACCATGGTAGTATCCCACAGAAAAACCTGCACCACGTCCTAAGGGCCATGGACTGAGAGGGTGCTGGGGTGACACCCAGGCAGCTAAGCTGGGACGTGCCTGCAGGGCAGAGGCTGCAGGTGGACGACATAACTCAGAAACACAACACGAGGGAAAGGGCAGGGCTGTGCAGTGCTTCAAAAGTGAGTGTAAGGCAATTCCAGCTGAGAGGAGTCAAGAGAGAGTGGCGAGGGCTAAGGCGACAGGCAAAGAGGCCAAGCTTCACCACAGCGCGTTTCTCGGGCTGGAAGGTGCAGTGCCCAAGCTGCAGGACAGTTGGTGGCTGGGACTGGGATAGCTCAGGGATGAGCCTGCAGCTCTCAAGCATGGATCTGTGGGTTGCCGAAGGAGTGATTCCTGTCCCACTGGGTTTTCCAATAGCATTCCCTGAGAGTTAACATGCAGTTATAACACATACACTTATACACTTTAATACATCATCAGTTGTTTAAGTTATATCTGCATAAAATGAGTGTTCAAAATACTGAACGGCTTTGTAACCAAGAGCTGAGCAGACCTAAACACTTCATGAAATACCAACAAAATAGCTGTAAATCTCAAGCTTAAAATGCCCTGCTCAATATGAGCACAATATTTAATCTCACTTTTTCTTCAGGACACACATCATTAACTGCTAATCAACTCAAGCTTCAGAAATCCCTGAGCAGTCTTCTCAGTTTTCAAAAATGCAGTCAAGAAACAAAGTACTTTTTATCCCGCCCTCGGCAACGGTAACGGGTCCCAGCGGTGTCCAGGTGCAGACGACATCACCACGCTGCACACCGAACCACGCTGCACTGGTCCTACTTCGCCCGTGTTTTATAGAACCTGCCCAAAGCTCTCCAGGTTGACAAGCAGAACTGCTCCGCAGCACATGGTGTTACAGGCACCTTGGCTGTCAATTAGGCAGGGCCAGGGAAGCCGAGCCAAGAAGCCGGCAGAGCTCGGCTGCTCCCATGAAGTCTGGGCAGGCGGATGCAGGCCCGGTGGGGGCAGCTGGGTGGGAGGCGGAGGAGGGCTTGCTTTGCCGAGCGAGCTGAGCTGTGGCATCAGGCGCAGAGCAGATCCCTGTTGCTGGAAGTTTTTATTTCCCTGTGGGAGTCCGACCTGGGAAGGGTGGCCCTGTGTGTGCAGGGGCTGAGCTCACGCACACCCACTGCCGTGCCCTTATTTGTAAGGGGTGTGTGTGTGTGTGTGTTGCTATTTAATTAGCCCGGCGGGATGTGCTCTGCGTTTCCACAGAGTGAGAGAATGCTGCTTTGTTGTAAAGTATGCTTGCAGGTGCTAACAGGAGTCATTGGTGGATTCCCCCCAGCATAACGTTTCTGCTGGGGAATTTCTCCTTGGGATTCTGGAGCCTCTCACACCCCTGAATAAGTGCACTGTACATGCCTCTGCAGCCTTGATTCTGCAGACTCCTGCTCCAGAGCAATTTCCCTATCTCTCTGATTTTTTGGGGTTATTTATACAGCATAAGCACAGTCTGCCTTCATTTGAGTTCATGCTGTGTGCCAGAGACCTCAGCCACTTCCTTTCTCTTCATCTTCCTCCTCCTGCCTTTTCTCCCCCACCCTTTTCATTCCACAACTGTTATTGCAGGAGGATGCTGATAAAGGCACAGGCCTGGGAGTCAACACGTGGCAGAGTCTACTCCACCAGGTGGTAGGAGCCCCAGACTGTCTGCGTGGGAGACAGGTAAGCACAGTATTAGATATGCAGGAGGGGCACATACAGGGGCACTCACGCTCGACTCCCCCAGCTCCAGAATCAAGCTTGGAGGAATTACCTTCCCACCGCCCCCATGTTAATAAATCCTGCCTAGTAGGCTCAGCTGCCTGGGCAGCACGTGGGTGTGAGCTCGCAAACCTGAGCTTCACCATGCGGATGGACTAGCTCAGGTCTCTGTGACCTGAGACATCTCTGTTCCAGGCTGACTATCAGCCCAATCACTCCTCTGTGTGCCATTCTGCTCTTGAAGGGGTCTCCCATGCCCAGGGTCCCACCCGGTATATCCTCTCTCCCAACCCATAAAGAAGGTGACACTGTACTGCTAAGGACCCCTGGCCTCCAGGCCAAGCATGACGCAGCATCTTCTGCCCACGCTGCTCCGGGTTGGCTCTGTCTGCAGCAAAATGACTGAATCCACACTACGCCGCACACCAGCTTGTTCATCATTGTTACTGGCATCGCCGGGGAGGTGGGGGGCAGTCTGAAGTGCAGGGAGTTGTGTTGCACCCCTGCAGAATGGTTGCTTTGTAGCCTGGCTCCAGGGGGATGTGAGGAGTAGGGATGTGGTATGAGGGAAGGTGTAAAGTACCAGGACAGCTGGGGGCTGGAGGACTGGTCAGCAAGGTCAGACCTGTAATGGGCTGGTCCCCACAGCCTGTATGGTGCTACCCTGATGTGCTACCCAAGTTTTGTCCTAGAAAGTTTGGGGATGACTCACTCCAAATGAGTTGACAGGTAGCAAACTAACAAGAATCCCACAATGTCCTGGGCAGCGGGCTGTGGGTTCAAACAAAGGAGCCAGACTACTGAGCCAGCCATCTTTGCACCAAACGCTTCCCTAGAATGGCTGCTCTGTTGCTGTGTTGAGGGGGCAGCAGGTTTTGAGGTAAATCGGACCCAAAAAATTAATGACCTGAGTGATTAGTACCAGGTACTTGAACTGAACCCTCATCTGAAGAAGGAGCTAGTGGAGGGCTCTGGAGGGCTGTGCTAGTTCTGCTGAAGAGAGCTGCTTGGTGTGTAGCTTATTTCTGTGTTGGTCCATGCCTCCTAGCTGCAGGCTAGAGGACATTACCATAGCTGGCTTTTATTTTGCCATTCTAGAGGGGCCTTTTAATGAGGAGGCTTTGCCTCACAGACCTCCGCTCCTCTGAGTCAGTCTGGTGTAAGAGAAATAAGGATATGGCCCAGAGGGACTAATCATATAAATAAGATTTTAGGATCTGACTCAAGTAATAAATGAAATACTAGCAATTTCGTATTATGAAACCCCAGCTGCACGAACTCTCAACTTCAGCCTAGTGCCTCTGCCAGCTTCCAGCTGGCTATCAGAAATCATTTCCACTTCAGCGGGACCAATGTTAAAACGTCCCCTTAATCCTTCTCCAAACCATGCCCACACATTCTAGCTGTATTTATTTTTACTTCAATTCGAGCAGAAAAAGGTGGCCTGACGTCGCCCTAGGAAAAGCAACAGAGTTCGTTTGAACCCTTCAGCCCGACAGCCGCCCTCCTTCCCACCCTGTGAGGCTCGAGGTGCTGCCCGGCCCTGCCACAGCCCCGTCCTCGCAGCAAAAATAAAAAATAAAAACAGAATAGAAAAAAAAAGAGGAAAAAAAAAAAAGAAAAGCCTATTTCACAGGTCTTTACCACCCATTTTACCGAGGTTTGTGAGACAGGGCTATGGCTGGGCCTTCTCACCTTTTGAGCGTGTTGCAGCTCATTCATCATGGGAAAATGGCAGCTGGCCAGGGGGTGGGTTTTGCTGAGCTGTGTTGGCTCGGGTTCACTGGCTGGCCCGCACTTTCCAGAGAGGGGGAATGAAATTCTCCGCCACCCCCCCAACCCTGAGAGCCCCGATTAGCGACATTTCAGCTTTCCAGCTGAGTGTGGCTGGAAGCAAGAAAGGTGGCGCAGGCTGGGTGCATGGGCACCCTGCTATGGCTCCCTACCCCAAGCAAGTGCCAATGGAAACAGCTTTTTGTAGAAATTTCTGGGTGACAGCAGCTGCAGGACAGCTGCTCCAGGGGCAGCTGTATTTCAGTGTGCGGGGGATCCATACCTGTATAAAGGTGTGGAGAGAGAAGCCTTGGGGAAACGCTTTGGGGCGGGTGGCAGGGCAGCTCCCATGGCCACCAAGGGGGGCTGCCACTGCCCCGGCACCCACAGGCCAGCGTGGGCACCAGGCCTGTGCACATGAGGTGGGGGACACTGGCACCACTGTCACCCCTCTCATTATTAATGATAACTTCATGTGGCCCTCGGTAATCTGGGGCAGGCACTGCCCTTAGCAGGGTGTGGGGAGATGTCGGTGGCCGGGGGGCATGGGCCCCACAAAGCCCCCTTGCATGGATACTGGCGAGAAGGGGGGGCACATGAGGGGGGCAGCTGCTATAGGAATCTGCTGCTGGCTTTATTTTTAATCAAAAAATAAAACCCCTAATTTCTGATGGGGGGTGTCAGTGCCACAGGGGGGCTTGCCATGGCTCCTGCTGGGCGTAAAAACCACTGGGCTGGGTGGGTGTGAGTGGGACCTACTCTCCTCCACAGCGAAGGCCAGGCTGTTTCAGAGAGACATGGGTCCAGACTAAGGTCAGCTTGGTGAGCACAGGAGCAGAAGGGTCACCACTGCCCTACAGCTGCTGCAGAGGCCCATCGACCCAGCCTGTTGGCAGACCCAGGCTGTAGAGAGAGGAGCATGGCTGCACGTGGGGCACCTGCAGCTCGTCAGGGCACTCTGGGCAGGCAGCTCTTTCAAAGCCTGCCTCTTTCAGTCACTGGGAACCCAAAATCATTAGTCACTTTTGAGAAGTTTGGCCACCATGCATGGTGACGAATCAGCATCCTCAAGTGCCAGCGTGGTGAGTAGGACCCAAGAGGTGATCATTGCCCTGTACTCGGCACTGGTGAGGCCCCATCTTGAGTGCTGTGTCCAGTTTTGGGCTCCTTACCACAAAAAAGACATTGAGGTGCTGGAGGGGATCCAGAGAAGGGCAACGAAGGTGGTGAGGGGTCTGGAGAAAAGTCTTATGAGGAGAGGCTGAGGGAGCTGGGTTTGTTCAGTCTGGGGAAGAGGACGCTGAGGGGAGACCTTATCACTCTCCACAACTACCTGAAAGGAGGTTGTGGAGAGGCAGGGGTCAGTCTCTTCTCCCAAGTCACAGGTGACAGGACAAGAGGAAACGGCCTCAAGTTGCACCAGGAGAGGTTCAGGTTGGATATTAGGAAAAATTTCTTCACTGAAAGGGTAATCAGGCATTGGAATGGGCTGCCCAGGGAAGTGGTTGAGGCACCATCCCTGGAGATA
>JAOXNO010000001.1:129331186-129350920 GCA_028565335.1 Limnodromus scolopaceus
CACTCATATCATTGCTGATCTCCTTTCAATGGCTATAAAAAAAATCCCTCAGATAGATGCTGCTTTTTACTAAACCAACACCCCTCTCCCAAAACAACCTGAAAATAATTCAGCCTCTTAGTTCTGACAAGCTATCACTGCTGTGCACAGAAACCCAAATGTTTGCTGCTTGTGAAGGCACGGGAATGGCAGCACAGCAGCAATGGCTGTGCCGCCATGCCACCTGCAGGGTTTTCTGTACTGCTGCTCAGGTTGGCCTAACTTTGTGGCAGAGCTGCCAGCAAGCTCTCCCGCCAGCTGCAGCACAGCCCAGTCCCAAAGCCGCGCTGCAGGTCACCTTTGAGCACTGCCACAGCTTCCCCCAAAGTCTACCAAAGGATCAATGGTGGTTTAGGAACAGTATTCCTGCTGCTGAGGGGATCAATCAGCTATTTCCCAGCACTCAGAACAGGTTCTTCTTCACCATCTTCATTATCCATAACACCACTAGCTACAAAGCGGTGTCTTGCTAATAACCATCTTTTGCTTATTACTATGAAATTATTCTTCTGTGCCATATGCCATCTATATTCCGCTTCCAAAAACGTGCTATGGACTCCATTAGTGACATCCACTGTTTATTGGGATCATAGCAAGCAGATAGTGCTCAAAATGTTCCTATTCACACGGGCATATCACATTAGAATTCAGAATAAACTTCAAAATAGACAAATAAACAACCACAGAGGGGCAAGAACGCTCCCTTTGTGCTTTAATATTCACTTATTTATTGACAAATACAAATTCATCCATGGTGAGCTTCCCTGAGGAGGCACAGCCACCAAACTGAGGACATTAACACTAAACAGGAATTTCCCCTATGCTTATTTGCCTCTGACTAAGCCCTGCTAAAACATTTAAAGAGCTGTAACCAAAAGAAAAGCCATAACCATTGTGGTGCTGTAAGAGTCAATATCTACTGGGCAATAAGAAGCACGAAGACGTTAAAGTGGTTCGATGCTGGGAAGTTTAAAGGGTCAGTACTTGAAAATTGTGACTTCAAGAAAAAGCTTCAGTTCTGATGCTCAACAACCAGCAAGGGAACAGTGAAACCCAGGAATGTTCTTCCTCCTGCAGAGGAGTTTGGGAGCCAGGCTGATTTACACCACAGCCCCCCCTTAAAAACAAAGAAACAGATTAATTCCACTGCAACGCTGTACGGACAGAGTTGTTGTCCGCCCTATTTTTCGCTGGCAGATCTCCAGGAGGAAATTATTGTGGGGATCTTTGATGCTATCTGGCATCTATACACGCTCATGCATATGGACAAAGCAAAAGGAGTGCAACCATTAAAGTGGGAACAAAAGCAGGAAGAGCCCTGAATAAACCAGGTGGGAGACTGGGAGGAGGATTTGGGTGGCAGACTTCAGTAGCATATGCACTCGTTTTTAAGACATATGCTCACAAGCAGACAGATATATACACACATTTATGAAAGAGGCACACTGACACAACTTTAACCATAAGCTAATGAAGGTTAAGAGGATATAGCACTCGCACACACCCCCCAAGTGAGAGTTCCTGTACCCTCGGCCCTGGTGAGGTGGACACACACTTCCTGAACGTGTCTCATGCTCAGAGCATATGTCCCCAAGCTTGGCACATACATTCAGACGCCACACTTCCTTTGCAAACTTCTGCCCACCCAGAGGCAAGTATTGTCTCCTGATGGACAAGTGAAGGAGCCGGCTGGTCTTTGAGCTTCTCCCAACAGTTTCTGCACAGCTCACACAGTTCATAGACAAGGGCTGCTTTAAGTCCTGGTAGAGCTCCACTGCCCAGCCTGCAGTTGGCTGGCCACTGAGTAAGCTTTGGCTAGAGCACAGCAGCTTGACAGATGCTTAGCTGCTAACAGAGCCAGAGCAGCCATTTCAGTAGCTAAGCAGGCAAAGAGAAGTTTGGATTATGTCTCATTTCTTCCAAATGACTCGACCACCACCTCTCTATTCTCTTCTCAGAGACTACAGGGCTGATAATGAATGGCCAAAACCCTTCCAAGGAGTCCACCACCCTGAAAAAAAATCATGTTGCTGAGCAGCATGAATGTAGTCAGAATGGAGATCAGAAGAAGGGCTCTGTTTTTTTACACTTTATCAAGAATATGGTACAGGACTTGCAAGCGCATTTTGTACCTGGGATGCTACACAGTATACACCAGAATGGCAGATTATTTCTTGTGAATGAGTTCTGGGGAATCATCAGGGTCTAAAGACGAGATATTGTGTTATTTGTTCACATTTTCTATCATCCTGCACACACACATAAGAATATTTCTATCTAACAATCTGAAAACTAGGTGTTTAACCTGAGAGTCTTGGTTCTCTGGCTAGACAGCAAACAGAAACAGACATCTCCAGAAGGTGGCTCAGATCCCCTCAAACAGTATTCACCAAGGAGCTGCTTTCTCTTCTTCCAATAACAACAGCGGCTATTAAATATAAATAACCAGCCTGAGTGCCCAGCTTTCAGATGGCTGAAGTGATCTGGCAAGGTGAATTCCACTCAAGAAATAATATTTCTATTCATTTTCTTGCTTTGTATAAAAATGCATATCTATTATAGTGGGGACATATGAAAGCACACACACACGGAGGAGAGGAGTAGACCTATTGTGCAAAGCTAAGGCATCTCAAGCCTCCTTCCTCCACATTATTGCTGACCAAGGCATCCATCAGACATTGAGGGGCTGTGACCACCCTGTACTGTGATGCAGACTTGGCTATGGAGGTGTTTTCCTGGTCTGCCCGAAATTAGCTCAGGGCCTGCCACAGAGAATCTGGCATCCTTATTTTGAAATATTTTCTTTCTTTTTATGTCTTGGTTTTGCGATAAATCAAATTATTTGGCTGTTATCTCAATCCTTCAACATTAAACAATTCGTTTTAGTGTTAGACTTTTATGATCAATGGAAAGCTCTTAATCAGGGCTGCCAGCAGTGCTGCTTTTATTTAAGGCTCACAATGATTAATGAAAATGTATATGATCTCAATTGTGCTAATTTCTGCTAGCTATGCCAAGTACTCCCAACAGCCAGGGAGGGTGAGCGGCTCTAGTCCACTTTATGCATCGCCGTGGATGTGCTGACCGAGCCCCATGGGCACATACGTATTTCCATCTCCTCACCCACCCGTCGCGTGAGTGTAAACACCCTCTGAGGACCATGGGCTGTAGGGCTCTAAGTGAACCCAGGATCACCCAAGAACCCCTGAGGGAACCCACATTACTGAGGGTAAGTCAATAAACCAAAAAAGGAAACCCAGCTGACAACTCAAGCCCAGGATGAGTTTGCACATCTGGTGAACAGAGTGGGAGTGAAAAAGAGTAAAAAATTTTTTTAATTGGATTTATTCATATATTCCCATGGAAGCCAGTGAGAGACTAGAAATGTGGGACGTTATGTGAGAGAAAGCACACTGGGTGAGCCCATTTCTGCCAGCTTGTGTGCAAGCAACACTACTAGTATTAGCAAGTAGAGGCTTCACTCACTGTAACCCAAAAAAGCAGCTCAAAATAACTTAATATCTCTTCACTGGATTCTTTCAAGTGAAAAATCCATTTTAAATTTCACCTGTTTCTTACTGCCTTTGGGAGTAAGTCGTTGAGAACACAACTGAGCATAGAGCAAAGATGACCTTACCACTGAGTGAAGACAATGGTAAGCAGGGCTGGTCCTGCAAGGGAGCAATCCAAGACCCCAAGATTACATACCTATAATATAGCTATACTCAATTCCTGATGATATTTGATGAATTTTGACAAAATCTACCCTGGAAAGACAAAAAAATAACCCAGTGTCCTAAGAAGACAGTGAACTTTGGGGAAAAAACCACAACCGTACTGTGTTTGTGGGTATCCTCAGGTCTCTTGAGGCATTATCAGGTTGTCAAGTTAAATCTGAGCACTTTGGCTTGCCAGCACATGGTGTTTTGTTCTGCTGCTTCTATATTTCCAAGGATGCAAACCCTACCGTCCATTGGTATGAATTTATCACCTCTGGAATTCCAGCCTCATTAAAAAAATGTGAATTTAAAAGACAAAGACACAAGACCCATGAATGGAACAACGTTCTGGTTTCCACTTGGGCATAATAATAATAACAAACTAAAAATCGTACAAGAAATCAAGCAAAACGCTTTAGAATTAAATGGCCAGGTAGTTACAAGGCATGAGCAGATGTCATACAATGATTCAATGGAACTACCATGTAGGTTGATCTGAAAAGCTGGCAGGTCTTGGAGAAAAAAAGCTTCTGAAGAGAGTAACACCAGGTCTGCAAAGTGAAAGAGAAGATGGGGCTGTATAATAGATAACACTGATGGTAATTTGGGTATTTTTGTTTGTGCTAAAGAAAATTCATTCATTTTGTCCTCAATTTATTTTTTTAAGTGAATTTTTAAAAATTAATTTATTTTGTCCACTGACTTCATAGAAAAGGAGAAATAAATTCACTAGTCATTCCTAAGGAAGACTTTTTCTGCCAGGAAAGGTGATGAATGGAAGCATAAGTGGTTTCCATGAAGACCCATCCCTTCTGAAGAAGAGAAATAGTCTAATATGTATAAAGGACGCCTTGCAATAAAGTTGTTAAAGAGAGAGGAAAACTATTCTCTTTTTTAAAACAGCTGGGCCACTGACTCATTGTGTGGCCGTGGGCAAGTCCTGGGACTTCTTTGCGTCTCAGTCACTCCAGCAATTCAACTGGATGAAAGCAGAACGGATGGCACTATGGTCCAATATTCAATATGCTGCAGATGCCGCTGCTGAAAGAAGCATTCCTGGCTAAATAAGCTCACAATGCAAACACAAAAGAAACCAGCGATAGCTGGGGGTACCAGTGTGAACAGCAGGGTTTGTGTTGCCTCTAGAAGCCTTTGTTGTAGATCTTAATGGTCATACAATCTATTAGCTCAAAGTGCAGTGGATTTGATTAGATGAGATTTAAAAATGCGTCTATCCTGTTTTTCAGGTGTTCTTTATAATAAATCCCATATACATATATGTGTAAAACAACATGAAACTCAGATTAGTTTACTGTATATATATATCTCCAGAGTGTTTTGATGTATACATAGCCAAACCTGCAAACATGCTGCTGCCTAGAATAGTCTTGAAGTGGTTAATCAAGATATTAACCTGATTTTTTTATATATGTATATGTAAAACCTTATTAATTATTCCTATCACAAAATAATTCTGCAAGCTGGAATCATTAAAATAGCACATGTGGAAGAGTAAATCCCTCTTCATGGAAAAATATCTGCTAAAGTAATAAATATTCTCTGCGCTAAACTGAGGTGCACAGTAGACAGAAATATAGGTTAAAATCCTGTAGAGCAATGTTGGCTCTGGGACTCAGTTCAGCACAGCATTTAATTGTATGCAGGTACTTAGATCCTAATGCAGCAGAGCACTATTGCATATATTTAATTGCCACAATGAATAAAGACCTAAATAGAAATGGGATTACACATTTTTAGCATTCTTAGTAGTTCCTCATGTTCAGCAGATGTTTAATACTTAATGTTTTACTGAGCTGGATCTAGGCTAAATTTATTAACAGAAAGATTTTAAATTTCTTCAGGAAATTTCAAGCACCTTCCCGAGAAAGGTCAGAGTTTTTTAGTTTTTGAAAACACTGTGTAAATCCTGGAGATCCTCTGGGCTATGGCTGGAAAGCAAACTGTTCCACTGATTTTTGATGATGCTTTTGAGGCCAGCTTGCTTTGTAGCACATGGAATTACTGCCATCTGATCACCTCCTCACTGACTTGTCATTACGAATCAAGTGTCCAGGGAGCACATACCAACATCACAAACTTGCGACTTCTTCTTCCAGGACTAACTCCCATGAATGACCTCAGTGAGTGAACGGGCACTGGAGGACACACTACCCACTTCCCTCAGAAGATTAGCTTTCAGCAGCCTGAGAAATACACATTGCTTAGGCAGGATGGAATAATCAGTGCTGCTATTGTGGTGCATATGTTCAGGAGGAAAAAAGTAAGCAATGCTGGTGCAGAAATCAATAGAGCACACACATCATGCCTATGATCAGACCTATGCAATTCTAGTCAGTCTTTGCCAAAAGGGATGTACAGGAATTAGAGAAGGTAGAGAGAAGGACAAAGTGCGTGATCAGAAGATGGGACCTCTTACACATGGAGGAGGAATAAAGAGAGGAAGATTCTTCTGTTCCCCTACAGCAGTAACAGAGATGAGGGAGGCTATTTATGCCTGTGGGCTATATCGCCACAGATGGCATGGAGAAGGTGGGCAGGCAGCAACTTTTATTCTCTTACCACAAGAGTTAGGAGGCACCCCATGATAGAAACAGGCAGCAGATTTGAAAACCAACACAGAGAAGAAGCTGGTTTCATACTGTGCAGAATTACAGCTGTGTAACTCATTGCCATAAATGGCTCAAAGCAGCTCAAAAGGGGATTAGAAAAGGTCCTGGGGGGAGTCTATATGAAACTGAATCTCAAACACAACCTCCAGCTTGGGAAGTCTTGCAATAGCTGGCTGGTGGGGACTGAAAAGGTGTGGCGGACACAGGTGACACTACACTAACCTTTTTTTGCATACTCTTCCTAGGTGTTTGCTTCTGGACACTGTGGGAGACCAGGTCTTGAACTAGATAAACCTTTAGTCTGATACAGTATTTCAGGGATGGAGTGGGAGTTGGGTCTTTATGTACCTCCTAGGTCAAAAAGGATCCCATCTCCACTCCCCCATTGTGGGACCCTGGATACGCTGCCTAAAGAAAAGGCAAAGAGGTGGAGTTAATCCCCATAATATCCTTTTAAATAAAGCTACTCCTAAACAAAGCACTGGTTCCTCAGGAAACAATGTCTCCCCACAGGAAAAAACCACTATTGTATGCTCTGTGGCTTCATTGTCTTGTCTTAAGATGGAGGAAAAAGGCAAGTCGTGCCAACTCATTGCCAGTTTGATGGAAAAACTGAGTTTACACGGACCAAGAGTGACTAAATTAGCATGTTATAGTCACTAACCATGGTGACTTGGAGGAGTAAGCTGGTGTCACCGACAGAGGGTCCAAGTGTCAGCCCATAGGGGACATAACAGGTCTTCTGCATACCTTTCTGCATGCAGTCAGGTCTCAGAAGAATGTTATCATTGCAGAGGCTTTCTACTCTCATTTTTCTCAGAAAAGATGTCATCTGTCAGTGTATTTTTTCCTAGCCTTCAAAACACAGGATTTTCATGTGTACTGAGGAGCATTTTATTAAAGTTGCAGCAGCAATAGCAACCCACCTATTTGAGCTGGTGCAACCAAGAAATGCAAATTTGAAATAGGAAAGCATATTGTGCAATCAGGAGGTAAACTTTAGCCCAGGTAACAACATGCTAATTTCAGAGGGGATAGATGTGGCTTCAGTTTTAGGTCAAGGGAGATTTGTTGGGGAGGGAGTGTGACAGTGGGAATGACTTACTGGTGCATTGATTTATATGCAAAGTGCACTAACATCTGAAGTCCCCATTCCAGCTTGGTTTCCTGCTCCTGCAACTGCTTCATTACCCCTTCCCTCGTTGAAGAGATGGGTATTATGTGCTCTGCTGAACTGCTAAAGGACAGGACACGAGTCATCACGACTGAGCAGATTTTCCCCTCTTCTTCCCATTGCTCAGCTTTGCTCTGAAGGAGTGTTACGCCATGAGCTGTTGATATTAAATCTGAACACATTTTGCTGACCATTGCAGAGCGATGGCTGCAGCAGGCTCACAACTGCAGATTTCAAGAACAAGCTTAAGGGAAATCCTCCCTTGATCAAGAAAGGTGACTGCGTACTCTGCATCTGATTTTAGCACGTCACAGGTGATTTACTCAGGCAGCACCTGAGGGGCCACGTTTCAAGTGCACAGCACTTATGGTCAGGATGGAACTTTACTCAAGGAGCTCAGCTACCACAGGGGCACCCAAACAAGTAATGCCTATGCCTTCAGGAATGTGGGCTTTCACAGGAACTGAGCAGGAGAGGAGCTGGCTCCCCTGGTGTTTTGACCCCCAGAAGCCCAAGCAAGGACCAGAGAAAATTATCCTGTTTATTCAAAGGCCTGGGATCAGGTCTGACGGATATGCCTAGAAGGGACCAGATTTCTTGAATCTCTAGCCATGTCTGTCCAAGCTGCACCGGTCAGAAACTTCTGTCCTTCTCTAAACTGTGTTTGCTGGCAGCAGAGTGTGAAAGGAGGCGTCTTCAGTGCATCCATTGCTGGCCCCGTAACTGTCATGCTTCCTACCCCTACTGCTGGTGTCACCATCTTTTCCCCAAGACCAACGCATGTGTAGTCCTCCCTGTGCTGACATCAGAAAAATACATTTAAACCCTCTGAAGACTGAATGAATAGCACAGGAGCTCACTAAACAGCTAACAGTTCTTTAGCAATTACGTCAACAGGGCTCCGTAACAGAAAAAGAAAGATAATGAAACATATTCTCATTAATTGCTCTGCGCCTATCTGCAAGGGCAACAACTAAACCTTTCCATGCGGCAGGGTTTGTGCTTCTCGTGCTGTGACATTCCCAGACGAAGCCACTTGCAACAGAGGAGAAGGGCCTTAACTGTGCTGGTGGGCCTGGAGGGACAGCCGTGTTTCAGGGAGCGTTACGGCAGGCACGGCAAGGCTCTTGAGCTCACAGCTCTGTATTTAACAGCCTGCATTCTCTCCCAGCTTCGCCTTTCATTTTAACAGCAGATATTTTCCATCCAGATGACACCGGTGAAGAGAGGCATAACAGATGAGAGAATGCTGTAGTGAGCTTGTCCTCCTGGGCTGAAATAAAGTGCAAAAGGCTTAGATACCAATAGCAAAATGGGAAAGAGGAACCTCCCTCCTCCGTTTCAAATAAGTGAACACCAGCAGCGCCATGAAAACCAGCAATTCGAGGGTCAGCGGGAGAGAAAGAGGAAATCCTTCCTACCCACAGATCTGAGGGTGACAGGGAAATAGGTCAGAGCTTACTGGCATCTCCCCATGGACACGTGGCATGTGCGTTCCTGAGCAGTAAGATACTGCAGGGCTGGGGGGTTGGCATGGTCATGGAGCTCTGGAGCTGGGGCAGAGCTTGCCGTGAGCTAGCAAGTGTGATTGGGGAGGGAGCGCGGAGCAGCTCCTGGCTCTGAATATGTTTTCAGGGGATGGAGAATCTGTCTTCCTGAGTCAGGCACAAGCAGTGCAGCTCCCAGGAGGAGCGAACAGAGAGCAAAGCTTGCTGGAGGCAGGATTCAGAAGCAGCCAGGCTGTGATTTTAACAGTGCTTTCTGCTCAACTAGGCAAACCCACCTCTGTCACAGCCCTGGATGGCAACGTTTACAAGCCCAGCATGCAAAGGGGAAGGTCACTGAAATGGCTGCTGTGCTGCTGCTGTGGTTTAACCCCAGCCGGCAACTCGGACCATGCAGCCACTTGCTCACTCCCCCCAGTTGGGATAAGGGAGAGAATCAGAAGAGTAAAAGTGAGGAAAAAGACAGTCTAATAAGTAGAGCAAAAGCCATGCACGCAAGCAAAGCAAAACAAGGAATTCATTCACTGCCTCCCATTGGCAGGCAGGTGTTCAGCCATCTCCAGGAAAGCAGGGCTCCATCACACATAATGGTCACTTGGGAAGACAAATGCCATGACTCTGAACGTCTCCCCCTTCCTTCTTCTTCCCTCACCTTTATATACTGAGCATGACATCATATGGTATGGAATAGCCCTTTGGTCGGTTGGGCTCAGCTGTCCCGGATGTGTCTGCTCCCAACTTCTTGTGCACCCTCAGCCTACTCTCTGGCGGGCGGCATGGGGAACAGAAAAGACCTTGACTGCTTAGCAACAACTGAAAACATTCTCATCCCAAATCCAAAGCATAGCACTATACCAGCTGCTAGCAAAAAAGTCAACCCCATCCCAGCCGAAACCATGACAGCTTCACAGTGTTGTTGGTACTGGAGATGCCAGGACTGCAGTGGGACCTCATCTCTTCTCGTTTGGTGTCACATCCTTCCACTGCTGACTTGCCACGTGACCATGAGTAAGCCCCACAGCTTCCCTGGGCATCCAAGAGCTTCTCAGCTGAGCTGAGCATGCCCCCTGCTGCCAGCAGATGTTGTGACTTAGTGGGTTATCACGGTAAAGGTCTTCAGGTAGAAAGTCCTATCTGCTGTCATTAGACTTTGGGTCCCAAAGACAGGGGATTTAAACCCTGGATGAAAAGATAGATGCTTTCTGAAGAAGTGCTTTCATAGAGATGCAGGAGGGGACATTTCTTTTGTGACCACACCACCGTGGGGGGCTTTTGCTTGTTTGGATTTCATAAGGTCCAAGAAAAGCATAAAAAGCAAAGCCATGTGTAAATGCGCCCCAAAACCTGCCTTTTTTGCCCCCCAAGGCTGTGGAGGTGGGAGGTAGACATTGGTTCCTCCAAACTTCTTTCCTCTCATGTTTCCAGATACTTTGATGCTAAGAGCTCTTCAGTGGCTGACGCAACACCTGATTTGACTCCATATAGTTTCTCTTCACCACCTGTATCGTTTCATCTCAGATCATGGCCAGAAGTGACGGGCTTTCCTTTGCCAACAAATGGGCTCCTGGGAAAAGCAGTCCCTCAGCTGGAAATACCATTTTAACCAGGTGTTCCTCTGTCATTCGCTTACTGGTGCATCTTTCCCCAGCTCAGCTGCATGCATTCAGGTCCTTGTCCTTGTTGCTTCAAACCAACTTCCCTCCAGGATCAAAAATGTTACTTTTCTCTCATGACAATGTCAAAAATGGGTGCTTCATATCCAAGAGGACTTTTAAGAAGTGCCAAATGGCCTGCTAAAATCTGACCAGCCCTGCTCACTAGTGTCTTGTCCCGATAACACGAGAAGCTTTAATTTTGGATGCTGTTACCTTGCGCCTATGGCCCCATCGCTCATCCCAGCACTGCCCTGTTGCTTGGTAGCGACCAGGGTGGCTGCTCTCAGCATGCTACTCAGGCTCTAACAGGGATAATTACCCACTCAGGTGGGAAATCACCCCCGTTTTCTCCATCCTCAAAAATCACCAGCTGGGTTGCATGACGAGCCGGGAGCCTGATGCTTTTGGATGTGTCACCCAAGAGTGTTGTTCAAAGCAGCTCGGTGGGGGGATGCCTGAGCTGAGAATAAGGGGGGTTGCAGTGATGTATCCCAGCAGGGATGCCCAGGCAGAGGCTGCTCCACTGTGCTTTGGGAGTCTCTTGTTTTTATGAGCTCCACATTCCAGTCTCCCTGGCTGTTGTTGACCGCACACTTTGCTTTGTTTTATTTTTTTTCCCCTTGCCAGAACACACAGCTTAGGCAAAGCACTTGAACATTTTAAGTATTTACTTCCTCAGAAGCAGCCAGCCTGGAACCCAGTCAGATTCCCAAAATAATCCAGTAACGATTTAAATAAACTGCCTGCAGGTGTTGCCCAGCTGCTTCATTGTGAAGAAACCTTGAACTCTGCACCAGCCCCTCAGAGCCAGGGAGGGATGGTGCAGGATTTGCTTTTTTCCCCCTGTCCTTACAGCCTGATGCTCTGCTCCTGCTCTGGGGCTGAGACAGGGCTGCCTAGCCCTCCTCCTCCTCCTCCTCCTCGGATTGCCTGCTGCTGCTGCTGCCTTTTTTCCACTTGTACTCTGAGATCATCTCTAGCCTTGCTGCCTCAAAGATATTTTGTCCTCTCCCCCCACCGCAGACAATGGAAGAGGAAAATGAAGCAATTCACAGTGGTTCCCTCCAGAAGCCACTCCGAGCGGAGGAAGGGGGCACAGGCACAGGGGGCCGGCAGCAGAACCCTGGGAAAGCCTCAGGAACGGGGGTTTCACTTCACGTAGCTGTCAGGGGACAGACTTTAGCCCCAGGTCTGTGCTGTCTGCGTGCCCTACTCGGGGATGCAGCCGATAGGGAGCTGTGGAGTTTGTTTAACCTACCTGGTCTTCATCAGGGCAGCGTGCTGGCACCGGCTCAGGCTGCAAGCAGCTGTACCAGCCTGACCCCCTTCTGGGCTTCAAGCTCACATAACCCAGCACCGTCCCGTACCACCAGGGCTGGCAGTGCAAATTAAACCCAGGTGGAAGGAGAGCTGTAAGCTGCTGCAAACATGTACTCAGCTGCAGCTGAGCTGTAAACCCGCTCCCGCTGATGTTCACGGTAGGGAGTCGGGCCAAGGGAATGGTTTTGAGAGGTCAATCTCCAAAAAAAAGAACTTTTTCTAAGTGGAATTTTACATGTGCCTGTTTGTGTGTGCCTGCATGCTATTGAAGCAATGCTAACCTGTTCTATTTCTATGTGCAAATAATTGATAAATATTTTTTCTCCGCCTGTGCACATACACGCATGCTCACACACACACACGCAGGCTGGTGGAGGGGCACTGGATTAAACTGACTGCATAAACGTAAGAAGCAGATTTGATAATGGTGCCAAATATGGACCCAAATGTTTCTTTTTCTGCTGCTAATTGATGTAATGGGTTTCATATTTGTAACCAGGCAGTGGTTTGCATTGTAAGTTTCTTTTTGTTTGCTGCTTTAGAAAAAGTAAGAACTACTAGAGCATAACACATACCATATTTGCAGATGTAATTGCCATGAAACACACCCCCCCAAGCAATTACCAATAGAGGATTACTAATAGTTTGGAGCAGTTGCACTTTAATTTATGATGGCAAACTCCGGGGCAGAAATCCTCAGTCACTATGCACACAAATACAACAATATATACGCATATTAATCAATTTAACAGCAACGTGATATTCTAGATCTTCAATCAAATACAAGTGCTGTCAGAAAGGAAAGCAAGACTTGCTTTTATTCAGGTGGGAGAAAAATGGTTTTGGGGGGTGGAGAACTGAGACAACCGGTTAGCGTCAGAGGTGGGAGTGGATCTGCCATCTCACTGTCCGCATCTAGCTGCTGCGTGGCCCTCTCCCTCTCTGGAGGAGCATCCTTGCCTTCCTCAGTAATGCTCCTCTTCGTCTCTCTTTGTCCACCCACACTCTCCCCCCTGCACACTGCTGTCCCTATTACTCCTCCTTTCCTTCTCCCTTTGATCCCACCCAAGCTTCAGTCACTCTGCCACCCTTCCCACTTGAGGGGCAAATTTGAGTGAATCCATCTCTGGTTTTTTTTTTTTTTTGAGATTGCCAGGCACAGTGGGGAAGCTAATAACGCAGCTGCTTGTGCCACAGTTGTTCTGGCCACTTGAAAAAACCCAAATAAATTGGATGCTCTACAGCTCTCAAACTGGCACCTTTCAGTAGTGCTAAATGGTCTTAATAAGTAAATAAAATGCAGGCTATTTATCAGAGAAATCAGAATGGCACCTTTGCAGCTGTTCCTGTCTCTTGAGGAAAAAGATATAATTAGGTACATTTTTTTTTTTAATTAAAAAACCACTTAATTTGGAACCACTCCAGTCTGCTGAGTAAGCATGTGTCTGTGCAAACTTTAAGATGTATTTTCTGTACCAGATAGCAGAAAATCTCAGAAGAAACGTCCCTGGTTTATTGGATGGGTGTGTGTTGGGACAGGTTTAAAAGCATTTTAGTGCAGCCGATAGACCATGACCTTTTAGTATCAGTTAAATCCAGATTTATTTTTTTAAGAGGTACGCTATTGAAAGGCACTGGCAGCCAAGTTAGAGAAGTCTGCCATAGTATTTTCACAGGATCATTCCAAGGTATTCTGTTGTTCATGCCAAGCAATAAAACCTTTCTTTTTGTGTGCATTTCTGGACACTGCTGTGCTCTCAGCACATGCAGATTATCTCCAAAAGGTACTATTTTACAGAGAAAACTATGTTTTAAACAAGAAAGTTTTGGTTTTCCTTATTAAAACAATGAAACAAAAAAAAAAGAGGAAGGATTTACATGTGTTGTACATATAAAATGAGGGAACAGGCATGTACTCAAATATTGTTTTAATTATTTTTCAGTTGTAGTCCTCCATATGTTTGCTCTGCAGTCAGTGAACAATAGAAAAGCTCTCCTGTGGTTAATTTTACACCTGTAAAGTCCCCTGGATACAAACCAAGATCGCGTGGCCAAGTGGATAAAGTATCTGGCTTATCTTGCCAATGAATTCATATGCTCCAGGGGGTTAGAGAAGATGGGGAAAATATAAGGAATTCCATTATTTTCAGTCTTTAGCAGATTTTCATTACTTTTACCATTTCTATCTCCAACACCTGAGGAAAGACACCCCCCCCCCAGTTGCAGCTCCTCCATGCGAACACTGGAAAATCCCCTCAGTGGCTCTGCTCTGGTCAGGCAATGCGGGAGGAATCCGGGGCTCCCTCCACGGACTTCCCCATGCCCCACACTCCACGTGTAGGAGCGAGCGGGTGTGCGTGGGCAATGCCCCAGCAGAGCCCGTTCCCAGCACAGCCTGGCCGAGGCCATGGTACTCGCCGGTGACACAACAGCAGGGAAAGCAGTGCATCAGGGACACTACAGATTTTCATTCAGCCCCACCTGTCCCTTTCATACCGCTTCTAATGACCTGCCGATTATCATCACTTCTTGCCCAGGTGGCCAAGAAGACCAACAGCATCAGGAATACTGTGGCCAGCAGGAGTAGGGAAGTGATTGTCCCCCTGTACTCGGCACTGGTGAGGCCACACCTCAAACACTATGTCCAGTTTTGGGCCCCTCACTCCAGGAAAGACATTGAGGTGCTGGAGTGAGTCCAGAGAAGGGCAATGAAGCTGGTGAGGGGTCTGGAGGACAAGTCTTATGAGGAGTGGCTGAGGGAACAGGGGTTGTTTAGCCTAGAGAAAATGAAGCTGAGGGGAGACCTTATCACTCTCTACAACTACCTGAAAGAAGGTCGTAGCGAGGTGGTGGTCAGTCTCTTCTCCCAAGTAACAAGCGATAGGGTAAGAGGAAATGGTCTCAAGTTGCACCAGGGGAGGTTTAGATTGGATATTAGGAAAAATTCCTTCACTGAAAGGGTTAGAGAGCATTAGAATGGGCTGCCCAGGGCAGTGATGGAATTGTCACCCCTGCAGGTCTTTAAAAGATGGGTAGATATAGTGCTTAGAGATCTGGTTTAGCAATGGTTTTTGTCAGTGTTAGGTTGATGGTTAGACTCAATGATCTGAAAGGTCCCTTCCAATTTATGATAAAAGCAATCAAGGCACTCTAGGAATTACCCCCCCTCCCAGCACACTGGCTGAAGACTCCTGGGTTTCCAGGCCAAGCCTTGCAACAGGCTTCAGAGTGACCCTGGGCAAGGTGCAGCGCCTGTGCCTCTGCTCCCCCTCTGCAGCCAGGTAAGCAATGCTGCTCCTCACCTGCTTGGGTTGCAAGTGCTCTTCTGTGCATCCCTCACCTTCTACAGCAGTCTCAGACCTCCGCCGTAGTCACTACACATTACCCTAATAGAAATTAATAGAGATAATTAGTGCTTCACAATCACGACGATTTAATATGCCTGGGAGTCTGACGCTAATATATCAATAGCATAGTTTACAGTACATCATTGGTATTCTTTGGGAGCTGCGACCTATATTCTGATATAAAGGATCTTCAAGGTTCCTTTGCAAATAAAAGTAAATGTTAATTAAAGCACTTTTCTTTGAAAGGATTTCTTTAAAATGACCTACAATTCCAATATTTGTTTTATGGGGCGCACAGATAGGAGGATTCACTGTCTCACGGGAAATGTCATGTGAATGTCGGAAGGAAAAAGAAAAAAAAAATAACTGTAAGGAGATTAATTCCCTTCTACAGCACATCAGAATACAGACTTCAGCGGTGGGCCACAAGAAGGCTGAAGTGAGGAGGGTACCTATTACACATGGTTGAAACACTTTGTTTTTAACTGCAGAAAAGGTTTGGATCAATTTTTCTTTTTAGTGGAAGGGATGGCTAGGACATACAAAAATGAAACGTAGTGTAACATTTGCATTGCTTTCAAGACAGAGGCTTGGGGTTATTTTATTTTCCCTTTCGTAAAATTTTCTCTCTTAAAGAAAATTCTCTTACATAGCTTATTTGAGGTTATATCTTTCTACACTGTCCTTTACGGAATACTTTCAGTCACATTCACAATGCACTTCAGAACATGAGATCACATACAAAATGCAATGCCTTTTGCAGACATAAAGAATGTTCCTTTTTTCGCACAGAACAATAATTTTTTTTTGTGCAGTTCTTCCAGTCAGAAGGCCGACTAAAGCTCGGCTAAAATATATGATCTCAGTGTAATATCCTAAGACATTCCGAACACCAACAAACGTTCTTGGTTTTATTAAAAACAAAACAAAAACCAAACCCACAGAGTCCCCAGGGAGTCAGACTCTGCTATTGTTCTTCTATTTCTGATGCAAGTCAGGAGATACCAGACAATACAAATTACTGAGTCACCACTCCCAAAGCTGTATTTGCTTAAACAACAGCTCTCCCAGCTGACCTTTCCAAGTCAGCAGAAAGCATATAAAGACAAAAAAAAGGGCTCAGCGTTCAAAAACCCATGTGCTTTTATGCAGCCAGGTATGCTGTGGAGCTGGGAAAGAAGGAACTCAGACAGACGTCCCAGCGGGGAACCCCTTGAGCTGGAGCTGATTTGGATGGGTTTGTTCTGCGAGGAAGTAGGGGCAGAGAAGGGTGGCTCATGGCTGAGGGTGTAGGCAGGAAAGGGGGAGGCAGACTGAGGAGGCACCAGATAAATAAAGGAACTATCCATGTTCTTAGCACATAGGATACTTAATCGTAAAATAAGGAGAAGCAGGGCTTCACTACTAAACAGGCACAGAGGACTCAGAAATTGATTCAGGGCAAGGTGTACAGCAGCAGTCTGCTTCCTTCAGCACTTTTTCTTTAAATATCCTGGAACTCACCAAACAGAAGATAGATTACACTTTCTAATACAAGCCTCCTGGGAGGATGCTGCTAAAAGGCTGTCAGCAGAAAGAAAAAAAAGTGTTCAAAGTGTGCATGTAGGGTTAGGGACTCCACATTTCAACTCATCAGCAGCTGGAGATGAGGTGCATTTGCATTTGATCCCCCGGCTGAAGACCTAGTATTCATTACAAAAGCTATTTCAAAATAGTTCTAGCTTAAAATTTTTTATTCACACATAACCCATAAAAAATCAAGAATTTTATACAGCTACACTTCAAACAATCTTGCCTACCTCCAGTAAGATCTACGGAGAGATTACTTTCAGTTTCATTTAGGTTTGAGTCAGGCCCCCAAATAACAGCTAGAATTTATTTATTACTGTAATGCTGATGGGACCTCTGCTCAGAAACCCTTTTGCACAAAACATTGTGTATAGAAACAAAAATAAAGTGTCCCCTGGCCTGGAAGTGACTTGTCATGGTTTCAGCATCCCTCTACTCTCTGAATGAGTGGCTTTTGTTAGTGATCATTGCCTTTTTCTTAACATTTAACTAAATGGACTTCCTCTGGAGAAATTAAGAGAGATACAGGAAACATCTCCATAATCCAAAGCACTGAAGATTATTTTTCTGCATTTTTCAAAGCAGTTAGGATGCACTGGTTGCTATTGTGACTATATTCCTAGATCCCGGTGACAGAGGGGAAGCTGGGGCTTTGGCTCACATTCCCTCAGCAGAGCTTTGAGGTAGCCTAAGGCACTGTCACTCCTCTTGGTCTTTCATTCTGCCTTCATGGAAGTGGGTGGAAGCGCATTCGGGCAGGCATCTCAGCCGTTGCTGCTCAGAGCCCAGGGTACTTGTGCAAGCTCCTGTTCCCATGCAATGCAAGCTCCCATGCCAAATCATCAACTGGTCATCATGACTTGCACAGTCATGATGAGGTCAGTAACGCCCAAGAGGAGGATGGAACAGCGAAATTTGCAAAGCTTGTCTGAGCACCCACACCACCTATTTCCTACATTTGTTCTTTGTGACAGTTTAATGAGTTATTATACTTATTTTCTTCTTTTTCGTTTGAATGAAGCTCTTACTTGCTAACCTAGACCCTGATCCTTCAACCATGTTTCCCTATGTTAATCTTTCCTACCTTGAGTAGTCATAAATAGGATGGAAGTTCCACACTCAGATGCTGTTTGCAGAATTGGACCATATGCTCAATTATCAGTTTAATAAATTCAAAGCCAAGCAAAAGCTTGAATAGATCTGCCTCTACACTAAGCAAGACTAGGTTTTGCCCACAATTACTGAGAAAAGACTTTCATAGGACAAGTGCATATTTTAAATGAAATTGAGAAAAGCCACAAAAATGCAAGAAGTCTCAATGCTTGGGGTGGTCTTTTTTCCTTTTATAAAGAATACACAATCTTTGCTGGCTTGTCATAGGAAAGGTATCTATTACTGTTGCCACAGTTATAAGAAGGAAAAAGAAATTACATTCCAAAGATCTCTGTGTAAAAACATCTGACTGGCTGCATGGAGGAAAGTAAAGAATTTCTCTCTGTTTATCTCTGCTTCCAGTGAACACTGAAAAGTGTAGCTCTGTAGAACTACATCCTTAAAAAACAGGGGGACAAAATGTGCTCAACTAGCACCTCCATGAGATCACACAGCAGAAAAAATAATCCTCACTTTTAATCCAAATACATGGAAGGATGGAAAGAATGTTTTATGGAAAACTATCTTAATGGAATTTAAGAAGAGTTCTGCAATGTGTGGAAAACAACCATGTTTTAATAGGTTGCTACTTTAAATGACTGAATTTGTTTCCAAGAAGGTCATGACCATAAAGTAGAAAACTAACTCCTCCTTCGTAGCTGTACCAAAAGGGGAACAGAAAATAGTGACACTGAATTGTTATCTTTGATCTCTTAAATGAAGCGGCAGAATGTTGTCGGGGATTTTTTTCTTCTTGTTGCTTACAGTGTCTGTTTGGGTTTTTTTGGTTTTCTTGCTTGTCTTTTTTTTTTTTTAAGGTTTCTTAAAAAATCCACAACCTATATTTTTCTTACTTTTCTCAGTTTGGAGTCAATAAATTATCTACAAAAACATTTAAACAAAACCCATCATATCAGTAATGCATTACTATTAATTTCTCAATGTTTTCACCTTTCTCTGACAACTGGGGGGGAAAAATGTGCCTACATACTTAATTTTCATGTCCCGAGCACCTGACTGCTCATTCATTCCTCCATGTAAGCATAGTAGTATGCAACAATCAAGAACTTAAAATTCAATTTTTATTCCCCCAGTGACAACTTAAATAGCTTTCCCTTTCCTTCTGAAATTTTCTGCCTGTGTAATTGCTAAGGGAAAGGAATTATCTTGTGGATCAGAAAACCAAGCCAATCCGTTTCAGCGTATTTGTTGCCAATTTTGAGCGAAGATTGATGCTCTGGGCAATAAGAAGCAAAGTAGGACGCGATACAAAAGCTGCTCTCAAAATCCAGCTTACTAGACCCATTCCTTGCAGACCCCTACACGTTCTCCAGTGATGATGCAGACTTCAGAAAGCAAACTGATGCTTAATGAAACAGGCCTGCTTTTCTCATCAGCTTTCATGGTTTGTGCAAGTGAAGCAAAACATGGACTGGGTAAAAGAAGCGAACAAGGTAAGTAGAAGCATAGAATCATAGAATTATCTAGGTTGGAAGGGACCTTTAAGATCATCTAGTCCAACCATCAAACTAACTCTGATAAAAAAAAAAAAAACATCACTAAACCATGTCTCTAAGCACTATGTCAACCCGTCTTTTAAATACCTCCAGGGATGGTGCCTCAA
>JAOXNO010000001.1:129357438-129372273 GCA_028565335.1 Limnodromus scolopaceus
AGCCTTTGACACTGTCTCCCATAAGATCCTCACAGAGAAGCTGCTGATGTACAGGTTGGATGAGCAGACAGTGAGGTAGATTGAAACTGGATGAATGGCCAGGCCCAGAGAGTGGCGATCAGCAGCACGAAGCCTAGATGGTGGCCAGTAAACAGCAGAGTACCCCAGGGACCAATACTGGGTCCGACACTGTTTAACATCTTCATTCATGATCTGGATTATGGGGCAGAGCGTACCCTGGGACGTCCTAGTGGACACTAAGTTGATCATAAACCAGCAAATGAGCCCTTGCCACAAAGAAGTCTAATGGTACCCTGGGCTGCATTAGGAGGATGTTGGCAGCATGTCAAGGGAAGTGACCATTCTCCTCTCCTTGGCCCTAGTGAGGCCTCACCTGGAATGCTGCGTCCACCTCTGGGCTCCCCAGTACAACAGAGGCACAAACACATTGAAGAGAGTCCAGCAAAGGGCCATCAAGATGATGAAGGGACTGAAGCATCTCTCCTGTGAGGAAAGGCTCAAAGAGAGGAAGACTGTTCAGTCTGGAAAAAAGAAAGCTTAAGGGGGATCTCAATGTATATGAATACCTGAGGGAAGGTTGCAAAGAGGATGGACACAAAAGGACAGAGCCAGGCTTTTCTCAGTGGTCCCTAGTGACATGACCAGAGGCAACGGGCACGAACTGAAACCCAGGAGGTTCCCTCTGAACATCAGGAAACAGTTTTTTTGCTGTGATGGTGACTGAGCCCTTGCACAGGTTGCCCAGGAAGGTTGCGGAGTCTTCAGTCTTGGAGATATTCAAAAGCTGTCTGGACATGGTGGTGGACAACTGGCTCTAGGTGGCCCTGCTTGAGCAGGGGGAGTGGATCAGATGACCTTCAGAGGTCCCTTCCAACTTCAACCAGTCTGTGACTCTGCGAATAATCACAATTCTCAAATCTGAATCAGGATCCAAATGCTCTAGTTGAAAGCCGCAGCAGATTTCCATCTTGTGGACACCCACTCCAGCGGATGAGACATATGGCACTGAACAGCAGACCACACACCTGAGGAATTCTTTCCTTTAATTTTCATCAAGAAAAAACAGAACCAACCACTGGGCTGTTTTCTGTGGATGCTTTTTTTGTGCTTTCGCAGAGCTAAATTACAGTCCAACTGTACTTACATTTTTGTCTGCCTCCTTCCTTACCCTACAACAGACTGCTATAGGAGGCAAAAAAAGTGAGAGATACAACAAGTTAGCCAGATGCAATAAAAACTCTTTTTTCCTTTCTGCATTAGATATTTTTCCTTAAAACATCCATTTGTCAAAGCAAATTTCGTTTCTCATACATAATGAGACAATTTAGCTGGCTATGAGTGTTCCTCTAAGGATGACCATTCTTTCCTCTCCACATTCCTATGTGCTTCTGCTGAGTGCATCTTTCCTAATCAGATTTATTTTTCAGAGACAATGAATTATGAGAAGAAGGTGCTTTTAGGGGAGAGCACATTGGAAATGCTACAGGGAATAGTGGAAGTAATTTCTGAGGAGCACAAATGCTACTTATACAAGGAGTTAGGGTTCCCAAGTCTTCTGCTAACTTTGGCCTCATGAAAGAATACTATTTAGTGCTGCTGACAACTCAGTATAATAGGACACTGTACTCAATGTAATATGCTTCTATGTGGGATTTAAAAAAGCCTGCTACATTAAGATTTGAGACAGAGAGCTTCAGTCCGTGAGATTGATAGTGTCACTTTCAAATGGCTTGACTAAAGGGGGGCTCTGTGGAGGACTCTTTGCACTCAGTGGTGGCACTGCCAAGACTTTCCGTCGGATTCCAACTGTAGCCTTTTTATGGTCATGTCTGAGACTGCGGATTGTGCTGTTTATGGCAGCCACACATGCCTTCCAATCATATCCAGTCTCCTTTAGATCAAAGGATGGATAATTCTCTTGAAGAAAGTCTAAAAATAAACAAATATATAATAGTGAGTTATCAATTATTTATGCAAGTGATATACTCTTTTTGGATGTAATTAAGCCAAAACAAGTGCATGCTACCAAAACAGGATAGCTAAGCATATTACAAGGCTTGAAGAGCAAAGCTAGAGGGCAGATATTTTCCCCACACACCCCTTTTGTTACTCATTTTCAGAGTAAGTGGAAAGGCCTAAGCATTAAAACAAAATATTCAAAGAAAGCACGTAACCATATACGTGGGCTTGATCCCTTGAAGCACTGAATAACTTCAGCTTCTAATGTGGTCAACCAGAGCAAAGAAATCTCAGGCTCTATTTCAGAATGACCAGCATTGAGCAGGACCAAGCCCTCCTTCAGAGGATCTTTGACAACTATATTCATTTAAATAAAACACAGCAATTCAACATAACTCAGCTAAAGGGGAACGACTGTGACAGAAAAACTTCAAGAGCTTGTTCCTTACCACAGTGCAACAAGATCAGTAAACAAATACTTGAGTTGGGTAGCAATGGGATAAATAAAGTAAGACTACAGCACCTTTCTCACCCTCTTCAACAAGTAAAAAGAGTGGTTTTAGAAACAGATTTTAATTTTTTATTTTTTTTTTTAATTACTGAGGAGCAATCGTCCTTCTGAGCTTAGCTGAATTACATGTTGTCTCTAAGCAAGCCCTTAAAAGACTTAAGTAAGCAACAATAAGGAATTATTAGCTGTAATTTCAAATCAAAGGCAATACTATTTCTACTTCTCTGATTAACATCTAGATTTACCTTAGTAGATTGAAAGGTATAGCTAGTTGATATTATGCCATTGTCGTTCTTCCATTGCTCTCACATATCCTAGCAAGTAAAAATCTAATATAGTATCATTGTTTACAGTTGATATTTTAACTTGTAGTTCCAAACCAGGAAACCTGTTTTTCCAGAAGAGCATGGGTCTCAAGGAAGAAAAATAACAGAGAGAAAAACTTGTGCTCTTGCAGTTTCCTCTGCTCCAGGAGGGTGAGGCAGGAAGCGAGAACGCCTTAGGTTCTTTCATTCCCAGGATGCTCCTGTAATAAACTACGCTGACAGCGGATACACAAGCTGTTGGCTGAAACAGCAGTCAGGTTCTCTTCCCCTCCACCCCTGAGAGCAAATTCAAGAAAACGCTTGGCCTCAGAGCTACATCGCAGAACTGGAATTCCCACTCCAGGCCCACAGAGCCTTTGTACATGCCCCACAAAACAGTTTTTAAATTATGCCTTTTCTTTCACACAAATTGACCAACTGTTGGGCCTACAGAAGGGCTACGCAGGGCCCCTTCCTGCTCTGTAGGGTTACATTCAGGGACGTGATGCTGCTGCCATCCAATCAGGCTATTTGTGATAATGTTATAAATGTCAGACCTTTGTTATAATGTTAACAAAAACAGGGCCAGGTACTGCTTTCCGGCCCCAGAGCCAAGTGACATGGCCTGGCTGCAACCCCACACCCAGGACTTTGTCTCTCATCTGCTCTGGAGCCTATGTGGTGTTCCTGCAGCCCTAAGACACACTTAATGTATCTTTTGAATGCTTCTTAAGCTCAAAACGTCATGAAACAAAATATGTGTACTATGGGAGTATGTGGACACGCTTAAAGTGGCAAAGCTTCCCAGGCTAGGGGTTAAGGGATACGTACAGTTTGGGAAAGCCCACTCTTGCATACAGTTTCTAGCATGCCCTGCCCAGACATCACCCCAGAGAGTGCAAGTCCCAGCTCCATCTCATTTAGCACTGTTGCTGTATCCTCAGAGGCAACCTTGCCACAGCTGTGGAGCTGTTAGGCGGCACTGTCCAGATCTTAACAACCCTTTCAACCTCCCTATACCTCCAGACATGGAGGAGAAGCAGTTTCAAGATTTGTTAGGAGATGCACATTGCAAAAAAGTGTGATGAATCATAGAATATCTCAATTTGGAATGGACCCATATGGATTGAGTCCAACTCCCTGCACCTCGCAGGAGTACCTAAAATTGAATCGTATGACTAAGAGTGGAGTCCAGATGAGGATAACTAGTCAAATAAGCAGCTTTACTAACCCAGTGAACACTATCCCACAGTGATTTCATAAGGACACAGAAGGAAGTAAAACGCCACATCAAGCCAGTAGTGTTGGGATATGTTGAAGGCACTCCACTATTACCCTGTCTGCAGCCTGGGATCCAGCCCAGTAAATAACATTCCACACGCAAAACTTCAGAATTCCTGGCAAGGTATTTTCTCTTCAGACTTCTCATACAAAAAGCCAACTTTTACCATGAAAATAAGACAAGAACACAGACAACTAAAGGAAAGGTGGAAAGACTTCTATATTGCAGGACCAAACCTTTTCAAATATGTTGAAATCTCTTCTTTAAGATACTGTAATAGCCACGGAGCAAATGGCCACCAAAAAACTGATGATCTTTTCCCCAACACCATTGTTTGTGCTGGCCATGCTTAAATCTTACCAGATAATGCCAAGTTTTCTTCTGTGTAATAATCCATACACCTTTTCTACCTACAACCTTTTTCACATTCCTCCTTGCTTGCTGCATAACTGTTACGCTAATTCTACTGTCATAGTTCTGCTTGCTTTATCCAGCCTTGCAGGAACAACTGAACAAGACTAACAGAAGACTCCCTCTCAGGAAAGAGCATGGATCAGTATTCCAGAAGTCTTAATGCTGAGGCAAGAACAATACAGAAGGCAAAACATCTGGCCAACCATAATATACTCTCCCTCTGCTTCTGGAATAGCATTTGCAAATAGAGTAAGTAACACCAATTTCCTGACAACATCCTGGATTCATGAAAGCTGAGGAAACTGCAAAACTGACCATATTCCTACAGTGGAATAGGCTGTCACACATTATTCGAAAAGACACACTTCAGTACAGATTCATTATTCAAATAGCTCAAAACTGGTCTAGTTCAAAATACTGCCTGTTTACTTGGCAGCAGTCCTTATCCCACCTGTAGCTTCTAAACAACTGCATCATTTGCCAAGGCCTTTTCTCTCAATGGAGTCTCTTAGGTGAATAGGGACAGACAATCTCTGAGCCCTTAGAAGGGCAACACACTTGAATCTGCTCCTTTCCCGTCACAGCCACTCAGACCGTGAGGCACCTCAGGAGGTCTCTACTCCAACCTTCATCCCAGAGACAATTCTGAGGTCAGAACAGGTTGCTCAGGACTTTGCCCACTGAGGTGTGGAAAAAGGATGGAGATGACACAACCTCATGGGGCAACATACTCCACTGCTTGACTGTCCTTCTGGGGAAAAGGAGCTGCTCATATGCAGTCTGAACCTCTCATTTCCATTTATGCTTGTGGTCTCACATCTTTCCACATTCAATGCTGCAACCAGCAGGAGTAAACTCTAGGAGTTTACTGAGAAGACAGATAGTGGCAGGCTGCTACTAGGTCCTCTTGGAGCCTTCTCTTTTCCAGACTAAATAAGCCAAATTTCCTCATTGGGCAAGTGCTCTAATTCCCCATCCCTTTCGGTGGCCCTCCAGCTTTACCGATATCTCTTTCTTGTACTAGAGGACACAAAATTGGATGCAATAATCCAAATGCACACTCACGAGTGCTAAAAAGAGGGAGATAATCCTTTCCCTTGATATATTGGCTCTGCACCTGTTAATACAGTCCTAATTTGCTATCAAACACAAACCTGATGAGTGTTCTCCATTCTCTCCAAGTCATAGACAAAGATATTAAACAGGCCAGCTACCAGGACAGACCCCTGCAGTACCTCATGTGTCAGTCTCCCAAGTAGTGCATGACCCACTACCCTCTGAGCACACTCCCCTTGCTCAATCTATCATGATTAATGCCGTGGTAGAAGCTGGTCTTTTTGCCCTTGCCATTCCTTGCAAGTCTCAACTCTAGCTGAGCTGCTGCCTTTCCTGACACTGTTCCAACACTCCTAGGCAAAGTTGCTAAATTCCACTTCATAATCTGTCCTTGCTTCCAATCTCTATACACTGCTTTTTTTGCACTGGAGCTCAGTTATGGATTCTCTGCTTAGCCAAACTTGTCTCCCCATAACTCTACTAGTTCTCTTAAGTGTCAGGATGGACTCTCTTGTGCTTGTAGAATGCTCTCTTTAAAGTCCTGCCAACTTTCCTGAGCTTCTCTCCTCTTCAGACCTGTCTCTCACAAACTCCCACCTACGAGTTTCATAATTAAGCCAAAGTCAGCTCTCCTAAGCTACAGGGCCTGTACTCTCAGACCTTTTAAACTCTACTCAGGATCTTGAGGTCCATTATTTCATAGTCTCTACAGGCAATACTGTCACCGATTATCATACCCCAACCCTTTTTTTGAAGGGAGGCATAACCTGCTGTGTATTACCTCTGCTTGGCCTACCTAGCCCCTGTATGAAGAAATTATCCCCAACACCCTCCAGAATCCTCCAGACTGCTTCCGTCTCCCACTGTGTTGTCCTTTCAAGCAGATGCCATGGAGACTGAGTTTCCTCATATGAATTGGGTTTGTGATCTGTAGACTTCCTTGAGATGCTTAAATATAACTTCATCTACTTTCTCTCAACTTGCTTACACTAATACACGTCAGAATAGTTTCACAGACCTATTTCTGAAGCTCCATGGTTTGTTCATAGGATACAAAAGTTAATTACTCTTGTTGATTTCCCCACATTATCACTTGAACAGCGATTTTCTTACTTACCTCTGAGAGCATTAATTCTGTTGCAGTCCAGTGGGCTCATGCCACGTTCAAGATTACCATATACATTGCTTTTTACCAGCACATCCTCAGTGAACATGTGACGAATTAGGTAGCGAGCTGACAACTCTGGCCGAGACTTCCCCTTAGCTACATAAATGACTGAGAACGGCAACTGAACGTTGCGCCACGGACTTCCAAGAAGTTCTAGAAAGTTTGTCAGAGAGAGAGAGAGAGAGAAATTTTATTTATCCTATACTGACTATGCTTCAAAGTGCCTGTGTATTACATTAAGACAAGAAGTTATAACATTAACACAAAAAGTTCTCCCCAAAACTACTGTATTTGCTTGGAAAAACTAAAGCAAAAACATAACGCTACAGCTAATACTAAAATGCAACATATCGCACAAAATTTCCAGGTAGCAAAAAACCCCTGCCTGTTTTATAACAATGTAACATCACTTCTGATATGCTTTCAGGGATGCTAGCAATGTAACCTGCATTATTAATGACTACTTTCTAAATCATTTTCATCTCACGTGAAAAGATGATGTTATTCCATTTACATAGGTAAATAGAAGTTCTTCTGTTTTGATGGTGCTTAGATGCTGTAAGTGGAAACTGAAAAACAGAGTGAATATTTTTAACTACTTCAATCTGACTCCACTGCAAACACTAAAAAAAATAAAATGCAAAATGTATAGTAAATCAGGAGGTCTGTGGGATAAGACTAACAAATCTTGGGTGCAGGAGCAGACCTGACAGAGCACCAAAGTGACTCTAATCAAATAAATTATTTCAAAGGGCAACTAATCTCAGCTCATTTTCCTTGAAGCTCTCTAGAGGCATCACATGCTGTACATGGAATTTTTTCCAATGTATTTTTGTTTAAAAAAAAAAAAGTATAAAGACTGCTTTAAGATATTTTTTTTTTGGTGGCCTTTCAGTACTTAAAAGGACATAAAGATGAGGACAAAGTTTTTAGCAGGGCCTGTTGTAACAGAACAAAGGGTAATGGCTTTAAACTAAAAGAGGAAAGATTTAGACTAGATATAAGGAAGACGTTTTTTACACTGAGGGTGGTGAAAACATCATCACAGGTTTCCCAGAGAGGTGGTAAGATGCCTCATCCCTGGAAACATTCAACTTCAGGTTGGACAGGACTCTGAGCAACCTGATCTAGTTGAAGATGTCCCTGCTCATTGCAGGGGGGTTGGACTAGGTGACCTTTAAAGGTCCGTTCCAACCTGAACTATTCTGTGATTCTATGATTTTGATTGTCCTAAATTGTCAGTTTTACAGAAAGGTGTGCTTTTCTTCTGAAACTGCAATACCATTCAATAGATATTCTGAGCTAGCTTACTCCATTAAGATAGAATATCTCCCAAATAAAAAAAGACAGGTTAACTGTGAAATAACTCCTGAAAAAAATAATTACTCAGAGAAACTGAACAAAATATCTTACATCTGAACTTTCCAGTCTTACAGTGGATATGCATTATGGGACATCGGTAGATGCAGACACATGTTCTGTTTAGCCAGATAATGTTTTTGTTTGCTCCCACAAAGACTTACTATATATATATACCAAGTGACTGTCTTAAGAGAAAAAGAAGAGTCACATAGTTCAGCAAATCCCTTTACTACACAATTTCACCTACAGTAGCATCTTCTGCTTCTCACTGACCATTTAAAATGTAACACACAAATCCATAAGATGAAGATTTCTCAGTTTACCCATAGGTTCCAAGGACTGTAGTTTCTTGACCGAAGATGTGTGGAAAGCTTCTGGAAACTTATCCAGTCCTGAATTCTGCAATGTGTCAGTTGTGGAGCTGGTCATTTTCTGAGAGTTTTGAGAGTTGCTTTCACTATCTTCCTTATAATTTAAATCTACACAATGAGATGTATCTGGAGCAACAGCCGCTATTTCTTTCCCTTCAGCTGTCTCCTGAAACATTAAATGAGGTTAGCATGTGCACTGGGAGAACCCTATCAGTTTTCTAATTAGTGTTCCAGTTCATTTCCTGTTTAGTATAAATTAGATTCCAGATATTTAGAATATAGCTACTCCTGGATTTCAATTATGAAAACCACAGGTGAAACAGAAACTAAATATTCACAGATTTGCACAAAGCTTTTTAGAAGCAGAGGTAAATGGAGTTACAACTGTTTTGGGAGTGATGTTTAAGTCAATATAAAGTTGAAATGCTTGGCTGGATGTATCTGAAGGAAAGCCTGTGAAAACAGTACTAGTACCTACATGTTTAAGCTCGCAATCAAATTTGACACTACTTCTGGGCAACATTTACAGCTCAGTTAGAAGAGGCTTAGCTGCAAAGTAAAATTACAGAACAGAAAATTGGTTCTGTTTTACCTCAAACCAGGACACTTTCCTTTTAGTATCCTACACTTACACATTTCTTAACTGAATACTGGACACAGGAGCAGGAAGAGGCAGGGCAATTGAAAGGGATATGCTTCCAGTATTCCCCATATCGAACTAGTGCTGCAGTCAGCAGGCCTATGCTGGGCAATGCAAAGACAGAACCCAAGCAATTTCCAATTAGAGCACTCGTATGATAAGGAGTTCAAAAAATTAATTTGAGAAAGCAGCATAAACTTAGTACTTAATGAATTATCACCTTGAGACAACTTACTGGTTTTATTTTTGTTTCAGAGCGTAAACAGCGGATCATAGCATTGACATTTGTGATACAGGTCTTCCAGTCTTTTCCATGCTCGCTCAAATCATAGTTTGGAAAGTTAGTTGCAAGAAATTCTGCATATAAAACATAGAAAAGTTTTTAAGCTTTGTGACAAAACGCAGAATTCAAAAGTATTCTAATTTAGAAAGAAAGAGAGAAAGCCAAGAAATATTTCGCATTTATTGTTCTCCATTTAGAAGCTTTGTATTTCCAGCTTTAATTAAAGAGAGATAGTAAACTCGTGTTTTGAAGCTAAGCAGCACTATGAATTTAAGACGCACAGTGATACTTTTTTGAGGTGTTTTGAATAATGCTTTTATTATTAAGCATTTCCTAGTACACTTAGGGCAAAGGTGTGATTTATCATACCAACTTAAAAAAAAAAAAAATCAAACCAAAAAAACCCCCACAAGAACCAGAGACAGGGTAACGCTGCAACTACATCACGTGGCTTAAACAGTTTCCCACCCTTTAAACAGAAAGGAGATGTATAGTTTCAAACATATGTGCCATGGAATCTTGTCTAAATGGCTTGACATCTTTAAGAAAACACCTTCGCCATTTTGACCATTTCTCAAGCAAGCAAGAGAAGTGTGAAAGTGAGAAAGAGTATTTAAGAATCACCAGTTAACATTTGTCCCAAGTGTACCATGGCCATAAAAAAAACAAAACAAACCCTGCAACAAACAAAAAACCCCACAAAACCCATTTCACACACAAACATGAAATAAATTGTAATGAAAAACATAGAAACAGTCAGCATAACTGATGAACATGAACACCACAAAACTAGGAGAAAATCAGAATTGTTTTATCCACATTGAAGAAAAACTAACATCGAGAATTACAAAGCAGGAATTTCAAAACCAAAAGATACAGCTGAGTGGAGCACATCCACTGCTGCATTGATCAGTTCACCAGCTGCTAGACAATGATTAACAGAAACATACAGAAAAGGACTCCTTGTAGGTTAGAAACTTCATTAAGTATCAAAGAAGCAAATCTGCACATTTTGAAAAGTAGCATACCTCTTATTGCAGCAATTTTGTTTGGATCCAATGTTCTGCGTCCTCGTGCACTCACTCCCATAATGCTGCACAATAACGTTTCCTTGGGGAACAAGACACGAACTAAGTAGCGTGCTGCATACTTTGGTTTAGTCTTTTGCCGAGCTTTCATCAAATAGTTTCCAAGAACTTTTACATTTCTCACTGGGTCACCAACAAACTCTTTTGTAAAACAAAAACATTTAAAGAAAAAAAGTTAAAAAAACCCAAGCAAGTTGTTAAAAAAACAAAAAAGAACACTTTTTCAAACTCTCTCTCATGACCACTGTGGTACTCTTGGTATATGTTCTCTACTAAGGTTAATTCTATGTATTACTTATCCTTGCTCTTACAAAAGCAGCTTTGAATTGAAATGGTAACAGACTTTTTGAGTTACATTAACCACCAAAAATGTTCAGACTGGCCTATTTTACACATGTGCAGATACCATGTATATTTTCAAGACAATGACCCATGAAGAATAGCATATCAATACATAGTAGTGCTAAATCATACACTGTTTACAAATCTTCACATAGATATCCTAGTATTTCACCTACTCGTGCAGCTCTTGAGCAGTACGAACTTATTTTTCAGACCAAAAGTAACCAAAAACTCGTAGCTCAGTCTTCCAAGTAACTCAAGGTATTTATACTTCAGAAAGAAATGCCTGAGTTTTTAAAACATGGTGCTATTTTATACATGCTTGTTTATTATAATGCGATGATCTATGGAATTCTTTATTTTCAGTGGAAATAAGTATTTTGGAAGAAACCAAACACTGCAGGATCTGAGGACAGAAAAGATTTTTCACTGATAAAATCCTCCACAAGAAGAAAACAGCTATTTCCTTCACACAAAAAAGTTATTTTCTTAAATGCAAAACGTACAGGCATATACCTCAGCTTTACTGTCAATCTCTTTTTAAACACATGCATAGCATGCACACATTACTTATGACATATAACCTATTTGTAACCTGTGTATATTGTAAGTATAAAGAGAGAAAAAGAGGGCCTAGCCTTCAAAGAACGCAAAGCACGTACTGTAAATCAAAGGCTTGTGGTATACTATACAATCATATATACACTGCAGAGATTTTTAAGTGATCATATTAACCATTCTTGTGACCTTTATTTCAAAAGTTTTAAACACTATTCCGTTATAGAAATGCTTGTAAGGCATCCAGTCCTGCTCCTTTACTTTTCGCAAATAATGATTAAGAGATTTCTTTAGGCACATTTCTTTATACCAACAGCAGTTTTTTAGTCTTCGCTTCTGAGTATTTATTACAAATGAACTCACCAAAGCTAGGATTGATGGAGACTGAAGAAGATGGCAGCTCTTTACTGATGTTCACACTCCCAGATGCATTTCTGTAGTTAATGGCCACAGCATTATTTCCCAAACTGGTTTCAGATGGTGCTGGCATCGATGACGATGCCACCGGTGAAGATGCAATATTGCAAGTACTTTCCACAACATCAGCTACAAGATTTGATTGTGGAGAAAGGTCAGGCATCCTGTTATTTGCTGTGTATGATGAATGCAATGAATGCGTAGAAACTATAGTGGGGAGTGGTGGGCTCTGCCTATGAACAGGCTGCTGTGATTCAAGCTGAAGACTCTGCTGAACATGTTTTATTGTGGAATTGACCTGAACATGGCCATTTTGTAAAGCAACCCTTATGACTGGGCTATGCCTTCCCAGGCCTGGTGAAGAGAGATGAAGACTTGATTCCTTTTCCATGGATCTTTGTAGCCTTGTTTTTCCTTGGGGCAAATGACTGGAACTTCTGTACGTAAATCCAACTGGTTTCTGCAGATGTGATTCAGAAAACAAGTAAAAGGTTAAATTAGACATATCTGGTTTTTTTTTTTTTCTTTTGCAAGCCAGGAAGACTAGATTTTAGTAATTATGCTATTGGCAACGGACTCTTCATTGAAGTAATCATTGTCATAAAGCCAGTGCTATTACTTTTTTGCCTTCCCTCTACTTGCTTTTATTCTCACTTGTAGTTCCAACACTAAAAGCTTATCTCATCAGCTTCAACATTTCTCAAGTTTTTCCACCTGGGGTGCTGGCAAAATTGCTTTCTAAGAAAGCCAGAGATATATAATGAGAAAGGCAGCTTTGTAAAGGCTCTTTAAAAAAGCTCTATTAAAAAACCAGGCAAAATAAAATTTAAAGTTTGTCAGCCATTGACCTAGTCTGCTGAACTTTCAAGAGATTTCTCCTGTCTGCGTCTTCACTCTTTACTTGCTAACCAAAAACATTAAACATTCAGATCTCATTTACAATGGAAGATTCCAAAGAGACAAAGGCAGACAGAGATGGACTATGCCTTCCACCACTTGGAGTACTTCTATTAAGAAATACGTGCACCCTAAAGCATGCATTCTAGTTCAATATATAAAAGTCACTGAGCAGGAGCTACCAAGTGTAGCTGACATGCATAGGCTTGTTTGGTTTTTTTGTCTTTTGTTGATTTTTTTTTTCTTTTGTTTACAAAATCTGATTATATTCCACCCTTATAATCTTTAAAAATCTACAACCTGAAGAAAGGTTTATGCGTCTGAAAGTTTGTCCATTTCTGTGACTACTGGAGTTGAGCTAATAAAAGAAATTGTACCTTTACAACCAACCTTTCTTTATTTAAACCCTTAGCACATCACAGATACAACAATGATACAACTATAAAAAACCTATGTTAAAACCATCAGGAATGCTGTAAAGTTGTAGCAAAACCTAAGAAAATGGTTGGCAGGTTGCATTTGCTGGCTTTCCCCTTACACCTTATAGTGAGATAAAAGCCTTCTTCAAAAAAACCCAAACTGGGCAGGTCACTTTTAATCTGAACATTAAAGCAGCTGCCATCCCACATGATCAGAGGGAGAGTAAGAGCACAGAGGTCACAGAGTCCAAACATAGCTGACAAGACCAGTTTATTCCCTGAATCTCGCATTTTTGGGTGTATGGACAGTGTAAGTTTGGAGATGTCAATGAAAACGCATTCCCAAATAAAACCTAGTATCCTATTGATAACTGACATGAATGAGAATGTCATCACTTTTACCTACCCTTAGAACAAATGGCCCTACTGATGTCTTGACATCTCCTGACAGCAGGATCACCTTTGCCACATTAAAAGCTTTGTAGTATTGTTCACAAAGAAAGGTCATTATGGATTTTATGATCTTCTTCAAAAATCATCTGTTATGTTTTCCTTTTAAAGAGCATTGTTACAAGTACTAATATTCTTTCTCCTTAGTCAGTACTGGATTGACCATATAGGAACAAAATGGATAGTGTGTACTGAATATCAAACCTTCTTTAAAATTTTGAAAAAAAGCTTTTTGTTAAAAAAAGAATACAATTCTATACCGTAATGGATACAGCAACACACTGTTGAGATCTAAAAATCAGTTAGCCAATTGAACAATTCTGTGTGAATTATGCCTGAACTCTCTTCTAACTGCAGAAACCAATGGTCAGTAACAACACAGGAGACCAAAGCTGGCGTACAATAAGAAACCTAGAATAATTTAACTGCAATGGATTTTAAGTCTACTACTTTTCTACTAATTTTAATCTTTGGGAAAGGAGAAGATTTTATTTTTTTTTTAAATAAGCATTAGAGGAAGTGTGAGAATTAAAGGATAAATGAACATCTCGGGTCTTTAATACTCACAGGTTTGAGAAACAGTGGCTTTAGACGAGTATGCTGCATTTCTGAGACCTTCCGATGAAGCAGGTCAAATTTTTTATCCAATTTCTGAATGGCATCATACATGGCCTGAGAACAAGTATGAGAGTGAACATAGTATTATTTCACAAGACCCCAATTTAAATCTCAAGAAATCAAGAAAGTTCAATTAAGGGCAAAATTCCCTCCCTAAAACTGGGCAAGATCTGCAGATACTATATACATTCTATAAGCATCAGCTGAGATTCAAAACACAAATAACAGAGGCAAATATCACAGTAAAAAGAATTCTCAGAGAAGCTTACTCTTGCGACTGTAATGTGGCTGGCATTTAAAGGTTGTTCTTCCTCCTTGCAGCAGATGTTTTATTTTTACCTATTTAGTATGTTTTGTTTTACATTGGAAAGCTAATGACAAGCTCTAAGGTAAGTTAGGTATTATGATATGTTACTTTAAGTCATAATAGGTTTTCAAGTACACAGGTAAAAGGCTCATAGGCAGCCACCAAAATATTGATTTCTGTATCACCAAAGGGAAATATATTTAGAAAAATACTATCTGTAAAGTAGAAGTCCCAACTGGAATTGAACATGGCCAGGGATGCCAAAGACGACAAAAGAGCTTCTGCAAGTACAGAGGTGACAAAAGGCAGGCTAGGGAAAATGCAGGTCCACTGCTGAATGAGATGGGGGACCTCGTGACACAGGACA
>JAOXNO010000001.1:129372373-129384966 GCA_028565335.1 Limnodromus scolopaceus
GTAGTCACAGCATGGCTTCACCAAGGGGAGGTCATGGTTGACCAACTTGATAAACTTCTGCAATAAAATAACTAGTCTGGTAGATGAAAATAGAACAGTGGATATTGTCTACCTGGATTTAAGGAAAGCCTTTGACACTGTCTCCCATAAGATCCTCACAGAGAAGCTGCTGATGTACAGGTTGGATGAGCAGACAGTGAGGTGAATTGGAAACTGGATGAATGGCCAGGCCCAGAGAGTGGCGATCAGCAGCACGAAGCCTAGATGGTGGCCAGTAAATAGCAGAGTACCCCAGGAATTAATGCTGGGTCCAATCCTGTTTAACATCTTCACTAATGATCTTGATTTTGGAGGATTGCATACCCTTAGCAAATCTGCAGATGACACCAGACCTGCAGGAGCAGCTCATACACCAGAGGGCCATGATGTGATCCAGATGGATGTCAACAGGCAGGAGAAATGGGCCAACAGGAACCTCTTGAAGTTCATCAAGAAGTGCAAAGTTCTGCACCTGGGGAAGAACAACCCCATGCACCAGTACATGCCGGGGGCCACCTAGTTTGAAAGCACCTTGGTAGAAAAGGACCTGGGATCTCCTGATGGTTACTAAGTTGAACGTGAACCAGCAATGTGCCCTTGCTGCAAAGTTGGCTAATGCTACCCTGGGCTTCATTAGGCAAAGTATTGCCAGCATGCTGAGGAAGGTTATCCCTCCTCTCAGCACTGGTAAGGCCGCACCTGGAGTGCTGGATCCAGTTCCGGGCTCCCCAGCACAGCAGAGACATGGACATATTAGAGAGAGTCCAGCAAAGTGCCATGAAGGTGATGAAGGGACAGGAGCATCTCTCCTATGAGGAAAGGCTGGAAGCTGGGCTTGTTCAGTCTGGACAAGAGAAAACTCAGTGGTGATTCTCATCAATTCATGCAAGTATCTGAAGGTAGGATGCAAAGATGACAGAACCACGCTCTTTTCAGAGGTGCCCAGAGGTGGGACCAGAGGCAGTGGGAACAAACTGAAACAGAGGAGGTTCCCTCTGAACATCAGAAACATTTTTTTTATCATGACAGTAACTGAGCACAGGTTGCCCAGGGAGGCTGTGGAGACTCCCGTCTTGGAGATATTCAAAAGCCATCAGTACGTGATCCTGGGCTCTAGGTGGCCCTGCTTGAGTACGGGGGTTGGATAAGATGACCTCCAGAGGTCCCTTCCAACCTCAACCATCCTGTGATTCTGTGAAAATGAGATGTAAATGAGGTATAGAGAAATCAACTCAGCCATACCTTTCAGAACAAACGTGGCATTGAAATCAATTGCATCCCCATTTTTAATAATCACAGAATGAAAGATACAGAATTTGAAAAAATCTACTTATTTTATTGAGAGTGTCTGATCTTCAGTCAATCCCCAAGGTCAAGATTTCTTTCAGATGTTAAAAACTTGTGTTGCCTTACTAAAGCAATCAGGTACAAACTTTAATAAAGTATTATTGTAAAGGCCCAATTTTTCAGAGCATTTAAGCTCTGAAATCAAAAGCAATCAAAGTCCATCAGTTATTACTGTTCATTACTGTGCAATATAGAAATTTCATTCTTCAGTGTTTCCAGGATTTACCAACTCAAACATGATGCTTACACAGCAATTAAGACATACACTTTGTGTAAAAAGGAATTAGGTAACAGAATGTTAATCTGGTATTCAGAGGACACTGCCAACTTGAAAATACATATCAGGCACATGTCATCAGCTATTACTGCAAAAAACCACACAAAGACATTATAAGTATACAAGTTACAAAGAGGAAACGTGTCTTCAACTAACTACAGCAATTTCTTTTGTTGATCTACAACAAAATTAGGTAGAGAAGTTTTTAAAATATACATGGCTATGAAAAAAAAATTTGCTAGATGGGTTTGCAGTAGATGAAAATAAGTTGAAATTCTATCAAAATCAAGTTAGATTTCAGTATGTTAGCTATCTTTTAAAAAAATTAAATATCCTTAGACAAAACAATCTATAAATCTTCCCAAATTTAGAAATACCTCAAGGAAGCACTAAAAGACCTTAAACAAGCATGGACAGTACAGACATTATTAAAAGGCTTCATGTAGCCTTATGGCAGATTTACTGGGAGGAGGGGAAAAAAGAATGAAGGAGATGGGGCTAGTAGGCAGCAAAAGAGGCTATAGCTTCTCACTACTGCTGCTTGCTACACCACACATTCCCATGGCTATGGGACTGTATGGCAAGAATGTTAGTCACACAATCTTAATTTACTTCCACAGCATTGCTGAATACATGCTTAAAGCGATTTACAAGACATTAACATTTGGCTACAAAACACTCACAAATTATCCTCCCTAAACCATGGCCTGAACGTCTTTCACTCTATAGGATACTGTGACTCCAGAGTCACATAAGTGCTCACCTGAATAAATATGGGATGCTTTTAATTTTCAGTGCAGTGATTGTCAATCTTGGCAGCTACTGCAACACTACCAGAATTTTGGCACACTTTTGGCAGGCTTCGTGTACTTTCAAAAGCTGTGTGTGTATGACAGTCAGATCCTTCCCATTACTGTGAAGCCCCTCCCATTAAATCACTAGACTTTACATTTTATATTAAAGCTTAATATTTGAGAAGTATTCTTGCCAGCTATGGTGCGAAAAGTTCAGAGAATGTGAAAAAGGACATTATTTTTGCATTGAAAATATTGAAGTGTGCAACTAACAAACAAACAACTGCAAAGGATGAAGTCACAGGTTATCAAATATAGAATGCAGATCTTTTGAAATTTAACTAAAATTGTTTAAATGCCATTTGAGAGATAAAGAAAAAAAAATACCTGGCAATAACTGAGGACCTCCGCAAGAGTTTTCTGCTGATCTCCAGTGTAGGAAGCTTCAGTGTAGGAAGCTTCAGACACAATACTCCCCTTTTTCATTAAAATAATAAAGAGAGAGAGATATAAACAGACTTAAGATATCACGTTAAGCCAATAAATCCCAACTTCAAACCCCACATTATTTTAATCTACCCCAAAACATGCATCCCCAAAGCAGCTTTCCAAAGACAGTCAAACAAAAGAAAACTAACTTACACATTCATAGTCCGGTTCATACTCATAAATGACACTGTCACTATCTTCATATTCTCCTTCCCTGATTCTCATCTGGGAAATAACATAAAGAACTTTTAATGTTTTAAATAATGAAAGAATTCAAGATATAAACTAAAGAGAGAACCTGCTACGAATCCAACTTAGACACTTTCAGTTGTAGTTATATTCCCTTGCCTGGCTACAAAAGAGCCCAAGAAAGTGAAACTTAACACAGCCATCTCATTGATGTGCCTGTGGTTATATGAATACTCATCTCACTTTTGTTTTAAGAGTATCTTATTCTCTTCCAAAATTATATAATAATATGTATTTTTATTTGGTCATTCTAAGACCAGAACTTTCTCATGTAAATATATGTATTCTATAACCAGGCTTATATAATTATGAGATTCCACGTAGATTTGTACACTAATTTTAAAAAAATCAATTTGAAAAAAAAAAGTGTATTTATTTCAATGGCTATAACTGCATCCAGAAGCTGTAAAAATATCTAAAAGGCATAACTTTCTTATTGCTTGAAAAGTGCTTTTAGACAGCAATCAAGAGTGCCACCACCTGGACAATTCTAACATTTTTCTTTCACTAGATGGGAGCACTGCCTGTCCACCACACATCACAGATTTAATGAGTCTTGTTTCGTGTTAGGGCTTTTTTTGTCGTTGTTTTGTTTTTTAATTAAGTCATCTTTAATCACGTCTTGTATAAAAAAGGAAGGTTGGGGGTGTGGGGGATGTTGGTTTTGTTTGTTTTATAACAGGCAGAATTAAAGAGAGTGGAACTGCTTTTATAGCATTAAAGGACACCCCAACTGCCGAAATTTAAGAATTAAATACGGTGATGTGAACTAAGCTTTAGACTGCCTCAAGTTAAAAATATACGTAGTCTGTCTTTGTACAGAATTTGTTTGTGGAGGCAAATCCTTATGCAATGTTAAGTTTGAACTCTTATTATCCTAAACTGCACAAAGAGATTTTTACTGAAGAAACACGAGCATCTACATGGGAAAGTAGTAAAAGTTACTCTCCGCTGTGCACTAGTTGTTGTCATACACATGTACAGCATCCAGCACAACAAGGTTTCACTCTTGCTAGAAGCTTCCATGCACTACATAGATATCCTACACACACTTCTTCACTGGCACGTCGTCATCAAGCGAGCAAACAAAAGTGAAGGAAAAATTACATTCCCAAAAACAATGAAACTGGCCTCAAAACAAAGGGCTACTGTTTGGCAAAACATACCACATTCTGTCCCACCAGAGTAGGGGCAAGACGTTTTCTTTTATTATGTGAAAATGCAAAATCCATTTTTTCAGGGCTATGACCATTTCCTCTCTGCATACTTGCAGAATGGCTCATTTGTGATGCCACTTTGTCAGCTAGCACTGATAAGCCTTCATTTCCTGGAAAAATGGAGAGAAAGCAAAGCATATCAGCAGGTTTCCCATTTAATTAAACATTTAACTACAGAAAACATGCAGTTACCTTTTTTTTTTACTTTCAAACTGCCTGGTTATTTGAAATTTGTTTACTAGGATATTATTAAACACTTGTTAATCCAATTTATTAAATTGAGTTTATAATTTCAGATCTAAATATTCTTTCTTCCAAACTCTCTCCAGCATCCATTTCATTTGTCCTGCTTTTCACTATTTATTCTCTGTTCTCATTTCCATGTCTGATTATACAAATTCACAGAATTCAAAACCCCAACAAAACCAGTTAACTGAAATTCAGGCAATACACGCACAATGTAAAACACAGTTCCCATTTATTTAGTCCTTAGCTGTCCCTTCCCTACACTTACAGGGTCCCCCTCAGTTTTGCCACTGTACAACGAAAGAGATCTGCTCCAGGTATCTCATCTGTTGAGACAGTGTAGGTCAGGGGCTACCAAACACAAACAATCCACAAGTGGTACACAAAGTGCCTCCATCTCTTCCCATATGGGCCTGGCACACAGTTAAAAAGCCATTGCCACTGCTTATCACTGTCCCATCCTAATTCTTCTGAGGCCTACATGATTAGCTTTTGAAGAATATTAAAGGATTTTCACAGTTAAGAGAACAGGCATATCTCGACCGCCTAATCTGCCTGTCCATCCTTTACAGGTTTCTACCTCTAACTTTCAGGACAAGGCTATGGTAGCCCTTTTAAAAACAAATAAAAACACCCTCAAGAAGGGAAGAAGAATTAAAAAAAAACAAACCCAGAAACACCTATTTCCACTTGAGATCTATATATTTTAGCTACAGACGGGCCAAGCACTACATAGGTAACAAAATCCAGATTTGAGAAGATATTAAAAGGCTTAAAGCAGATATAAAGAAGATATAAAAGACTTTAAGCAGCTAAACAAGACTGTGGAAGATTTCCAAGAACTAAGGAGAAAAACTTAGCTAGCATGAAAAGGCAACACCAATTCTCCCCTACACTATCCACTGTGAAGGTGCTTTTTGGAGCTTAGGCCAAGCTGAAAAGGTATGGTGAGGAAGTTTTGTAGATACTTCAGTTACTTCCTCTCAAGTAAAAGGGGCTGCATGAGAAAAGTTACAAGGGTACTTCTTACTATTTTTGTAAAATAGTGGAACTAATTTCATGCCTCAACTGGAAAGTAGAGCTAGTATATCAGAAATTAAGGAAGAAAGAACTAATCCAATGGGACAGGGACAAGCAAAGAGAAATACTAAAAAGCAAAGACAACCACTTTTCTGCACTAAAAGAGGAAGGGCAAGAGGCAGGACAGAAAAGCAGTAATATGTTCAGCTCCATAAGCTAGAAAAAAAATTTCTTTGCATTAAGAGCCCAGACAAATGTTGTAGCAGAGCTGGCAGATGCTAGCTAGGCAAGATCTGTGGTAGATTTAGATTAGCATAGTTAAAATCATTTTGAAATCACAATCAATAACAGAGTAATAAAAATACATATGCAATTACTTAATATTTGTTCTCTTAGGTGAAGATTAAAACCTACCTACTCTCCCACCCAGCTCCAGAGTTTGCTTCCTTTGCCAGATCACCTTATCCCTCTGTCCCCACCACGCTTGTTCTGTGCGGCCAGCACTCATCTCCTAGCACTAAGCACCCCCAGAATTGAAAGCTTGGGACGTGGCAGCACTCTGTGGGATGAACGCCAATACAGGCAAAGGACATGTTGAAAGTAGAAGGGGTGCAGGGCAGCAGGATTAACACAATGGCACGAGTTAGTCCCTCAAACTTCAGTTGGTCCCAAACTTCACAAGTTAGTCCCTCAAAACTTTCTGCGGGCAAACGAGAATGACGCTTCATGTGGAGAAACTTTAGGTCCCTGGTTTAATCATATTTTAAACTTATTATGCTTGTGTTAAAGTAAGCATCTTTCTGATTAGCTTCCCAAATTTAGATTTAGGCACAAATATGATGACCTAAAAAGAAAAAGTGCCAGCAGAAGTGATACTGAGCTTGGGGGCATAAATGGATAAGTAAAAAGCATAACAGAAGTGTTCTGCAGCAGGCTGGGAGAAATAAAAACCTAGATCTGTATCTTACTGATGTTGAGCTCGCTCTGCCAGCTAAGTATCCGTAGGCAAGAAGATATGAGATGAAAGTAAAAGAAACTAGTTTGGACAGACAGAACCAGATGTGAAGAAAAGGTACTGCCCTCCAAGATACTAGCCTAATATGGTGGTTGAATAAAAATGAGGAGAGAATTTAATTTCAAAGAGTTAAGTTCAACAATTACGTTCAACATAAACTTCAGTCATGTTTTGGTCATACATCTCACCATTCTCAATTTTAACTAGACAATACCTAATGCTAAAAATCTACAAGAGAAGCTGCAAGCCCAAAGATGATGAAGCCATCTTTTACCTTTTAAAAAAACATCATTCGCACTCATCCTGATTGTTGTGTTGATAATGAAATATTTACTTATGTCCTGAAACCAAGGTCAGCAGCTGTCTATGATAGTTTCTTGGGCAGGATTTTTTATTTATTTATTTTTAATAACAGACAAAACCCAAAGTAAACCATACAAACCATTCTCCTCCCCAAATACGTTTTTAGACATAAACGTAAAAATATTGCAGTATACCAAAGAGATTAAAGGTTCTCAGAAGTACCTAACAACACTAGGAAACTTGACTCTGCTGAAGAGAAATACTGATGAAATTCTCTATAAAGTCAACTGGTCGAATAAAAATAAAACTAGCAAATGTCATCACTTAGTTGCAATCATTTTCCTTACTAGCTTGGTAACACTGCTACTAGACTTACTAAATGCTCGTAACAGCTGCGATTAATTTTTGTCTGGACCAGTGGAGAATTGGGTAAGATCTCTGAGAGACTTTGATCTTGCACATTAAAATAAATACAATGAATTAAAGACAATCACCAAAGGCTACTTACAGCTAATAATTTATCACCTTAAACAACCATCTTACTATCATTGTACATCAGTATCTCCAGTGCTTCACTAAATTACACTGGACAGTTTATCTAAAACCCTCATGTTTCAGGTTAGGTTCTTTCATGACATTTGTTTTCCAAATTGCTTGCTAAATCATTCCTAGGTATACTCACTTTAAAAAGTAAGTTAAAAACTGTCTTCTTCATACATAATATTTCAGTGGGTTCACAATGAAGACCTCTAAAGTAATAACTAAAAAGATCCCTCTTTTTAAACACATTGCCAAGCAATTTCTATAAAGTAGCTTTCTAATAAGGTATATTTTATAGATATGGGTAATACAGAAAGCATTCAAGACACCAGTACTGAACATACAGCATTAAAGCTGGTCATAAACTATTAGATCACAATAAAAATGAAAAGTAATTACCATAGGCAAGTTGAGCCACATGGTGAACACTGTTTACTTCAGAGTTCTGTCCCATTGACACGCAGCTTTGTGTGGACAGTCCATTTTCTCCATGGTCAATCATCACTGCTTCATCATCATCCTCAACATTCACAGATACATAATCTATTAACGTATGCAGAAAGAGAGAAGATTAGACACCACTCTGCATGTCAGGTGACAACAGAAGTGCTTTTATCACTTCTAGCATTATTTGAATTGTACCACAGGCTAATTTAAAACGAGTTTCACTTTAGCATCTAAAAGCAAAGTCACTTTTAAACACAGACGTTGAGGTTTTAACATGCACTAGAAGGGAAGCAGCTTACTATTTCTTAGTTGGGATTCCTGAAACTATTCAGTACCCAGCTCTTCCTACAGTGCCCAGCTTCAACAGGAACAGAGATAGATCAGTAACAAGCACTTCTGAGAACTCCACTATTTACATTCAAGCATATGACAAGACATATTAATTTTGTTTTGAGATTTTACTTTCATAAATAAGAAATGCTTAATACACTTGAAACAAATCAGCCTACAAATCCTAACTGCATATTTGGTATTCAGATCAAACCAAGCATCTCAACCCAATGAGAAGCTGTGCAGAAAAACTGAATGACAAATGTCCAGTACCAATTTTTTTCCAATTAAACATACTACATCAACGAAAACAAAGTCCTGATTTCAGAATAACTGATCTAGCTATTATACCCAGATCTGATGGTTTTGGGAGGGCAGGGGAGGAAGTGGAATTTATTTTTGATGAAACAAATTAACGGAAGGAATCATACCATGAACCACTAAAGTTAGGAAAGAAAAGTTAAATTCAGCCAGCACGCATGCATAATGACACACTAAAAAGATGAAGATAGGCCACGTTTTTCACAGTATCTCTACCCTGTTCAGTGCACAGGATGGACTGAGCTCCGTGAATGAATCAGGGCTGTATGAGTGTAACAGTGGTCTGGTTCTTCACTCTTATACAAACAATCCACTCCAAATCCTGCTCTCTTCCTTCTGTCCCAATTTCTTAAGAGACCAAAAGGTGGGAAAGAACCTGAATTCCACAGGTCGTAAAGTTTTGTCTCTGGCCAGTACTCCCATCTAATCCAGAAGAAACAATACAGCAGGATTTGGATTTGGCTGTCATCAGATTAGGAAAGACTTTCTCAAATCGAGGGTCTGTATAGAAAGATCCATCAATTGCCATGCAGTCTATAGTAGTGAATGAAGCCAAAAAGCTAGTTAGGGCATAGCTGCCCCGGAAAAAGGAGTTTAGCTGAGTGGACATCACCTAGGGTATGCCGCTTAGGTTCAAAGTCAGAGAACAGTTCTTAGCCAGTTTTAATTAGCTACATAGAAGTAAACAACAGGACTAGTCATTAACTTAATTTAGGCATAGCTTTTAGAAAAACATTTCAGTGATGTTCACTGACTGAAGTTCATTGCAGGTTAACATGAGTTATTGGCATGCAATGAATTATTTAACTGCCTCACAGGCACAATTTTATTTTTTTTTTTTCTGACAATTGTTTACTATTCTACCTACTTTGGGAGAGTTAACTAAGAGTCAGGAAAAGTGCATCTGCAACAAAGCAGGTGGGAACAGAATCCTCTCTGCCAATTTCCCCAACCAGTATGCCAGGTTACTGCATGGCCTGACAAATACGCTACTTACAGGTAGACCTCTGCTGCCCTGCAATCATCTTTCTCCCACTAACTAGAGGAAGCAACACAAGTTGTACACTACCTGTGCAACCCTGCAACACACTGCATTTACCTCTATATTCATAAACTCTGCCACAAATTTCATGCCTCAGCGGCCCACAGGAAATAAGGCAGGCAAATACAGCCTACCTGACCAGCAATTGTGTCACTCAAATCTACAGCAGACAGACAGAGCACGGGTATAGGAGGAGGGAAAATTCTGTGGAACCAGCACCTAGCAAAGACAGCAGCTCCACCTGGACTAGAGGAAGGCCAGCATGATTGGAAGTCAGGAGAGCTTCTGCAAAAGCATCTAAAAGCAAAGCTCAGTCTTCCATACCCTCCACCACCCTCCCTTAAATAAGTGTCAAAATCAGAATTTCAACAGTGCAGTGAAGCCTGGGCAGAAAGTGTTTCCAAAGTCCGTAGCTACAGCAACTCATAGCTGGAGGATAAATGTAAACCAAACAGGAAAATACCGAAAGGGAAAACACCTCACTTCCAAAACCGATCTAATTAATTACAAATCATTTATACAATGATGTAGAAGCAATCCAGCAACAAGCATTAGTTTCTCAAAACTTTTAACCTCCAAGATGGTGGTCAGGATCCTCCTCATCCCCAGCTAGCACTAACCTGGACCACAACTAGATCCTGCTCTATTTACAGCCTGACACTTACGCTAACATGCACCAAAAAAATGGAACTAGCACAAGGGAGAGCACAGTGTCATGATGCCTTTCAGGGGTAGTATCATCCCATCCCAGCTTCAAGTTATCAATCCCATTACAGCTGTAATAGAGTTTTAAGCACATTTCTGCATGCTATGATAATCAACGTGACTAGCACAGAAATATAAACAGGTCTGATGCATCAGCTGAAGTCTGAAGACAAGCTGACACATGACTTTCTTCTTTCCCCAAGTACGTTACTAATTAAATACACCACATAAGTCAGTGGGATAAGGAAGGAGTCATACTGAGTCAGATATTACCTGATGAATGCTCTTGCTTATTAAGGAAACAGAAATGTAGGTAACCACAAGGTATGGAATAGTAAAGGGAGGCAGATGAGAGAGCTGAAAGCACTGATCCCGGTCCTATCCCGGTCTCTACTACAGGGTTCCTGGAGACTGCTAGCAAAATCACTAAATCAAACTTTTCACAGAATCTAGTGGTTTTTCTTCATTTTCTAGTTCAGTTAAGACACATCTCTATATTTCCGCAAACGTGATCTAAGTACTCCCAGGTGCAACAGCCAGCCATGGAAGCTCCGTGTAAGACAAACTAGATTTCATAAAGATGCTTAAATGGTGCACTTAGTAAAAATTGGGTACCATCCACCTGACGTTGTATCCTTGAATTCAGCATACTTCTGATAATTTTGTCCTTAATCTAGATAGGTTGTTAAAGATTGAAGACACCAGAATACTCTACCAAAGCTAAAATGCTTATCAACAGTCTCTGAACACTGAAACAATCAATAGTTAATTTAGCATGATGTAGTCAGAATTTGCATGACTGAAATTTGCAATTTCTGCAATTTGCAGATTAAGACAATGGGATCATGTATTGAGCAAATACAAACCGATTATGATGGTGAGAAGCAGAATAATGAAGCAAGATTTCCCGTGGTTTTAGGTCTCATATTTGGATTACTGAGATGCTAATAAGATCAAAACTCAAGGTAAAACATGTCTCACAAGCAGGTCTCTGATGTTTAATAAGATTTGAGCTCACAATGCGCTTTTTGATGGAGAAATATTATTAATGGCATCTTTTTTCTATTGCCATGGAATTTAGAACAGTCAATATTTGTTAAGATTACCGAATTATAAACAAAGCCAGTCAGGAGATCAAAAAATTGAGGACAAAGAAGAGGGAAAAGACACCCAACACACTACCCTGTACATTTGTCTTAACAGGACTAAATCAGGATTTACTCCTGTCAAGGATCTCCCAGCCCTCCTACGTCTCAATCCTACCTCTTTACTTCATGCTGATACTTGTATAAATGCACAGTGATCTGGCCGAAGCCTAACCAAACCAAAAATAAAATAATCTTTTAGCCAGAATAGCTCCCTGAACCGTGAAGTCACGCAAGGAAATCAGGCATCTGAGCAAGAGACAACTGGACCCTCTTGAGTGGGTAGAGGTCTGTGACAGCACTGACAAGCTAAATGAGCTTAAAGTGATGTGAGACGGTATAAACATTATTCCTTGGAAGGGCAAGGTGAAGTATGTAACTGACAGAAATATACTTGCTTTGATCCCTAGTAAATGAAGCCCATATACATACCTCTAAGACGCAGAGGCTGCACTATGTATTACATCTTCGAATAGAAAGATGATCAGGTCAGGCATCCCACTTTAGGGGCATGACTCATCTCAGCTGATACTTGGGTTTTGCACCTGACTAACGGCAGCACTCGGGGACCCGCCAGGGCCAGGACACCGCCGTTCCACAGCACAGTCTCCCCAACGTTTTCCCACTGCTCTCACCCACCATTTGAAGACTAAAGAAAGCGAAAGCTTTCCTTGCCTCATTCGACCGCCGCTGTCACCCTCTGGCCCCGCCCCGTGAGGTAACCAAGCCACGGCAGGGCCACACTACTTCTTCCGAGCAGTAACTTCGCGGAGAGGGTCCCGCTGCCACCCCACCCGCCGCACAGCCACGCGCGGCTGCCCCTCTGCCCTCGGCTCAGCCGCAGAGAAGGAAGGAAGGAGCGACGCTGCAGGAGCGCCTCCGGAATATGACTCTCCGGAGAAAACCCCAAGGCCGCGGCCAACAGGGAGCCCGCCAAGGGCACGTACGCCCGGCGAGAGGGGAGAGCGGGCCCTCCCGCGGGGACCCTCAGCCGCGCGCGGAAACCGTTAGCGCCGCCGGCCCCGCCGCCGCCCCCCCCCAACCCGGCGCAGCGCCTCCAGCCGCCC
>JAOXNO010000001.1:129385066-129449688 GCA_028565335.1 Limnodromus scolopaceus
GCACCCCGGCGTCCCGGCGCAGCGCCTCCAGCCGCCCGGCCGCGCGCGCGCCTCCCAAGCCCCCACCACCACTGACGCGACGGCGACGGGCAGTAGGGAAAGCCAATAGCGGCGGTTCGCCGCGCCGGAACCGGCCAATAGCGGCCGGCGCGGTGGGCGTGGCCTGGCCGGCTCGACAGCGAGCGTTGGGGCCGTTTGCGAACGATGAGGGAGCGTTCTCCGCGTTTCGCCTCCCCGTCAACCCTCCCTCGGCGGGGCGGCGGCGGGCGGCAGCCTTACCCTCGGCGGACATGGCTTTGCTGGGCGCGGCAGAGGAGCGCGGGGGAAGGGGGGGTTCCTTCTTGTTGCGGGCAGGGCGGCGGAGCGAGCCGGGTCTCCGGCACAGGCAGGTGTGGCCGGAATGCGGCGTTGGAAACGGAAGCGGCTTCTCCGACGTGAGCAACAAACTGTTTGGAAGCAGTGCGGCTGCGCACTGGGCACGGGGGCGCGCCTGGCAAACGGGAGCCGGAGAAGGGGGGGGTGGGGGGTGTGGAGGCGGTGCCGCCTTCTCCCTCAGCCGCCCGCCCGCGCCCCGGCCCGCCCGTCTCCTCCCTGGCGCCGGAGGTGCGATGCCAGGCACCGGCTCTCGCCTCCCGGCTTTCTCTGCCCTCGGCGTCGTTCTGTGGTATGCTGCCTCGCTCCCTGCTGGCCGAGGCCCGGCCGAGAGCGGCTGCTCTCCCGGTTTCTGTGGGAGGGCAAAGCCGTGGGTAACTCCAAGGTACGGCCCCTGCGGTTCTCAGGCTGCAGAGCCTCTTGTGTGTGCCATCCGTGGCCCCGGGTGTCAGCGTGCCGTTATGTCTGGTGATCTTACCACGACATCAGCGTCAGTTTTGGTTCATCACAAACTGCTAGTTGGAATGGGGGGAATCCAGTTACAGAGGGGTATTAACAGGCTGCAAAAGGTTGTCCTCAGAATTTTAACTGTATGAAATTAGGTATCAGGGCTGCAGTTCAGACAGGAACACTATGGGCCTTTGGGAGGGACAAAATGTAGAAATTTCAGCCTCATCTACCTGTATTAATGATTTTTTTTCCTTCTTGCGCTACACCTACCTGTCTCTGTACACCAACCCCCTTTTTTTTTTTAATTTGGGGTTGGGGATAAGGGGGGTGGCATGGCCAGGACACCCTGCCTTGACATTCCCTGGGTGTGCTCACGCTCCCCTCTTAAGACACAAGTACATCTTGGGGGGAATTTTTTTTTTTTTTAATGGTTGGTCTTGATCTCAAAGGTCCCTTCCAAACATGAAGATTCTGTGATTCTGTGAATATGTTTGGGGAGGGATTGGAAGAAGATCCAGGATGGTGATGAGACCTGATCTGCTCATGGCCTGGGGCAACAAAGTGGCCTATGACAGACAGCCTGCAGGACCAAAGCACAGCTCAGCAGCACCATGGAGATACTAAGGCAAGGTAACAGAAGGGCCATCCCTGTAGGTCCAGCCAAGAGCCCTACCATGATCAGTGTGGCTGGTCACATACATATTTACAATGTGGTATATATGCGTGCTCTTGTGTGCCTAATGGGAATACACCCCCTGCCTTGCTACCAGTTGAACCTGTGGGCATGGACCTGCAGTGGCCTTGCCTCTCTTGGGTGTTGAATCTGGCACAATATATTTTCCTCCAACATGTATTCTGTTTCTAAAGTTTAAACCTTGTATCTGAAAGATTCAAGGCAGACAGAACTACTAATTTGAAATTTAAAAGATTTAAAATTTAAGATTTAAAAGCTCATGCCTGTATTGATGAGAAAGGCATAATGGCTATATAGTGTGCAGATAATTGCTTAGCTGTCAGAAAGCTTGTGTAAGAATTACACACATATATAAGGACTACTTATAGACTTAGCCTTATTTCCTCATAAGCATTTTGAGAGAACCTGAAAAATTAGTCATTGCTTCCTTTATCACTTTCTGATCTTTAGCAGGTTTTAAAAGCCTTTTCTCTCTTTGACATAGGTAGCAAGGTGGAAGACCAGCATCTGCAAGCCTCATCTTGAACTGAATCAGTGCAGTACATCCAATTTCTTGCACAAGTTTCTTCAGCAAAACACATCAGAATTTTCTGGTGCTTTCCAGTTAAAGTACTGGGCTGCAAGAGCACTGAGTAATTTAAGAGTTTCACTTTTCCATAAAGCTTGAGGTGATGGGAGAATGCCTGTGTAACACGGAGCCCAGCCAACAATGCTGTGTTCAAAACCAGCTTTTATCTTCCCTTTATTTTTTTCTGCAGAAACAGAGGAACTTTTTTATGATAGGGCAATATTTTGTATGGATGTAAGGAAGCAGTCCCTGAGAAGAAGGGTTTGGGAACAGGTAAATCTTGGGAGGCCACAGATGCTGCATGACGTACCGAGACACAGACTAAGAAGTGAAGTACCAGAGTGAGGGTACGGGATACTGCTGACTATGGAAAGGAAGCCCTCAGGGCAAGGATACAGAAATGTTGGGTTTGAAAGGAAACAGGTTGAAAAACTTTATCGAGTATCTGATTTCCGTAGTCTTGTGGGCCAATGGTATTTGCAGGAGCTGAGAGAAGAAAGATATTTAAGGTAGGGGCTAAGAGAGAGAACAGTCTTTAGGAAGTGAAGCTAAATTAAAAGGAATGGTCTGATACACTAGAGGCTGTAATGTCTGTTCTGAGTTATAGCATGCTGGTTTAGAAAGTTTTGTCTTGAAGATATAAAGTGGTAGGCATTCCTCTATATTTTTACAGATTTTGTTTCAGTGGCTTACTAATCATGTAGAAGGCAAGATACATTTGAAAAGAAAACTGAAGGAAGTGGAGGTAGGCAGGAGATTGTTACAGGGAAAGGAATCAGCTAATAGTTAATGCAGTTGAGAGCAGAATCAGTTTCAGGAGTGAGAAGACCTGATGTACAAAGAATTTCTTTTTCTTGGATCATTTTTCACTGTAAATTTTCTGACATTAATTTGTTGGCTATCTTTCCTGCTACTTATGGTTATTTGATGCAATAAAATAAAAGTATAAGTTTACTTACTTTATCTGTTTCTGTAATGTCTTCAATTCGGGTTTGAAACTTGGCATTTTGTAGCGTTGGACATTTCAAATGACACATGAAGTTGGGGACTAACTCCAGTTACACACTGATCTTCATACATCCCCAAACTTGTTTTGTGCATTGGGTTGAGGAACGTAACAGAAATTACGGCCTAAATTTACATTATCAGGATTTCTTTGATGGTTCAACTGGCTTGGCAAAGTGAAATGCACAGAAACGGATCACAGTATTAGGATAATATGGTTTAGCATCGGTACTTAGAGGGTATGGTCTACACTTAATTAATTTTGCTTTGGGTCAGCTCTTAAATTATATACCATACCCAAGAAAACAGTGAAAGTGTGAAGCCCGATCTAGAGGATTAATTTTTGAGGCTCTACCATTCTTAAATGGTCATAAAGCCATTTGTATTCATTACCCATGATGAAGAAACTATGTAAGGAGTGTCCGACTGCTGCTGAGCAAGCCTTTAATGAATACCACAAGGAGGTACTTTTTAATAGGAGAACATTACAGGATGAACACTAAATCCTAGTAATAATATAATAGTCCTGTGCCAGCCTTTTAAATGTATAAATAAACTTGACTACTTAGGAAGTGAATACCAAGATCGTACAGATTTTTAATGTCCTTTACTCATAAAAATGTTTTTATCTGATGTTATTTTTTCAGCTTTGGAGGCTTGTAATACAACTAAGCCACCTGATCTAGATTCAGTGTTACTTGTTAACAGACTGGCCAAGCCACAGGTTCAGTCATGTTAGTTAATTTTCTTAGTCTCGGTGAAAACTAGTGTGAATTTCCACAGAAAACTCATTGGATGAACGCTTATTTTTTAGATGCATGTTTTTTGTGTGATATAAAAAAAGAGCAGCCTAACATTAAATCAAAACTATCGCAAACCCATTCTTAGAGGGCAAGGCTTCTCAAATTTGCCCAGATGCCATTAGCAACAAGGCTTATTTTTCTGCCTCATTAGTACCTCACTTCTTGGTATGGAGGGTGTTGCTGCAATACGGATGAACGGTTTGAATTAACATATGAGTTGATCAAGAAATGGCATTTCCTTGGCCTCCGTCATTCTTTTGGGTCTGAAGGAGCAGTTCCTGCCTCTCCTCTCATCCCAGCTGAAGATGGCAGTGAACTAAAAAGAAAGATGTAGGGGCATTTGTTTCCTGACAGGAATAGCTTATGGTTTGCAGCCTTTTTTGGGGAAATGGCAATAGTAAGAAGTATTCGTGTCAGAGCTCGATAATCTTCTGTTAAAAAATAAAAATAACATTGGCAGCAACCTATTTAGAGTGAAAATGCATGAGAGCTACCACTCCTACCCATGATGCTGTTACTACCATTGCTGCTTTGCACAGCATTTTAATTTATCTTCTAAGAAAAGAGTAAACTTCACTGAGAATGCCAGCATCTGTTATAGGATAAATTTCTCTTAACAGATTTTCCAAGTTTGGGTAAGTTTAAATGGCAATGCAGGTGAATCTAGTGGGAAAGACTGTATTTAGCTGCTTACCTGTTCTGTTGTCCTGACCTTGAGCCTGTGATGGAGGATATGGATTCTTTATGGATACGTTTCCTCCATTTTCTCTGTGGGGAGTACAGATGATACGATGTGAAACCTCTTCCACTCATACTGAAGTAATTAAAGACAGATGGCTTTGGTCAGCAGAGCTAGATGGTAAATTGCATTCAAGAAGTAAGGAGAACCCATTGAAGGATTCCTACGACCAATACTGTTGGGCACTGGGAAAGTTTCAGAAGAACACTAATGTGCCAGTAGTTAAAAATACAAATGGGACACGCTGGGTAATTAAAAACCCGTCAGCCTAGCTTTAATCCCAGGAAACTATCAAAACAGTTAACACATGCTTCTGTCAGCACGTAGAGAATTAAAAGAGGGAATTATAATTAATACAGCCAAAAATAGGTTTATAGAAAATGAAGTCTGTCAATTAAGTGCCCACATAAACGTAGGTAGAAATCAGTGCTAGGATCGCAGCCAGAACTCGGATGCCCTCTTCTCAGGAAAGACGCTTGTTCCCAGGGCCTGGCCAGCCCCCACATCCAAAGAGAGGCACCCAAACACCTTTCCTCCTCCTGCCTGGTGGCCACCCAGTGCTGGCGGTGCTGTTGCCTTCCCAGGTGTCTCCACCCAAATGTCCCTTGGCACTGTGCATACCCCCAGGACTGTGGGGGCCTGGGGGGCTGCCAGCCTGCCTCTGCACAGCTGGCTCTTCCAAACTGGTGTGATAATGGGGGTGCCCCTCGCTGCCAAGACACATGGCTTGAATTGAAAACTGTGACATTGCAACATCCACCCCCTTCCCCTTGCCACCCTTCCCTAGGACAGCCCGACGGCCAGCAACCTGTGAGGGCAGTGGGGGCTCAGCCCAGGGGCTGCCCTCCCCGGGCTGCACCACGCAGGGGGAAGGACCAGGTGCCAGAACAATGTGGGTACTTGCAACAAGTGTCTGCAGTAGTCCCCTCTCTGACACCGGATTTCTGTTGGGGTTCAGTGCCTCTTATTAAGTCTGATTAAAAGCACCAGCGAGAGGTGGAGATTAAGACATGCCTCCCGCTTGCTGGCTCAAGGAGGACCCCACCGGGTTCCATGTGTGGCCTGAGTTGCCAAGTCTTTGCGAACACTACAGGAAGATTTGTTGGGTAGCGGTTGAATTTCATTCTGGGTAGAATGTGCCAAAATTTTCAATGTGGCACCTAAGTTTTAACGCCCATGTGCTTTATTATTCTCGCAAAAAAAACCCAACCCAAACCCGTAACTCTTCCCATGCATGGTTATATATGTTCCTTACATATGTCTACACAGCATGGTGGGATGCTTTGCTGAGAAGCAGCATACTACAACCCGAGAAGAGCTTGTATACTAGATGTCTATATTAGATACCATTTACAGTATCTAGTTTGTGTTATCACTGGAGGGCCTGAGAGTGGTTGCTACGTACACATACCCAAAGGTACACAATGAAGCCTGGATTTTACAGACTTACCAAAGCCACTGCCTTTACATAATGTTGTAAATAGTTACAATTATTTCACTTTGTATATATAAAAAGATAATGGGTATATTTTATGTAGTCCTAATGTTTCATCTTCTCTTCCACTCAACGTGAAAAAAAACCCCACAGGCATACAGTGGGCAGATGAAAACCAGCTTGTGCCTGCCTCTGCGGGCTAAGCTCTTCCTACGGATCTTGCTTATCTCTATTTCTGGATTGGGAAAGGCACACAATCCAACAGGAAATGATCTACGTAATCATGAAATGCTTGACCATCTGGTTAAACCAAATGTTACACGAACTGACTCCCACTTGGAGACTACTGTAGGACCACACGCGTCAGGGCAATCCTCACATCCTTGCAAAGCTTGATTGCAGATAGCCCACCAGCACTCCCCAGGCCTGGTTTCTTCCACTGACTCTAGGGCACCATAGCTGCGCATTTGAGCTTTTTTTTTTTCCATATGTGTTTTTTAAATACCAAGTACAGTGTTGGAAAGCTACTGAGAAAATGACAGCTGACACTAAAGTTTCATGACGCGCATCTTCCCATCCCCTTTTCCTGCAGGTATGCAACTTTTGAAAAGCCATACAGAACCATTTAGCTTCCACGTCCTGACTTGTGAACCTCCTGATAACCATTTTAAAATAAAGTAGTGTTTGCACTTCTAAGTTTGTGTTTGTAATTTATGGCCTGCCTTTTGCCCATGGCTTGCTTTATCTGATAAGGTTTGGTCACTGGATTCTCTATGCCTTGGGTCTGAAGTGTTGTAATTTGTTTTGTTTTCCAGCTGAAGACAAAGCAGCAGTCTTCCCACTATTATTTATCCCAGCTTTCTTTTTCTTACCTTTTTCTTACATGTTAAAGATGTGGGGCAAATTCAGCAGTCTTTATATTCTGGCAAAATTGTACTAGTGGGGAAAATTCCACTTAAAGTCAATGAGAGTTTGCATATAGGTTTCCCCTTACTCAGTTTATAAAAAAAAAACCAAGTTGAAGAGAAAACATGATTAAATAGTTTGAAATGCGTAATGCGCTGAGACTTACCTTTGGACATAGCATACTTGTAGTCTGTAGATTAGACTTCACATTGCATTGCAAGAAAATAAAAAGAAGGTATGATTTAATTGCAGTCACGTTTATTTGCAGTTTCTATACACACTTTCTAGGTAATCAAACTTTTCCGACACATTTTTTGAGAGGGGTTCACAATGAAACTGTCACCGTTTTTACTAAAAATAAATACAAGACTTAAAGTGTTGCACAGCTCTAAAATATACAAAGGCTTGGATTTAATGTAAACTTTGAAAACATTTTACAAAAGAAACCATCTTTGCAACAATTTAAAAAGTTCATATTTACAAATATTACAAAAATACAAAATGGATGCAAGTCCATAAACCATTGTCTTTTCTGCCAGCATGAACTGGTGCTAGTACCAAAATAGTTACACTGTAACCTTCTTAATTTTTTTTTTTTTTAAATTCTTTAAGTCATAACCTACAGTATTTCTCTATCTGCCACCATTGCAGCAAATGCACTCAATCACTGACCTTTGGCAAAAGCAAACATATGCTTTATTTGCTACAACTATTCCATGTCCCCTATGCTGCCACAACAAAAAAAAAAAAAAAAAAAAAGGGGGGGGGTAATGTTATTTTTCAGAATACACAGCTGTATAACTTCAGAAGTAATTTCCATAACATCAGTGCAAACAACGGAACAGTAGGTTGAAATGACGGTTCAGCAGTTACCTGATGCATGTACTGTGCCCTGTCTCAGGAGCTGAGTGATGCTGCCTTCGCTCTGCAGCTTGTCCTCTGGTGCCTTGATGGCACCTGGAACACTACAGGGGTTCCTGCCACTCGTTCTCCTCTCACTCCCATGTTTGTTATGAACTCTTTTCTTCATAGTGGATTTAGAATCTGTCTTTATTTGGGTTTCAATCTGCTAAATATAAAACTAGGAAATGAAACAAAAGAATATTTTTGTGGGACTGTTCTGTGGCCATTTTGTATGTGAAGTATTGCCTCAGTCAAAAATTTTTTTTAGTGTATATATATTTATTTATGGTCCCTATGAAATCATTGATTGGTAATGAAAAGTGGTATCATCAAAGTCAATTCAGCTGTATTCTCTTTACAGTTTTGACTGATAACTCAGGACTTTTAAACCTATTGTAAAAGTGCTCCTGGTAAAATTTTTAAGGAAAATGACTGAAGTTGACAAACTAAGGATTTTCTGCCCAATATCTAAACTTCCTTTACTCATGTTCTCCTGAAAGTGGTTTGTTATACGCTAAACATTTCCTCTTAAAACATTCTCATTCATTCATTTCACTTGTGTTCAGACTTTTCTTCTTAACTAACCTACTAATGCAATTAGCCTTTTGTTTCCTTGTTGTTGCTCCCATTAACTTTTTGAAAACTCTTTTAGACTTTTAGATTGTTTAGACTTCCCGAATTTGCAGCCCTTCAGCTGATGGACCACCCCTCTTCCCAACACACGTACCACATGCACAGTGACTCTGCCTCGCACACCAAACACAACCAGGCTACACAGGAGGACGGTAGGAAACCCTGAATAATGTATTTCTTGTGGTAAGCGCTAGACGAAATCAGAAGTGAACCTTATGGGGAATAACATCGGGGATTTTTTAAACCATTCTGACTTGCTCAGACTCTTTAATATCGTAACAGTTTTAGGTAGAACCTTCCTCTTTAAAACACGCTCTGCCCGCTTTTAGAAACTCTCAGCTTTATGTGCTACATGATTAAAAGCAAAAAAAAAACCAACAACCTAGTAAAAACCCATTTCACACATCCCGCTTCCCTATCCTTTACTTATGCTTAAAGCCAGCTTTTAGTTGATTTCTTTAATACCAAAGTACGCTCTTTCTGCCATCCTACTCGACCTGTCCCACTGCACACCACATTTCTCCTCGCACTATTTTCTCTGCACTAACTTTTCCTCTACTCCAAACCATATCCTACGGTAACCAACACCAACTGCATCAATTTTGGCCCTCTTCTCCGAGTAGCACGGACAGGGCCATTTTGATGGAAACTGTGGTGACCCTAAGCCCAAAGGAGAATCAGGTCTGTTGGTTTTATTCTGTTTAAAAATTAAAAGTATAAAGCGACTCACGGGTTAAGTTTTAAAAGTACACGTTCTTGCAGTTTTAAGACGAGAAAATTCAAGTAACTTCAAGTAATTCAGCTTTTATTTCCCTGCCTTCATTTGTATCAAAGCAGCTGCTTTGATTTGTCTCCTTTCCCACCCCACCCCAGTCCCCCACCCTGTTGCGCGTTTCTGGTAAACCCAGACAAGATCCCAACTGTACGTGGCTGGCACAATGAACCAGAGCTTTCCCCTTCCCAGCTCAGCAATGAATATAAATAATGCATACACATACCTATTTCCCAGCTACGTTTTCACAGTGTCATTTTTGTAAATATTTAGGTAGCATGAATCTCATCAGCACAAAGAGAAAGCTTCACTGAAAACTCATCGCGGATATTTACTGATAAATCGAAAGCGCTTCTTGCATGCTTATAATTTATTCGTTTCCTTTACGAACCAGAAACTAATTGTGTTTAAAGATTATAGTTACCAGGTTATGACCGTGTTATGCATCCCAATAGCCTAATAGGAATATGAAAGTTAAGCACTATTTCTTCTCGCATCTCTCCTCTCTGAAGCGATCCCTGCTAGAATAAAGGCCCGGGGGAGGCCGTGGGATGGGACCCTTTGGGGCTTTGCATCAGACACGACTTTGTTCTGCCGGAAGCACGCTCGCCTTCCCCACCGATCCTCACGGTAACCCTCCCAGCTGCGCTTTCCAGTTAGCTTCTTGGGAGCTGCCTTAGAAAGACAAATGGTTACTTCAATCCCATCAGAGCCAGCCTTTCCATTTCCTCACCTAAAGGTGGAAAATCCCTCCTTTCCACTGCTCAATGTCGTCCCTCAGGCTTGTCGCACTGAACGTGGTTTATCGGTGGCCATGTGAACTTGTTATGTTTGATATGAAAATGGTATTCACAGAATACAGTTATTACATCTGACTTCTTTTGTCTTCTATAAACAAAGTTGTTATGCAGTAAATCGCTTGCCACATGTCCACTTTTTTGATAATTCTATTTACAAATTTTTATCAAAAATATGGTATTTACATATGTTTTCTTAATTTCTTCTAAATTTTGTTTCAGCTCATTTTAGTGTAGAAAAATACCAATCCTCAAGAGCATTTTCTTTCTTTTTTTTTTTCTCCCTAGGGAAGCACTACAGTGAGGGATTTGTTTCTAGATGGGCAGCTTCTGGAAAAAAAACAACCCCAAAAGTCAGTTTTAACTCCATGGAAAGTGTATAGCCTTGAAATCTACAGTGACAACGGAAATGAGAGTGGAACAAACCAAACGAAGCTAAAAGAAAACAGAGCAGACATCATGTATCTTCCTACTTTAGAAGATGTAACTTAATAAATAGCTACAGCTGTAGTCCTCTGTTTCGCCAGCGTCTTACAAACACAAACACATTTTTTTCTTTTTTTTTCTTTCTCTTTTTTTTTTTTTTTTTGACTGCTACAGCGTTGGCCTCCTATATTCACATCCTTACAGAGCCCGAGCGGTGTCGGCAGCCTGGCCCCGGCGCCCGCACAGCCTACGTTGAGCTCTGAGAAGACCGATCGTCGTGGGGGCTGCCGTCCGAGTTCTCCGTCTCTCCTTCGGAGATGGCCTGCATGGGGGTGTTGTACAGCCGGCAGCGCACGCTGTACCGGCTGCTGCTGGCTGCCGGGGGTGCCCGGGAGCGCCCCACTCTCGAAGACGCCGACATGGGGAAGCTCTTGGAGGAGAATCCTTCCGCGTTGACCCTGGGGGAGCAGGGGGAGAGAGGGGACAATGCATCGGGGCTCACCGCGGGGGGAGACTCCTCCAGGCTTTGCGGGGCATCCGCCGTCAGCTCTCCGGGAGACTTGGGCAAAATAGGACTTTTCAGAATTTCCGTGGCAGACATCCTGTAGCTGGAATCGGACCGGCTGCCCTTCTTAAGGAGCAGTAGTTTAAACTCCTCGTTGGATGTGTTGGACTTTTTGGCATTCCTGTATATGAGCCCGGGAGACCTCTGACTGCTTATGGGAGTGCCCACGCTGCTGGCCGGTGGCACGTTGCTGGCGGGCAGCGTGCTGCTGGTGGGGGGCTGGCTGCTAGTCCCAGACGAACCTCTCAACCTGTTTCTTACAGAAAGGTCTCCAGAATCCTTTCTCCCGAGAACTTTCCTTTTTGATCTGTAAAAACACAAAGGAACACTCCTTCAGAGATTATCTTTGTAGAGTAACACATAATGCTGGTCTGGAGTTTCACAGATTGACCATGTTTTCATATTAGCTAGAGTTCTCGTAATTCCTCTATCAAATATCGGAGGCTAGCAGTGACTAACAGCACTTTAAGCCATGATAACTCTTGTGCAATGAATGAGTAGCAGTGAGTCACACAGTCCCTCTCAGCCTCACCCAGCTCTTCTGAAACAATATATGCACAATCAGCTCTTTATAAAGACAACAATGCATACAGAGTCTTAGAATCATAGAACAGTTTGGGTTGGAAGGGACCTTTAGAGGTCATCTAGTCCACCTTCCCCTGCGATGAGCAGCGACATCTTCAACTAGATCAGGCTGCTCAGAGCCCCATCCAACCTGACCTTGAATGTTTCCAGGGATGGGGCATCTACCACCTCTCTGGGCAACTTGTGCCAGTGTTTCACCACCCTCAGCGTAAAACATTTCTTCCTTATATCTAGTCTAAATCTTCCCTCTTCTGGTTTAAAGCCATTACCTCTTGTCCTCTCACTTTAGGCCCTGCTAAAAAGTCTGTCCCCATCTTTCTTTAAGCCCCCTTTAGGTACTGGAAGGCCACAACAAGGTCTCCCCAGAGCCTTCTCTTCTCCAGGCTGAACAATCCCAACTCTCTCAGCCTGTCCTCATAGGAGAGGTGCTCCAGCCCTCTCATCCTCTTTGTGGGCCTCCTCTGGACCTGCTCCAACAGGTCCATGTCTTTCTTATGTTGGGGACCCCAGAGCTGGAGGCAGTACTCCAGGCAGGGTCTCACCAGAGCGGAGTAGAGGGGCAGAATCACCTCCCTCGACCTGCTGGCCATGCTTCCTTTAACGCAGCCCAGGACGCGTTTGGCCTTCTGGGCTGGTCTTAGGTAATAATAATACTCAACGTAGCCTATTCAATATCAGAAATCTGTAATTTCAGTTGTGATGTCAAATTTCAGCTGAATGCATAATACTCTAAAATTTAAGAGACGCCTTCTCATCATTCTTGCTACAATGACTCACTCACCAGAATAGAGCCGGTGTGCAGAGGGCAAGAACCACTTTGCTAGTTTTCTTTGGAGACACACATTTGTTAAAGAGAATGGCCTGATGTTGTTATCTGTAAAGTATCCATCCTACACATGCCATGGAGATACTCATGGAGTGTACACCAGATCATAATAAAGCACCTTTTAAAAGCTGCCTTTTTGAAAACTAAATTCAATAAAGTAAAGAAGGTAGTTTCAGGACAAAACTTAACCATCAAATAACCATTCTGCGGCTATTGTTAGTGGGCAACTGTGCAGGGGTGCATGTTACCATTCCCCGTTGCCGCAAGGTTGGGTCACCTGTGAATGACTGCAAACAGATCCTCGGTAGTGCGCGGTTTGTTTGGAGACACAAAGACATCCTCAGCATCAGCCTGCAGCTCCTCGCTCAGCGGAGACACGATGGAGTCGTCGCTTGGAGAAGACTCTTGAACAAGGAAAGAGGACACACCATGAGTCAGACCCCACCACGCTTTGCAACAGCATCGCCCGTGCGATGCACCAGGTTGGTTCACAACTGAGTGGGTGGTACCACCACACAGACTTTATCCTCTAACCTAAACATCACGTACATTGCATGTTGGAGCCCAAAGTGGGGGCAACGCTAGGGACCAAACCCGGGATCTCCCATTTACTGTGTGGCTGTGGAAACACAGCTCCTCTGTACCCAGGGCTAACGCTTCTCCCTTTTCTCTTTTCATCTGAAACGCTGCACAAGGGAGGAAATAAATATCAGAGAAATACACTCTGAATGCACTGAAAAAGCATAAAATATCTTTGGGCTGGCTGGCCAGTAACAGACTGGGGGGGAGGGCTCTGTGCTTAAACCTACAGAGGCATGCCGATTTGCAGCTCCAGCCTGCTTTTTGACTCCACCACCGATCACGTCTGAGGCTACACGGTCAGGTATAACACAGAAAGGGTTCACAACTGACCTTTCAGCGAAGGCTCCTCTGGGCTGCCCGCCGTTTCGTCTGCCCTGCCGTCATCCGAGGCACTTTTGGTTGGGATACCTGATGCGACGTCGTTTTCCTGCTTGCAACTCGCTCCGCCGAGTGAACTCACTGCTGCCATCTCTGCTTCGTAGCCGATATTCCCAGGCACATGGTGGATTAGGTCGGGTTGGTGCTTAAGCTGATGGCTGACGGCCGCCCCCTCGGCCTGACCTGGGCTTTCACCCGCAGGTCTGGCTCCCAGCCTCCCCTCGCTGCCGGCGGAGAGCTCGGGCTGAGCCTGCACTCGCTGAAGGTCCTGCTCCGTTTCTCCTCCCTGGCTGGCTTTCTTCCCTTCGTCGTCACCTGTGAGGACAGCCGAGCCCTTCTGAAACCCGTCCACGGAGACGGCACACGTCTGATTCGGGGTGCTTTCCGGCAAGGGCTCGGCGGCCAGGTGTGCTTGGTCCTTCCCGGGTTTGGTTTCAACCAGCCCCACGCTGGCTGAAGCTACAGCTTCTCGCTCGCAGCTGTTCTGCCCACTGAAAGAAGAGCTTTTCTCTAAAGGTGGCTTCCTGGACCCTGCTTCTGCCGGGGAAGCATCTATGTACGACATTATTGCGTCCTCCGTGGAGTACTGGTGCGACACTGGTTTCTTAGCTAAGAGTGGCCTCATTCTGCCCGGAGAAACATCGGTGGCCATCAAGGCGGCCTCCTGTATGCAGAGCAGGTCTGGGGTGCTGCCCTTCTGCTTCCCTCCTTCAGGCTTGCTGACGGCCCGCAGGTGGACAGACTTGAGAACGGAGGGGGTGATGGCGAGGGCAGAGGGAGGGCTGGGATGCAGGGCTTCCCCGACGGCGCTCTGCTTGCCGTGGCCGAGGGCGTGCAGCTGGTGCCTGTGAGCGAAGGGCTTGCTCAAGACGTTGTGAAGAGCACTTAGGTCGAGGTGAGTAGGAGGTATAATGGGAAGCTCAAGGTCTTTGCTCACCGAGGCGGTGCCGTCCTTCGGGAGCGGCTGCTGCAGCGACGACTTCCTCTCTGGTACCTTCGGCTTCCTCTTGCTCCCCCCGGGAGACAAGGGTCCCGAAAAGAAAGCGGTGGGAAAAGAAGAGGTGGGGGTCTCCGACTGGCTGGAGTACCCGCTGGAGGGGGAGGCTAACCCTGCCAGCTTCTCGGGGGAGGCCAGCTTAAACTCATTATCGACGGAGGGGAGGGATGGAGTGGTGGCTCGTGACCCAGACTGGGACGTCTGGGATTCGGAGCTCTCTGGTGACTTGATGCACTCTATGACTGTAGTACCCGTAGCGGTGCTTGAATTGGACAAGGACCTGTAAGGATCGCTGGATTTCAAGTCGTTCAGAAGCCAGAGGTCTGCATAGTGAGGTTGTTCAGCACCTTCATCTTTAAAGGAGGGGATATCGGCGGTGTCAAAGGCAGTGTCCTTTAACCCGCCGTCCCCCTGGTTCGACCAGGGGAGCTCCTGCTTGGCCGGCAGGTTGGGACCTTCCACTCGGGAAGGTGTGTTTGAAAACTCAAGGGGCAGCTTCATCTCCCTGGCGGTGTGAGAGACGTGCTGCCCGCTGCCGATCTTTGGTTCTTTCTTGTCGGGGAGGTCGGTGCTGCCCTCCGATTTCCTCAAAGACGAGCTGCGTTTTGGTGGGGCTGGCTTTGCCTTTGGTTTCTTCAGCGAGATGCTCTGCCGTCCCTGCCTCCTGTGGCTCACACACTCCTGCCAGGCGCAGTCAGCCAGGCTGGAGGCCACGCTCCCGGTCTGGCCGCTCTCGGAGCCCGCGGCTGCATAGTTGCAAATATAGCTTTTATTACCCTTGAGACCGCAATCAAAGTGCATGGAGGTATAGTATCCTTCGGTATCCACAGAAAAGTGGGAGCTAGTGTCTGCCTTGTCAGAGGGGGTCTTTTCAAGGAAGCTGTCGTAGGTGGCCATGCTGGTGAAGCTGGGGCACCCCAGGCTGTCGGCCTTTGGGCGCTCGGGGCTGAAGTCCTGGCGACAGGAGGCGTCGTGGTGATGGTGCAGGTAGTTCCACTCGCTGTCGCTCGCGTTGCTGTTGTTGGGGTCATCCAGTAAATCCGCCACGGTGGAGGTGAAGGAGCTCGCCCTGTGGCCCCTGACCTTGTCCGCGTGGTCACCAAACTGCTCCGTGATGAAGACGCTGGAGTCCTCGTTGGCGTTGGGAGCGGTGTTGAGCGACAGCTCAGAGTCACAGTGTGAAGAGCCCGTCAGTGGAGGAGAGGCAGCAGGAGGAATGGTTTCGGACGTCTGGGAGGGACAGGTGGAGCTGCTCCCACTCCAGTTGCCACTGGAGGACTGATGGTCATCTTTCTGGTCCATGTGACTGCTGAGCAGGACTCCTGCCGTGGAAATAGAGTGAATGGGGCTCCCGAAGGTGTCCGAGTTGGACGAAATCTCGCAGCTGCCCGAATCAGCCATCCTTGACAGCCGCGACCTCCCCCTCTCGCCGATGCTGTGTTCGGGGCTGTGCAGGTGCTGAGGGCAAGTCAAACCGATGGGCTGGCACTCCTGTGAACCCTGCTTGCCCAGGACCTCCTTCCCCTTTTTCGAGATCCGCTCCTGGCCGGCTAGGAAGCACTCCCCCTCGTACCCTGCGTTCTTGGCGGTGGCATCCTGATGGCCCTCGCCGGCCCGGGCACCTTCACGAGGAAGGCTGCGTGAGCGGATGCGGTTGCTGACAGCGGTAGCGAAGACGGCATCCCCGTTGTCCGCCAGCACCAAGATGTTGCCGGCGGAGTGGGAGAGGGAGGCGACGATGCTCTGCCCCCTCTGGGCGCGGATCCGCCGCCGGGAGGGAGCGGCGATCAGAATTTCTTCCGTCTGGCACTCCGAGTCCCGGGTCCCCGACCTCCTGCTGCTGGAGCCGGAGAAGTCCGGGTTGGCGTGCACAATCACATTGCGCTCTCTCGCCACCGGCGACTCGTCTGAATCTAGGACACACGGAAAGCCGGGTGAGTGGGAGACAGCTCCATGCTTCCCGGCGCGAGACGACCCGCGGAGCAACCCAAGAAGCATTATCTGCTGTATCCTTTCTGTTTTTAATCTTGCTGAGCATTGGACCAAATTTAACTCTGCTATAAAGAGCATACGTAAGAGAGACCTCATCCCAGTGAGGTGGGGAAATTCTCCTAGTCCTGCAATGTGATCTCAGTTCTCCTATTTCTGCAATGTGATCTCACATGGAGCTGATCTTGCTGTGGTAAATATTAAGATAAACATTAAGTTTTCAGTTTTTGTCTCTCTATTCCAACTAGTTAAAGGCAGTTTTCAGGAGTGGCTGCTGGACAAAACACTCCCTGAGCTTCTAAAAATGATTCTATTTTGACTACCTGTCTGTTCAGAATTTCCATTATCCGCTTCTTTACTACCAAGAATATTTGCAAGGCAACAGGATCTTTCTTTCATAGGTTCTCTGGTTGCTTATTCCCTGTGATAAGCACATTCCTTCTGTTTCCCATCAAGTTTCACAGCAATGGACCGAGATGCCAGAGCCATCTTCAGGTGCAGATGAACATTAAGAAATAACGATCCCGTTATTTTCATTTTGGGTTAATACCAATTTTACCCTGGATTTGCCCTCAACAGAGTTGCTCCTAATTTACCTGGGAGAAGAAGTGAGGTAAGACACTCAATTTCGGGCAAATATTCTTGGCAATAAAGAATGAAAGGAAGGAATCAAGGACAAGCGTGACAAATAAAAGGAACATTTAGCAAAGTTTCCCATAGGGTACCAGCAGCTGTCTCTAAGGGGGATATACAATTGCTCATCTGAGTGAGTTATCTGGCTGTTGTGCCAGCTCATCATCACTCTTCTGAGCAACATCTGTCAGTTCTTTACCTTAAGCTCCCCTCACGCAAGAAAAAACTTTCACTTAATCTAGTTACTTTTTATGCACGTAACTATGGGTTCATAACAGAAATAAAATGGAAAAAAAAAAGAACTGATTAACATTTACACGATAAGAGCTGAACACGTACATCTATATTACTCGGTAAGGCCCCTGGTCCATCAAGGCCATATGGAGTAATATAGCTTTGCTTACTGTAGTGAATCAAAAAAACAAACCACGTCATTCCCAAACTCCACAAGCATTTACACTTTCGAGGTTTTGCTTCTTTGGAAGGCTGGCTACCAGCTCATATCTCTGCAATTTAAGTTGGTTAGAAAGCTATCTACGGAAGATTTGTATTTATACTACACCTATTTCTTGTTGCACTCTTCTGGGGATGCCAGAGATGGTTTTCCTCCTCCTCAACTTTCGTCTCCGCTGTAGTACAGATTGTGAATGAACAAGAGAGCAGCGTATACTAGCCTCTCTGTCAAAACCAACTCCTGCAACCCATAAATAGGTCTCATTAGCCTTTAGAAATAGTAAACAAATTTTCATGGCTGGAACACAGTGGAGGTATGTGAGCTTGGATTAAGCCTGTGAATAAACATAAGGGAGCCCTTATGTAGCTCTTATGTAAATTATATCACAGTATATCACAGTTTTACATCTAATTCCAGCTCCCCCTCAGCAGCCTGGTCTGCCAAAAATAACAGAAGGAGTGAAAAAAAAAAAAAGAAAAGAAAAGAAAATCAGGAAGAAAAATAGAGTTGAAAAATAGAGCTTTTGGTAACAGGGCATCTTTCTTATAGCTATTTATCCATCTGTCACAGCAACAATGACAGTAACTTGTCTGCAAAGAGTAATCTGTTCAGCTATAGCCTTACTTATTTTAAGCAACTAAGCGTAAGAAAACAATTTAGGGTTATAAGACCATACTGCAGTAGTTGGGCGCTTCTTAGGAGACCAATATGCCAAGGGGGCTAACATTTCAAAAGGAAGAAGACAGCTAAAATGGGGCCAAGTCCCCATGCAAGTTTAGAGAGCATTCTTCATGATGATCATCCATGGCCAAGGGTGACATAAACGGCTAGCTGCTATTTATTCGTGTGCATCAGTAAGTGGCCTGATTTTCCCAAGTGCTCAGCATGTGGCGGGATACGTGGGAGTCCGCTCTGGGGATTGGGTCATGCAGTCAGTCAAAATCCTCAATTTGGATTTAGGAGCCCAAGTTCACAGGCACCCATATTTATGACCATGATAACACAGAGTAGGCAGGATTTCCTCACATTCTTTATGTTTCCATAGCATTAGCACAGGGAGGTGTCTTTCACTTTGTGTATTACACTGTGTTGTCAAAATAAAGTTAAAAGGAGGCCCACCACAGGACCAGTGCCCATCTGTGATGGCTTTTTGCACAACTGTACACCAATGCTCTCTAAAGTCGACGTAGGACAGGTTGGAAAAAATGTGCCAGGTCCATAAAAACACTAACATAAGGATTGCTGGTACAGTGGTTTGTAATCTTAAGAAAAACAAACAAACTAAACCAAACAAAAGGAAAGGAAAACAAAAAAAAAGAATCCTGATAAGAAGTTCTATTTTAATAGCGTATAATTATAGAAAACATAATTATACACAGACATACACATACATATTACACTACATAACAATGTAAAACATTAAAAAGTAACTTTCTTGTAAAAGTTCTTCTTGAAATCTACTACAGTGAAATAGAGGCTTCAGACAGATGTCCTGTAACCACCAATGCCCCTGGAATAAGCAGAGGAAGAACTTTCTTTAATAAGGAACAAAAGTGCCGTAAACTCCAACAACAGTCATTTTCAAAAAAGTGAACATTTCTCAGGGTCGGGAGAAGCTTAAAAAACAAAAAACAGAGAACTGAAAGCAAACTCTTTGAAACAAAAGAATCAATCAGCATCATTGCTGGTTTTCCAGCAACTGTGAGTTAGCCAAACATGCTCTGTGTGCCAGATGCATGGGGGTCATCTCCGAGAGGAAAGTGGAAGAGGGTATATCCTCTCCGTGACGCGTACAAATTATTCCCATTAGTGCTAATGAGAATGATACACATAAACATCCAGAAGATTACATACCATTCTTGATCTGTAAAACTGATCAGTGGAAATTTGGTTCCAATGTATGGCAGGTGGAGTCTAGGCAAAAATGGCTATTACTGGAAAAGTTAACATTGGTCCCAGACCTAACTCTCCTCTGAACTGCATGAGGTGACACCAGTCATGTTAGAAAGCCTACACCAGCAGCTAGGGTCCTATGTTGAATCTAGAAAGAGCATCATTTTAACACCAGCTCTACCTCATGGAGATGTGCCACACTATCTATGACTTTCCATGGGGATTTCTACTGGCAGTGCCCAACCTGTGACCTTGACCAGCCGCTCCCAACCTCCAGCCTGGCAAGGTCTATGCAGGAAGCTCTACCAGCTGGCCGCTTTCCATGGGGCCTCGGCTGGCCAGAAGCACCATCCCAGTGGCAGGGACACCCGCTCCTGGCTGCCACCTCCCCGGGCAGGCAGAGCTGGCAGCACAGTGCAGTGTCACCTCTGCTTCCGAGGTGGAGGGTAACTGGGACCGCGTTGCTGTCACCAGGAGGATTCATGCAGCTGATGGTGGAGCAGATGGGGACTTGTCACCATGAGACTGTTGGACAGATGTGCTGCAAGCCCAAAAAGCCCAGAGCCCCTTGGTTGGGGGCTGAAGCTGGACTGTGAGCACTCAGCCTTCCCCAGCACCACGGTGAACCCCACAGCCTGTCTTGCAGGGAGGCTGGACACCACTGATAGACACGGGAAAGAGCAATGGGATGTGAGGGGCTGTGACCTCCCCCCCAGCCCCCCCGTTACTGGGAAAATAGAATGAAATATAAATGTTTTCTCTGGGGAATGAAGGCTAACTGAAAACTCCCTGCTTTTTTCCTGATCGTTTATATTCAATTCTATAATTGTGGAAATCAGCCCACTTTATGCCCTTACATTATTCAAAACTTGGTGTGAAATATTACTGAGGAAAAGCCAGATCAACTTTATGTTTACCATAGCCCTCTGGAAGGAGAGAAAGAGAAAAAGAGAAAGAGAAAAACAGCCTGATTTTTGATTCTGGAAATAAGTCATCTATCACATTTAATAAGTGAAATACCTGCTGCTTCTATAAACAAATTCTCCTTCAAATAAATCTAGTCAAATGTATGCAAATGTTATAGAAATAAGAGAAAATGCCATTACTATACCTTCAGCATAGCTGCATGTAAAGAGATCTCAGAGCGATGGTTTGCATGCTACACAGTCATGCCTCGCATGTTTAAAGCACTGCAAATAGTAGCCTACATTCTCTAGTTTCTCTTCTCCTGCTACACATGATAATCATATGATTAATTTTGGCGGCTTTCTGCATTATTTCAGTCAGCTACATTCAAAAAGTTATTTGAGGTCTTTGTAAATACAGACTGTAGGTTATATACACAACAAAAGTACATTGTTTATACAGGGAACCAGTGTTATGTTATACTGTACAACATGACTCTGAAAATATGGGCCAAATTAATCCTAGATGCGGCTTCAGTGACTCCAATGGTCACGCATGAGGGATGAATTTAGCCCACTGTCTTCCAGAAACTAAATCCTCAAGCTAGGGTCTTTGACCCCAGACTGCACAATCCTGTGACTTCAAATAAATTAAACAAAATAAGTACTTGACCTCCCTTGAACCATGCAATAAATACAAAAAGAAATAGAAGAGATTTGTACCAGTGACATTGATGGGGATAATGCAAGAAGAAATCACTTGGGCATCTTGTTTCATTTTCTCCTCTGGAGTTGGGAGAGGTAGTGCTTTACTCCAATTGGTTTGTTTATCCAGTGTAGAAGGGATATTATGTATTGGATTTTTCGGCCTCTGCCCTAACATGACATCTGTATCTTCGTCCTCTGGTGGATGGGACTGCAAATGAATACATTCAAAATCAGTGTCTCCCACTCAGGCACACGAGGCTAATTTTGAAACAAAGCAGACACACAGATCAGAAATCAATTACAGGGATGCAAGGAGGAACCGTTCTAGCTAAGTCACACAGCACGAGCTACTCTCCAGTGGAAAAATAACACCCTGCTAATAGGAGAAAAATACCTCAACGTACCGGAAACAAGTCAGCGTATTCACAGTGACATTTACAGGACATCTCCTCCATCAGAAGGGGCACGTCCTGCATTCGTGGGTAGCCGTTGCAAGCGTGCCCTCAATTACCATCAGTCTTAGACACGCGGGTCCTCATTTGCATCTGCAACCTTTAGAACACCCGAGTCCGCTGATTGCTACGTGAGGACTGGCCCCATATAACCATTCATTTGAGGACAAGCATCAGAAGGCCCCCAGTTTTAAAGAAGACCCCTCCATACTTCAGAAAACCATTTGCATTTCGTTTTTACAAACTCAGACCGTGCGCAGAGCTACAGCCGCCCAGCAGCTATGCGGTGGGAAGCGGCAGGCGTTAACAGTGACAGGGCAGGGGACAGAGGCCAAAGAGAAGAGTAGCCACCACCAGGAGAAATTCAAAGAGTTATTTAAAAACCATGCACGTTTTTACAGCATGCTACGAGAAGTGCTAGATATGGAAGATCAAGAAACAGAGAGAAAAGTAAACTGTGGGGAAGAAACACAGATGGTTTGTTGACTTTTGGAAGAAATAACAAATCCCCCCAACAACCCCCTGTCTTGCAAAGCTGCTATAATTTCATCTAGTAAAAGAGAAATAAATTAAGTGCGTTTTCGTGTGGTGCTGGCTACCAATTCGGGTTTGGGGGTCTCTTTGTTTGCAAAAAAAAAAAAAAGTTTCTGTTTTGTTTGGAAGGGACGGAGGGGAGAAACACTTACCTTTTTCTGCCTAATTTCCCTCCCTTTTTCCATTAATACATTCTTCTATGAGCTGTGACAACTCTTCGACCAGCCCAGGCTGTCCGTCTGCCTCCCATTTTTTAAAAATGAAGTGCAATCCCTTTCAGGCCGGCTTTCTCTTCAGTCCCGAATTCCCAGCTGCTTAACTACCAGCCTTCCCCCTCACGCCTGCTGTTTACACTCCATTTGCCTGTTTTAGTTTCGGTAGCAAACACGGTGAAGATGGAATATTGCTCTCCGGCTCCGTGGCAGGGCGTTGGGCAGGCGGGTGTTGAACACCGCAGGATGGCACCCGGGCTGCCATTGTACTTCTGCCATTCCTCCGCCCAGGCTCCTCACAAATCCCGGGGGGAATTAACCGTCTCAGGCTCGCCAAACAGCATTTACGCCCCGGCTCCAAAAGCATTTCAGCTCTTAACTCAGCAGCTACTATTTAAACTGTTGGAGGGCACTTACCTCCTCGCCAGCGTCACCTCCTGCGGTACCCCCGGACCCGAGACAACGCACGCCTCCTCCTCCTCCTCCCACCCGCAGAAAACCCCCTTTTCCCACGTAGGATTTCAGTCAAACATTGCAGCCTTCCTTCTGCCTGCAGCTTTTGTGCCGATCCCTGGCAGACGTGAATAGCTCATATAAACTTCAGGCACAAAAGACTTTGTTTCCTAGGTAACTCCCCCCCCCAAAAAGTTTGATGCATGCATGCGAAAAAGAAACAACCAACAACCCTTGCACACACGCATGGACACACACACACACACACACACAGAGACACAAACACACACACATAGAGGCTGCATTTGTTGCCGATTCCTCCCCTGGATGACAATGAAGCCCTGGACAAAGCGGGCGAAGTGACCCTGGCTGCCAGAGCTCCTCCTCTCCTAACGGTGGCATCACCAAATGGCCAGAGAATAAATACCCGCTGTCGTGCTGGCATTGCCCGAACAATTTCTTACCGTTCAAGGGAAAAAAAAAAAAGAAGCAAAGGGGCGGTTTGGCAAGAACATTGCAAGAGAATGAAATGCAATCGCTAACGCTATTGAGTCTGTCCCGGTTCAGGCCTTTTAAAGGAGGTGATAGGAGGAGGCGGCCTCGTGGCCACGAGCTCCTGAAACCCATCCAAGGTGAAGAAAGAAAGAAGTGAAAAAAAAAGTCATTATTGTGTCTTACTAACATTAGAAAAACAGAAAAGGCTTCTTTTAGCGCAGTAAAGTTAGCAAGTGAAAAGCAAGCAAGAGGAAGGGTTAGGATCTGGAAAGGAGAAGAGTGGGACAGGGCTGTTAGTTGAGGATTGCTTGTTTTTCCAGTACCTTTCTACTCCAGGGGGTCATGTGGCAACACTCAATTGGGGAGGGCGAACGGGTGCTGTTAAACTATAAATGTGAAACGTGAAAAAAAAAAAAAATTAAAATTAAAAACAGACACAAAACGTTTCTGGTAAAAGCACATCATTTTTGTCCGGATAAATGAGCAACAGAGGCAAAAAAAGCTGAGATTTCCACCCTATTTCCTACTGATGAGTTTGCTCCCCAGAACAGAACACTCCTCTACAAAATGCAGCTCAGGCAGCTGTGCCCACAGAGTGGTTTGGACCCCTGTGAAGTCTGTGCTGATTTTGCTTACTCGGATTAGACAAAACTGCAGTGAAATTGGTTCAATCTCCTTGTACAGACACGTTTAAATTGTCCCAAGAATGCCTTGTATTGATTTGGTAACTCAAACTGTGTACTGCCTGGAGCTGAAGCAGCGCAAGGTATGTATCCAATTACATTATAAATGATCTATTTCATAATATAAGGGAAATTTTTTGCATGACGTACTTAAGCAATGGATATAAATAATGCTGGTCCTGAGGGTGATTCATAAACACATCGAGTGCTAAGGTTTTCTGATGTTATCATTACATCTCTAAGGTTGCGATCATTGTGTCAGGGTGACAATGGCCAACTGCCTTTTTGTCACTTTCTATAAGGCTTGAAAGGACAAACAGTGATGCCCACAGTGTCCTGGGTCTCACTGAATCCCGGCACCTCCGAAATCCTCTTCTGGCAGAAACTCCTTTGTTTGTTGCAATGTCCTGTTTTCATAACCATGGAGTGAAGGATGACTTCTTTTGAAATAGGAAATAAAACAAAAAAGGAGATAAAGAAAACAGGCCTGTTGATCACACTGGAAAGCTCCAGCACATGTTTCTCGGTGGGGGTTACTGTCTCCCCCTGCATTAGTTAGCAGACCTGCCAAATAGTCCTATGAATGCTTTTCCTCCCAATCATTATCAACACCGCTGTGATGGAGGAACTTCAGTTTGAAAGACTTTGCATTATACAGTCTCCTCTCAAAAAAAAAGCTGCGGTGAGACTCAAAAGGCTTAATTCTCCATCTTGTCCTAGTCTCTTTCTAAGTAGGCTTTGCCCTGGTCCCATGTGCAGGACTAAAACCATGGGAAGCCTCCAAACAAGCCACCCATAAGCCTTACAGAAGAGCAGAGTAGGGCAATCAAAAGAAGACTGTTCCCAGTTAACATTTGCAGCAGCTTATTTGCTACCCAGGTCAGTGCAAAACCAGTTCTCTCAAGCTGGTGAAAGTCCTTTTCCCAGGAGAAACAACTCTATTCATGCAAGAAAGGCTGTGGAGACACTAAATACATCAACTAGTTCAGTTTACTCTTCAGATACCCAAGGATCACTTCACTGTTGGACTCCTAGCTGGGTTTCCAGTCACCTGCTCTCAGCAGACTGACTGCAGTTAATGGGATCAGGATTTGAACTGAAATTCAGCTTCCCTGTGGAAAGTGTCGGAGGATCTCTGGGGAGGGTCAAGACAGGGGGAGACAAATGCTACTGAGGTGACAAGAGTTCAGGATATGAAACTCTTTCCAATGTCCCACAAAGGCCTATGATGGTCCTAGTCAGCACACAAGGAGAAGAGGACGGGAGGGATCTCCCAGCCCAAGCTCTGAGCACAACTACATGCACAAGCCACTCAGGGGCAAACCTACCTGGGACAAATAGCAGGACCTTGCTTTGGCCTCAAGCAAGGTCTGGCTACCCATCTGTCTTGTTGGTGCAGGGCTTTCCTACCTCCCCCATGTGCCACTGCCTAAAGCACCCAAGAAAACACCCATCCGGTTACATGTACCCACAGCCATCACTTGATGTGCCAAAGTCTCAGGTCCCTCTTTAAGCACGGCAGGACAAACTTTCTAGGTAGGTTCCTACCACGAAGAGGTAGGATAAAACCAGAGGTGACCAGCAAAATTTCAGTTCCTGCTGTCACAGGGGTGCTCCTGAGAAAGCTGGTGTCACCTCTACCTCCCCAAGGTGTCTCAAGGTCACCTACTGCCTGTTCCCACACAGTGCCTGCCACTGGGCAGCTGGGGCATGCTGGCATATAGCAGCAGCCTCAGCATTTTGACACCTCCATGCTGGCGGAGAGAGTGAGCTGCTGCTCTTCCAATGTTCTCATTCACTCAGAAGACCAGAATATCTCTAAATGTCCTGAGTAAACACGTAATTAGGCAAGAAATTATTATTATATACCCAAGGCTGTTCTGGTCTGATGGGCAAATCTGCAGTTAGGCAGTTTTCAAAGTGAACTTCCTTTGTGTGGGTGTGCTTGGCATACAGCAACGGTGATAATCAATCTGTTAAATACAAAGCCAGAACACTTTAAATAGGCATTTTTCTTTAATAGGCTAAGATTGCTTTGAAACCAAACCAGTGCGTAATTGCTTGAATAGGGATTTATTCTGTAGTCACTGACAAATGTGAGCATCTTTATTTTGTGAGCTATCCCATCAACTTCAGTTGCAGAGGTGCCATTGTGCTTGTGAAACTGCTTTGCGGTAAAAATTTTGGTTGCATATGCATGTGATCTGATTTCTCAGTGCTCTGTCTCTTCAACGTGAAAGTCTTTGGTTTTCGTGTACCATAGCAAAAAAATCAGCTGTCCAAGTCTGAACCAGTCAAAAAGGCTTACCCTATAGAGAGAGAGCAGGGCAATTCAGCTCACCTTCTGTCAGCACCTAACTCATGGTGAGGTGAAGCACCCCTCAACACTCTCCCCACTGACTTTAGGCAGAGCCTAGAGTTACTTGCAGGTATCTAAGTCAGGACACACGATTCACCCTCCTAGTGAATGAAAATCTTAAACACCATCAATGCAGTGACAAAGAAGCAATTTAGCAGTCGACAACCTTGCCAGTGTGGCAATTTGTAGGCCTGCCCCATTTATTGTCCCAGAGCTGGGATCTGAGAAGGAGGACATGAATGGGCCAATAACAGGACGAAAATGGCACTTAAGCCCCTCTTCTGTTTTGCAGCCCCCAAAGCTTAGAGATGCCACTGTCTTTCAGCATCTTCATGATATAAGGGAAGACTAGTGCAAGAAGTGTCATTTGCATTAAACCATGTATCTGGGCTGCCTTCCCTATAGTGATAGCATTACTGGAGATACTGGGATTTCAAAGTTAGTGCACAGGGCATATTGAACACAGTGCAAGGGTGAGGGAAGAAACATAAACCCAAGAATAGAGAACGAACTGCAGCTAAAAAAAAGCATAAGGGATTGATGTTATTTCTCACTTCAGGCTTCTATAGCACCAGGTGGGTGAAATTTCCTTCCCAAGATGACCTTATGAATAAAATGGGTGAAAGCCACCCAAGCAGAGCATCAGCATGTAGCTTCAGCATCTGCAAGCTTCAAATATGATCCGTTTTCATCAGCAAACAGAATGTATATATGCAGGATGCTTTCACCCTACATGGGCACAGAAATAATATGTAGTTATTAACAATATAGCCTGACTTAACGTTTGAAAGTAATCATTCACATACTGGAAAGGTAACATGTAGAATAAGTGTGAACTACTGTTTAATCCCACACTTGTATGAGTCAAGTACTGAATCCTTTTTGTGGCCCTGGGTGAAACCTCCCTGTCTCCATTTCCTGCTGCTTCATTAACTTGCAGGAGTAAAGGAAAATGGTATTGATTTACATGTTGGAAAAATTAAAGGTCTGGTAAAAGGAGAAGAAATACTAATAAAAGGTTAGCAGTTTTCCAGTGTTTTCAGAGCACAGTTGACTACTTAATTAGAAATTAAAATTCGTATCTGTACAGCAGTTTTCTTATGCAGTCAGTTGATGCTGAGGAGAAAACAACGGGAATACTTCTGGCGGTGTCGTTTCTGCTGCAAAACACAGCCCTGCTCACCTGCCTGCTCCCAACATTTGTATTTCAATATATTTCGTTCTCCTCAAGTTTTTGTTTTATCTGCTTGTGGGTGTTTTCTTTTCTTTTGGAGCATCACAAATGTGATCTGTTAAAGTACTGACAATCCTTTAACGATTAATGTACTGCGCCAGTGTTTTGACAAGATAAAGACAAAAATAAGACGTGTTTTCTGACAGAAGTCATACCACACACGGCATTCTAGCAGACGAAGGTACAAAATAATAATCCCACGATACAGGGTAGTAGGTTCATTGCACAAATAGTGCTATACAAGTTCATTCTGATGAATAATGCCATGTAGGTTTTATTTCTAACAGCTGCAGGCAGGGTTGGCACACTGAAAGTGCATAGCCCAACTCGTGCTTGGCGCTTAACTCAGTTATTTTTTACTGAGGCTTTGTATGGCTTCAGCACAAAACTGTCTGAAAGTTAGTACAGTCACCTGTGTTTCCCTTTGCTGTACAAAACATGCTAAGGCAGACAACAAGGAATATTTTTGAAATGGCAGGGAGACGGAATAAATTACCCGATGCATTATTTTCTCTTCACATTCACTCTGAGGTCCCAGGGAGAGGCAAAGCCTGGCTGGAAAACAACCTCCTGCTTCTTGTCACTTAGATTTGTCCCTGGCTCTTGTCCCTTAGATTTCTGCTCAGAGTTATGAACAGGCACTGACCTTTGCGTAATTTTGAGTGTGAATTGCCAAATATTATTAGTTCCTTGCCGCATCTCCCTTGTTTTATTGTAACAGCTGTCCCAGGAGGGGTCTGAGAAAGTATTGTCCCATGACATCTTGAACTTGAGCACTGAGATCTCAGAGCCTGGATGGATGGACTTGGGGAAACCAGACAGAAAAAGTGCAGAGAAAATGAAAGAGAAGGCTGAAATGCTGTTGGAATGACACAGCATCTTCACACTCAGTGACTGGCCTCAGCAGTGCTACAGGCAGGGTTGTCATGGGAACATGTGTAAAGAATATTTCCCTCATTTTCCCAAGTCCATACCTTCCTCATACTCTCCTCAGATTATTTTTGGATTTTTTTTTTTATTTTTTCTTCACTGGCAAAAATGCCTAAATGAGCGATACTTATAAATATGCTTGGTTGTATAGTTCTTCTGTGTAGAGAGAGACTAAGTAGGCTAGAGTTTTTCAGCTTTAAAAATGAATGACTGGGATGGAGAGGAAAATAAAATCATGTCTGCAAAACCAGGAGGAGATTGGAGAAAGGGAATGAGGAAGCAGTGCTTGCTGTTTCTCACAGTCTAAGAACTAGAAGGAATGTCATGAAATTATGAGACATCAGGTATGAAACAAACAAAAGATACATTTTCCTGCAGACTATTAAAGTAATTGTCACCGGATGCTGTTGAGGCTAAAGGTGTAAATTTGCTAAGAAAATAGATTAAACAAGTCTCAAAGTCAACACAAACGGGTTCCTTGGTGGCCATTATTCTGTATTCGATCTCTGGCTCAGGAGCTTTGTAAACAATTTCTGTATGAAACTGGAAGGATAAATCATGGGGTAATAAATAGCATAAATCATGCCCTGTTCTTATACTCTTTCCTGAAAGATCCCCTTCTGGCCCCTGGGCTAAGTGGACCTTTCATCAGATAAATCAGGGCAGTTCCTGTAACAAGAATGGACCATAAAGCTAACTCCAAACTCGTCTTGCCCAGGGACACAAAAGATCCTACGATACACAGTCATTTCTAGTTCTCTTCTTCTTCTCCATGAAAAAAATGATCTTGTGATGGAACAGTCCAAAATGGCCCTCCAGACCCATTTATACTGCCATTAGTCGCTTTGGACTTGATTTCATTTGGTCTTTCTTGGAATTTGCAGGCCTTTGGCATCTTCCTCCCTGTGAAGATAGTCATGCTTAAAAGTGAATCTTCATCTGCTGTGGTTGATTTTCTCTAGCTTTACTATACATTATGCCAGATCTTTGGAAAAGCTCATAGCCATCGAATTGGTAACAATAAATACAGCAGCCAAAATGGGCAAATGTGGAATCTGGCTGGTCTCAGACAGAGGTGACCTGTTCTGCGGTAGCTTTCAGTAGCGATAGTTCTCACATGCCTCACAGTTGTAACTTGAACATTTCTCAAAATCAAGCCACTTAATTCAGTGCCTTAATGGATGTGTTTCACTCAGATGGTCAGTTTGGAAAAGTCAGATCTTGTAACATTAAAAAAAATTCCAGCTTCTCGTTGATCCCTTTCCTAATTTATAAGAAACAATCCGTTTCCTAATTCATAAGAAATTAGGAAGGGGGCTTTTATTATTGTTTAGTATTGCCTTCCCCAGCATCTTTCCAGTGCATCTGAAAAGTGGAATACAGAACAGATTGCTATGCCATGAATAAAAATTCTTGCAGGATTTAATATCTTTAGTTCATTGACAAATAGATGATACAATCAACTGGAATTGGCTACCAAACACTACCGACAGCCCCTGAAGCAGATACGCATTTGCAGATGTCAGAAAGCTTATGCCAAAAAGGGCAAGCGAGCCAATAACAGCACTCTTAACTTTCTCTTGTAATGATATCATTAAGTCATGAAGGCTGACACAATATCAATTAGTTATTCATTGTTGCAGCGTCTTGTAAAAATCTCTGATTAACCTTCCGCCAGACAGAGTATTCGTCTGCAGCTTCATCTTGCATTGTTCTCTCTTTTTACAGTTGCTCCATGAACAAGGAGTTCTCTCAGAAATGGGTCAAGGCACTTTGAAGTACTCTTGGCCTTGGCGTATTTGCAATTACCAAAGCAGAACATTGCCAGATGCCGTGAAATCGATAGGACGACAACCTCCAAGCAGCTCTTGTTTGCTCCTCCTCAGGGGAACGCTGAACCTGGTCAGCTTCCAAAAAAAGGCCCAATATGGGTGGGTACAAAGCTTACTATTTTCCCTCTTGAAAAGAAAAAGGTGGACTTGCTGCTAAAGCCAAGTCATCTGCATTCAGCATGACTTAACTCTGCCAACTAATACAGGACTCGGAGGGTTCCTTGCTCTTTATTATTATTTTGTGTTCTGCAGATGGAAGTAATGTCTAAAATGCACTGGTTGTTTTCCAAACACAGCAAAGATTCAGGCCTTTCACCACTGAGTATGCAATTCCAAAAGACATGCCCTAGTCTCCACCTGATACTAAGAGAGCTTTATGTTCAATATATGGTCCAAACTATTATCTGTAACTAGATCTGATCCACAACAGGGAGTTACCTCTCCTATACCTTTCAATGACCCTACAGCAGCGTTAGCTTTGATGATGATGACTTATAAGGAAGAAACAGGTAAGCCTGTTTCTCCTTTCTGTCTTCCAACTGTTTTCTGTGCTGTTCCTTAACATCAGGATCTCTTCCTTCAGTTGAATCATAAGGCCTGCAAATTTAAGCAGTTCAAAGCCTGCAGTGACGGTGATGCTTTCCTCAAAATTTTTCGGATAAGCAGCCAAAAAGCTAGAATTGTCAAACTAATTGAAACCTTGTCATGCATTTTATGCTTTCAAATGAGAAAAAAAAGCTCTTTCTATGGACTACTAGCTAAAATTTGGTCCCTGGACAGGTGACCTCGACAGCTTTACACTGTGACTCTTTTACCATTACAGTATTTCCGTATGGTTAATATAATAGATTAGGATGAATGTACTCAGATTTTTAAGTTAAGCAGGTGACGATTCAGTGGTTACACACCTGTAGCTCACAAGTGTGGCATCTCTGTAGATGCCAAAGTCCCTGTACCTGCAGATGCAGGACACATCTATCCCTACACCGAGGGCTGGCATTAGGCATATGCATCACTTACAATCCAAATCTAGGTCTGATCTGTGGTTTGAAAACTGGTTTGAAGAATGCAATGGCTGTTAGAACAGGGTAGAATTTAGCTACTATGGCGCTTTTATGGGTCAAACACCCAGAGCAACAGAGGTACCAAAGTCCTGCTGAAACTCATGGGAATTAGGGACACAATCAGAGATAAATTTCTGGGTCTGATGCATTTCCTTTAACAATGATAAATACCATATTGTCAACACTAATTTGATTTCAAATTAGTGCAACGGGGCAAGTCAGCACAGACATACAGAACCAGATCTTCAGCTGGAGTTCCCACTTGGCTGGCTGCAAGGACACATGTGAGAAATGCAGCATCTGAAACAAACTGCATGGAGGTGGACACAGCAGAACAGGACCACTGCCCATACATATGTGGAAATTTTATTTCCTTGTAGCTGGAGAAGCCTGTCTGCACCCACGTGAGCCTCAAGCCAGCACTCAAAGCCCTTGAGTTCTTGGCTCCTGGCAATGCTAATGCCAGGGCTGAAATTACAGCACCTACTGAAAATACAGGAGTGTCCTGGAAGTGCTGCCTTAAAGCAGGAGCAGAGGATGTGAAGGGCTGTGGAGGAGCGTGTGAACAAGTGCCTATGTGTGCTGGCCGCGGGTGAAAAATAAGAGGTTTCTAAATGGAAAAGTGCACCCTGGGGCTGGCTGATGGAAGCTGCGACCTGAGGTGTGCTACTGACCACTCTTTAAGGTCAGCTGTATTGTACCCGCACAGGCCTGGGGAGAGGGAGTGGGTGGGGAGGGAACTTGTGAAGCACTGTCACACTTAGGTCCCACAACGCTAATACCGTGTTTGTGCGTGACAGCTGTAGTGAAAGACTTACTGGTAGCAAGTGTCGGTCCTTTATCGCTTGCCTCTTTTGACTGCGGATTGCAGGGAAGGGAGGAAAGGGGGGAGCCACCACAGCGATGGAGCCTTGGACTTTTTGCTCTCTGTTATCACCTCGGCTTCGATGTTCTGTTTTGGAGGAGAAAGAAGACACGAGTCTTTTAGAGTGTTAAAAACATATCAACATCTCTAGTAACAGCACAACAAAGACAAACAAGATTTAGACTCCAAAGATGAAGGTCGTCCTCTTCCCCACTGACTGGTACCTATGATCCCTGTTGCAACTGAAGGGGAGAAGCACTTACTGGACACCCAAGCCCCTGGAAGAGCAACACTCATACAACACACCCCGGTGTGTGCACTGAAGCTGAATTCTCCCCAGATGGGATTTATACCCTTTCTCTCAAGTGACAAAGGAGCTACCTTCTAGGTGCTTGGGACCTGAGGACTGATTCCTAATGGGAACTTGCAGCTCCTGTTGCCCTGAAGCATTGAGATGCAGTAATGCCTGCACTCTACCTATATAAAATATACCCCTCTGAGGGGAAAGAAGTATACACAGCCCCAGGCACGATTTCCTTCCCTGGCTGTGTGGCAGCATCACGTCTTGAGTATTGGCTTGATATCATGAAGGTTGTTGCAGTGGCAGCTCTGTGTCCTGGCATGGAGGAGATCATCCTGAAGAAGTCAAGATCTCTCCACCCCAGGTCCAGAGGAGTCTTCCTTCACCTTGGGCTCAGTCCCAAGTCTCTGAAAGCTTCCAAGTGAATGGGAGAATGCTCATGGACTTCCCATCTCTAATTTTAGGTGACAGTCACATAATTACTGTTTGCAGAGAGTGCCGCTAGAAGGGGACGATGGATTCACCTGATGCATGCAGCTACAGTCCATCCAACAATGTTTGCTGCCAGCATAGCTGTTTTCTGATCTAATGTTTAGTTTTAATTATTCCCGGTTAAATAGCTAAAGAGATAGTGAAATTCTGATAGAAGAAATAGTTCAGATGAAATAAACATGTTGAGGGTAAATTTCCGGTTATAATTTCACTCCAATATATGCAGTTATTTGCAAAATAAAATAAAGCAGCACATGCCAAGCTGCCTGCTGAACCTGCACAGCTGCGGTTAAACAGGGAGGATGGGAAGTTGCCAAAAGAGAGATTTGTAACTTTAAAATGATGAGGCATTTTCTGACAGTTGCCTTCCCGCACTGCTGTCAGGATTTCTCCTGCCCACAAGATGGCAGGCAGAGATCAGCCTGGTCCTGGGACAATTGCAAAGCAGAGCTGCCGAGAACAGAAAAGCCAACTTCTCCTCTACTCCAACACTACTGCAATTGCAATTTGGCTGTATTGCTCTTTGCAGTGCTATGAAGACATACTGCACCCACAGTGTGTTCCTGAGCTAAAATCTGCAGAGAGGGTCAAATACAGTAATTAATTGGAACATTTTATCCAGCTAACAGATGCTCTGCAGATCCAAGTAATCGATTATTATTATAACATGGTAACAATAATAAATGAGCAAGGCAATGATACCTGTTGGTGCGAAACACTTCCAACACAGGAGGCTGCTGCTGAACATTTTAATGGTGACCTGCATGGACTTTCTCCTTCCTTATGGCGCAGAAGAAAGACAGGCTTCTTTGCCTACTTTTACTTGCTTCCCGGTAAGAATTTTCCCTTGGTCAAGATTCCCAGTGAAAACAGACCTTTTCCCATCTTGTGCCTGCCCTGTACTGTGCTGTTGTAGGACCATCCAGATGTTTGCACCTAGTAAATTCGCTTTATGGCAGGGATCCAGGAGCCTGGTTATGACCTTGATTGCTCCCACTCCCTCCTTGTGTCTCGTGATCTGGTTTTGAGGCTACAGGTCTCCCATTTGTTAGGCAATGTCAGAAGGTGTTCCCTATCCTGGGGAGAGGACACCTGCCCGGCCCTTCCAAGCTGTCCAGAGTATCACCTGGCTTTCAGCTGCCATCCTTGAAGGATGCAGATCTCCTCCGGTATTGTGCTTGGAAACTACATGCAGACAGCTCAGTTTCTGGAGACTTCTGGTTACAGTGGAGACTCTGTAATACCACCGGGCTCCAGTTTCAGCCCTCAGGAAGTTAAATCTTATCTGTCCTGGACCTGAGGCATTGTTTAACATCTGTTTAGCGGACGGAGACAAGATGGCCTTGCTGGAACACTCAGTGCCTCCACCCTTTTGGGGTCAGTGCATGGATTTGCTCACACAATTCAGACATATCCACTTTAATAGAAAAACATATAAACAAAGAATGTAAAGAGTAAAAAGTCCTCAGCTCTACTCTAGTAATCATGAACAAGCTGAAGAGGGCATAAGTCTCTTCTACTGCTAGAATGACATCTTCAGCTTTATTTCTTCATCTGAGTACGTAAGTCCCAGTGGAGACTAGTGCCCACAGCCCTGTGCCTGAGCACCCTGCTGCTGCGTGGAGGGGACCATGGTGAGGAATCATGTGCGGGGAGATGGAGGTGGAGCCGGAGCATGTGTGGGCACCTACCTCTGCGCAAGGCTCGCAGGTGCTGCTTGGCGTGGTGGTGCAGCTCCTCCACACAAGGTGGTCTGGTGGAGGGGAGGAAGATGTTTCTTTGCTGATGCCAAGGTGCTCGGTAATAGACACTCAGTTTGCTCTCTGCATCCAGGTTGGAGACAGCTGTAGGATAAAAACAGAGTGCAAGGTAAGACTCCTAGCCTCTCTTACATCAACCTCGCTGAAAAGCAAAGGCTCTTGTGTGGAACAGCAGCACCAAGAACAAGCACTGGGGATGTTACAGCCTCTCTCCTCCCACCAAATAACAGTGACCATTATCTTCTCCGTGTTTCCCTACCACATTATACCACTTCACATTTAGACAATGCCCTTTTGCCAGATTGAAAATGGCTCTATAGAGGCTAGTAAGTGCAAGGCTACTATATTGATGTTAAACGTATGGACTAAAGGAACAATCGTTTTATAGATAGCAAAATGAAAACACAAAGAAGCTATGCAACCTTCCCACAGTGACATTTTGAGCAAGGGCAGAGGGAGGAATGGGTCTCCCATTTACCCATTCTCCTGCCAATATCATCTTTCACTACACCACGTTACACATGACTAATTTCTGACACAGGTTACTAGCTCATTGCCTTCCAGTGTGTAATGACTGAGATTAACTGCCTGCTCTGCTGAGCGACTTTAACTGCCACCCATCAAAAGAGGTTCCCTTAATAGACAGGGACTTCTGAGGGACAGGTTAACTTCAATTCCTCTACAGAGAAATTCCATAAGTCTGCCTCTGAAAGTTACAGGAACCAAGTCCATTAAAGGTTAGAGAGAATATATCAGGAGTGCCGGGACCCAGGGGAGATGTACCCAATCCCAGCATACGCAGTAGCTAGCTTTCCAAGGGCCAAAGCAAGAGAGGAGGGCCATGGGGGATGCCAGCGCTCTGTCCTGGCTGGCTGCATGGACAGGTGGGAGCATGCTTGTCCCACCTGTGCTCAGCAGCCCACATAACGCAGCAGAGCATGTGGTGTGTCCTCAGCTCTAGCATTGCCCTTGCTTGTTCTTCTACAGGCTTTCATAGAAACAGTCATCTCCTATAATGCCAAGGAGCCTCCTCAGCTGTTTTGCTCACAGGATAACACAGCACGATGCAGGCAGGATCCCTCAAGCACAGGAGGAAGGGTGGTGGAGGTACCTCCTGGGGTTCCCTTCCCAGTGAGAAGCCAAACAGCCAGTGTGCCTTGGATTGGTCCCACCCACTGGCCATGTGCTCCTCTCCTTTGTTCTCATCTCTTTTAAACATGGCAGTACCCTTGGCCCTGTTCTGCCTCCCATTTCTCCTCTCTGCAAGGAGAGCCTGGAGGAGCTGCCAGGAGCAGAGCAGAGGTGGCTTCACTCTCAACACAGTCCTGTGCAGCACTGATGGCCAGAACCCTCTTCCGCAAAGAACATTACCAGGGATTTGTAATGATGTTAGTGGCCCAGCCAGTGTGCCAGCCCCCTTCTCCAGCCTTCATCTTGCCCACTGAGATGATGAGTATTTTGTGTCCAGGGCCTCCCCTTACATTGCTTTTACCACTCCAGGCAAGCACAGTCCCCAGCCCTTGCCCAGCAGGGCCCTCGCCACTCCCGCAAGAGGAGAAGGGACACATCGCTATGGTGGGACACCACCAAGGGTGAGACCAGGCCAGAGAAAGGGGTTGGCAGGAGGATGTCTACAGCAGCATGTTGCCTCCAGCCAAGGAACTAGCACATTTTGGGGCTCCCATTTACTTTCCATGCTTTTGCACTCTCCGACCTGCAGGAGAAGTTGCACTTTTTTGAGAAGGGGGGGTCAATGCAACATGTCAGAGAGTTGCTCTCTAGTGGAGATGCTTTGCTTTTTATGGTTTTGTTGCTTTCTTTAATGTAAAACAACATTAACTCGGGCTGAAGGCATACCAGTGTTTTGTAGAAAGAAACTGGGAAAGTACAGTAGGAGAAGAAGAAGGAGTGAGCAGACACAAGGCGAGAAACCCAAGAACCATGCTGCCATGTGCGGGATGCTGACAGACTTTATCAGTTTCCTTGATAAGAAAAAAACCCCGTTCACAAAACTTTATGGGTGTCATGATGGAAGTGGTAGTATAATACAGACCTGCTGAAGTCCAGGTTCTCAGAGCTTCAGCACCACTGAAGGGACCCTGAACTCCAGTAGGCAGCCTTGCTTTGCTTCTCAGTGGATTCTTGCAGGTGGGGTTTCACTCAGTTTACAGCATGTTTGCAGTGTTGCTCCATGCAACTGGCCATGGTGTCAGTGCAAGGAACGGCACCAAAGTGAGAAAAAAATGATTGATAGTGGAGGGATTTGCAGGATGAATGACGGTAACCTGTAGGTGTTTGTTCATCATGAGGATTTACTAATTAAATTTTCAACATTGCAATAACATAATGTTGCCAAATCGCAAGCAGAGCTTTTGATGGCTTGTCTGTCTGACACCACTGCAGTAGGTGAATATCTCACTAGCATGAGCTGATTTTTATATTTCTTTTACCCCTTGAGGGTAAGGAAGCGCTAGGTCTATTTTACAGACAAGGTACCAAGACACAAAGCAACTTGCCCCGGTCCTGTTCTGAGCCGCACTGCCTCCGTGGGAAGCTCATCTTGGGACGAAAGTTTGTAAGAGATAGTAATGATACCCCACCCATTCTTCATATTGCTGAGGATATGTGATATTCATGATCATAAATTGTACCCTGGAGGCTAATGAAACGGCAGGCACAAGCAGTTCCTTCCTACTCCCAGAAAAAAAACTGTCTAGACTGCAGCTCTAGTAGTTGTCTGTGACAGAACTCAGCAAGCGAGTGCAAAGTTTTACCTACTTATGAAATGTTCAGACATTTCATTAGACAAGACTAGATTTTGCTGCAAAAATTAACTTGTAGAAAGCTCTTCTGGCTTTGGCAGCAGTGTTTTACAAAGAAGAAGAGTGGGAGTTGGGTTAATATACTTTGTGCGAGACTTAAAAGTGACACCAAGCTAATACAATTCTGCTACAGCTTGCTGATGTAGACACACATTGCTGTTCACAGATAAAATAGCATGACCCCTTAGCCATCCAAGAAACCTCCCTGAGCCGGCAAACCTGGCAGAGCTGCGCATAGTGCTGTACCAGAAGAAAAATAAAGCACAAATACATTGCTTATCTTCAAATGATAGGGCACTAAGAAGCTTACAGTACCCTGTGCCATGGCCCCAGCCAGCGCACATCCGTATCTTCTTGCCTTTCCCTGCAGGAACTCTGATTCACCATGTCAGGGAATGTGCCCCACTGACACCAAGAAAGCAGAAATATTGCACAACACACACAACTGAACAGTCCTTTAAAATACTCCAAAGATGGAGTGGATTTTCTAGGCGGTCCAGAATAGAAACTAAAAGAGCTGGCAAAAAAGCCACGAGGGGATGAATGTTCTCAGCCTGCAGTAGGGTAGAAGCTCAGAGGGAGGGAGAAGTGCTAGATAGGGTAGAGGACAATGCTGGCCCAAGGACAAATAAGTATAAACCCACCATGAATGCAATTAGGGTGGATACTTGAAGAGCAGAAAAGCTCTGGAAAAACCTCCCGGAAAAGGGGAAAGAGAGGGAAGAAGCTCACTGGTAAATGAGTGAGCCCACATTGTTTCTGAAGGGAATTACCAGATGTAATTGCCTGCCAAAAGAGAGACCCACTTCCACTTCATTCCTGGCACGTTGTCCTTTGCACATGTCCTTCCATGTCCTTTGCACACAGCCTGTGCTCCTGCAATGGCATCTCGCCTGGCCCCAGATCTTTAGGCATGGGCCCCTGGGAGCTGGGCACCATTGCTTGCAGCTGAAGCCAGAGGATGCAACTGCAGGAGTGGACCATGAGCTTTCATGGCCACCAAACGTCTAATTTCCTGCACAGGGTTGAATTTCTTACCTCCACTCAAAGAAAAAAAGCCAAGCCTGTGGCAGGGTAATTCATCAGTCAAAGACCACTGTACTGACAACCAGAAGTCCTGCTCAGTCAAAGCTTCACCATATGCATCTGCTAAGAGCTTGGGTTAAATATTAAGGCTCTCTATGCCTTGGTTCTGCAAAATGGGGATAAGGTATCTCTTTCAGCCAGCCCTTCCTTTCACTCGGTGTTTTACACTGCAGGCTGTTTTTACAACGCCAAGCCTGCACATGGCTGTAGCCCCTCAGCATCATCATAATACGCATAATAAATAAAGCAATACAGAAACTGTAAAGCCACAGTCTTTAAATTATTAACAGCTGGACACCACAGTGAATGAGAAAAAAAAGCCTGTACAGATATAGGAAATGCTGCATTTCAGGCATCAGATATAGATTGTTAATACATTTTTAGTGTGTGCTTTGATCAATTTAGAATATACAAGTGAATCATATAAACTACCATGTTCATTTCATTCCCAAGTTAAAGTAATTGGTTTTTTTTGTCTTGTGGGATGACGAAATGACAAGGGACCATTTAAATGGATTCTCCATTACATTCTGTGGATCCATTAACGTTGGCTGGTTTCCTGACAACCAAAGTCAAACAGACATACACTAATGGCTGTTCTCATGAGAAGATTTTTGAAGGTTTCCAAATAGCTGTTTTATCCAAGTTGATCATATTTATCATTTATAGACCCTTCTCATCTTCTCATCCTCTCAATCCCTCTCCCTCCCTCCCTAAGCAACGCAGAAAAAGGATCCTGCCATAGCAGAGCTGGATGTGGATGCTTGAAGGTTGTGTGGCTTTAGTGCACTCAGGCGTGGTTGTTCTAATAATAACACCACAAAGGCCAAGCAAGAAAGATTTCTGCTCTATTTATTTGATAGAGCCAGGGGTTTCCCCCCCCCCCTCAACTCCGTCTGCTTCTCTAGACACTTGCCTCCCCCCTCCCCTGCTCCTTCTGTTTCTCAACTTTCTATTATTGCTTTCTATATATATTTCTATATTATAGTTGCCATTAGGTGTCAGCGTGGGGGAGGAGATAATTTCTTATGTTTCTTGGTTCAAAGACAGAATAGGATTTGGTGTAAGGTGTGAAAAAGTGTGCAGCCTGGGGAGGATTTGAGCAGTGAGTGAGGAAGGTTTCTATGTGCTAAGGGACAGAGCCCAGAGCTGCCACACCGTGAACTCCTGTACAAGCAAAGTCAAACCGTCAGCTGCCGAGTCCTTATTCAAGTATCTGGCTTCCAAAAGACAAAACCCACAGTTAAAAAGGATCAGACTAGTGACTAAGCCTATTCCAGAGCCCAATTACTGTTATGAGAGGCTCTAAGGACCCAACTCCTTTGCAGGAGGCAGAGGAGCTGGGGGCTGCGCACCCAGGGAAACTCCGCTGCTTCCCGCCCCTGGCGCCGCAGGGATGCAGGATGCTCTTGAAGGCACCGTGCCAGGCTCTGCGTGGGAAGCCCCTCTTCTCCAGGGTTAAGGTGGTTAACTTGTCATTTTAGCAAATGTCATTTTTTCCAGTCATTTCAGGTAATGGTGACTTTTTTTCTTGTGTGATTCAATGTCACAAGAAAGCTGTATGTTCACCCAGCTTTGCATAAATAGGCCAGCAGCAGAGTTGAACCTGAACAAACTCCTCCACCCCTACTGCCCAGGTCAGCAGTGAGTTACTGTCTCCTAAATTTGTGTGCAAAACATCACAAGAAAATGAATTCGGAGGAAGACCAGATTATCTCAAAGACTAGGCAGTCTGGCAACACATCCAACTTCATCATGCATTTTAGTGCATAAATGTTTCATCGAGGCAAGTGCTGACTCTGATGTGAATTTTATTTATAGCCCTGCATGTCTCAAATGTATGCTTCCCCCAAGTACTCGTGTCTCCACTGTGACACCCAGGGGGCTTAAGCCTACAAGGCTGGTAAAAATCTACAGTGGCTTCTCCGCTGTACATGTCCCACATTTTGTGCAGTGCATCAGCAAGCTCAGTACTTGCAAAGCAGCTCCCTCTGCGCTGCTGCACCGCAGTGACAGCACGTGGAGCGCTGGGGCTCACCCAGCGGGGACACAGGAACCTGGAGCTCCTCAGAGCTGGGACAATCGCTCTCCTTTGTACAACTGTGCTTGCTCCCAACCGTACATGCACCCAGACATTTCCTCCAGTCTTGACCTGTTTGCCAATGGCAAACCCCACCAACTGGAACCGCAGATAGCTATTTGGATCACCTACCTTCCCATCTCATCTTTATTAAGGATTGCAAAATGCCCATGCAAAGGGAGGGGGTTGGCGGGGCTGCTGCTCCTTGCAAAGGATCTTGCTACCGTCTCCTCAGCATTTGTCACCCCGCTGAACAGCAGCAACCTCACCATAACTTCAGCCACTGTACCTACAAGCATGGGCAAGCACACAATTTCCTTCACACCTCTAGATAAAAAAATGTCAAGTGACTGCAGCAAGAAACTCAGACAAACCCTGATGCCGCTGGGAACCCGGTTCACTCTGCCAAGGGGTAAGGCTTCCCCCACCAAGGGGAAGTCATAATTTCTGCCCATGTCAGTGCCAGAGCAATGCCTGACAGTGGCAGCCCTTTTTGCCAGGGAGGGACATCAGATAATGGGAATGGGACAGGCGCCTCGGCACCGTGGGGGTTGCTGATGACCCTGCCTGTGCTTCCCTGTCCTTCTCTTCCCCTGCAGGCTGGTGCTACCTAAGCCTTGAGAGAGCTTTCTAAGCACACTTCTCACATAAGGCAAGAGATGCTCAACTCTCAGTGAAATAGTAAACTGCACACCAAAACCACCATCTCCTTTTCCTCGCCACTCCTGTGCATCTTTGGGAATTGCTCAGGGTCTGGATGGGATTCCTCTATCCTTGGTTACATCTTTTGTTCCTGCTTTCCTGGTGCACTCTGACATTCCTGAGGGCACTATTCAGTGTGGGCATTTCCGTTTCAGTCCTCACAGCGCCCACTGTCAGGGGCCGTGGGTGACTGAGACCCTATTTCGGGTGGCCTGCTCCCTGGTTACTCCTCCTGGGAAGTGACTAGAAAACATGGCTGGCAATGGCTCTCCGCATTGTTGTATCTCGTTATTGCTATTATCAGGGCAGAAACCCAAACGACTTCTCAGGATATTTTTGTCCTGTGCAACCTGAGTCCAGGATGGATGTGAGAAGCAAACTCCAGCCAGCAGCACAGGCCCTGAGACATGGCTTGGGCGACCACCCTGGACCTCAAGCCTGGATCACCACATCTGCCCCGCCACCGGCACTTGTGCGTGCAAATCAAAGCCAGCGCAGCTCTGCCTACATGGGCTGCAGCTGCCCTCTGGGAAAACAGGAGGGGAGACATGACAAAATGAGTTAAGCCTTTAGCTACGTGTAGGCAACAACATGAGCACAGTTATTATTGTGGTCTGCGTTCATGGACGGACAATTTAGCAAATACTTCAAACTCAAGCAAATAGGCAGAAACCTCACTGGCAGCAGAAACTCTTGCAAAAGACCATGGTCTTTCATGCTCTTTGTATAATTTTATTTCTTGCCAATACAGTGAAACTTCTCATGTTTCAACCATGGTTTCTTAACGCATCCCTGTGACGTTTTTCTGCCTCCCATTATGCCGCACACGGAAATAACACCTATTCAGGAGAAAAATGGACAAAACCCCATCCATATTTGGCAATCAGTTATCTGGGAAGATTAAAATACTGGAAAGCATATGATTTGGATGTCATTTCCATGTGCAGATCCTTGCATTTTGCATTTACCTGCTATTCAGTTAACTGGCACAACAACAGACATAATTCAAGTGGGCTGGGAAGTGTGCGGTTCTTATACACGTAAGAAGATTAGGCTGTTAAGCAATATGCACTTATGTGAAGAGTACCACATGCTAATCCTATTCTTGGCTTTGCTGCTTTCAATCACTGCTGGCGGTGTTTGAACATATTTTTAACTGCTTTTCCTAACTCTGTCAAGTAAGTTACGGCGGCCAGAATGGGACTTGGTATTTCAAAGAATTTCAAAGCTGTCACTGCAGGATAGACAATACCCTCTCAGAAATACACAGTATTTCATAAGTTCAAGCCTTCATTCCTGTGAAGTTTCTCTAGCCAGCGATTTCTTCCTCTCCTTTTATTCCTGTTCTTCAGTCTATGTTTTACACGGCTGGGAGAGAAATATCTTCATGCTCTCAGTTACGAAAGAGCAGCAAAAGTAGACACAGAGAGCAGGTTTCTGTTGGAGGGTTTCATTAATGGAGTTGCCCTTCTCACCCATGAGAGGTGAATGGCATTTTTATTTTAAGTGCACATGTCTACGTATTATACATATCCATGAATATGTGCAATTGTGCATACATCCCCACCCCATCACACCCAGCTCTGCAGCAAAGAAATCCCCTCCAGTGCACATCTCTTCTAACGCATGGTGACAGAAAGCACTGGAGGAAGTGCAACATACTTATCTATTAATAAACTTCTGCAATGTTCAATAATGTATGTGTAGCCATGGTGTTTCTATGGTTCTTGTTCAGTCAGAGACAGCAGGAAGCCCATCAGGGAAAGCAGGTTAGTAAGCAAGAAAGAACACCAATAAGGTCGGGCTTTATTCCCAGTGCAGCTGAAAACATATGACTAGACAAAAGTTTTCTCAGTTGTGCATGCATAAAATTAATCATTTAATCCAATTCTACGTCTTCAGAGACTACGCCCCAGCTGGGAAGTGACTCATGCCCCAACTAAGCAAGTGGAAGTGATAGAAGAGGCAGGACTGGTGTTGCCTGCAGGGCAATGGTAAAGAAGGCAGACAGCATGTGAGTCCTCCCTGGCAAGCTTAAGGTTGCCGTTAGGTCAACTATTCTGCAGGATAAGTTCATATTCATTTCAGTTTGCTACTGTGCTCGATGAGAAAACCAAAAGCTAATTAGCCAGTAAAACAGTAAAGGCATAAACAGTGTTAAAGAAAAACCCCAAACCCAACTAGTTTAAGGTTACCGGACCTAATGGTAAGGATGGATTGTTATAGTAGGGATGAAATGACATCACACACATGCACACACATACACGTGTTTGTGTACACACACCCCAGAGCATGTAACTGAAATCAGTGTCTCAAGAGAGTCCTTGCAATCCTACATGCTTAATTAGTTGAAAGCACATTCAATCTGATGCACTGTCAGTGCTTGTCAACACAGATTTCTTCCCATGCTGACCCTTCACATTACTCCCACTCTCGATATGCTGCAAGATAAAGTCTCTTATCTCCAGCAGTGTAGTATGTGGTCTCTACAAAACACTTTGTAAGCACGCTTTTAGACATCCTTTGCAATTCTCCCTCACTGCTCTGCTATTTCTTTCCTGTACTGACTCAGCCCAAATCACTACTAAGCTTGCCTGAGTTGCTCCAATGGGTCACCATAACGCTCTCTCTTTTATCACACAGAAGTGTGCAGTTCACAGCGATGTTGGTCTCAACTCAGTCACCTTGATTTCACATGCTAGCACTCAAGAGCAAAGCTTTACAAAATCCACTTACTATTCTGCCTTCCTTGGTTAATGCTTACCTTCAGGATCTTGTGAAAAAAAAAAACAAAAACCACCCTCACATTCCTCAGCCTATAGACATTTTTGTGGTAAGTCAAACAGTGTTTTGACAGTAGTTTTATTGTATCTTGCCTATTCTCCTACTGAAAACATTGAATTCCCTTACATATTTTTATCTGAACATTTACACCTAAAGGGCTCTAGACTTTTCGGTTCTATGCTGAGGGTCCTTTTTTCAAGAAGACCAGAGGCTCACACATCAGAGCACCTATCTCCACATCAGCACTCATGATACAAACATCCCCTCCACGTTTGTGAACATGCAGCCTGCCTGTAAAACACCAGGAGGCTTTGAAAAAGCGCTCTGGAAGATGACACAATATGCTCTGTTTGGCATGCTGGGAGATAAGATTCAGATGACTTATTCCAAGTACAGCAAATATATTTCCATTTTCCTTGAAATCTTCTTAAACTACAACCTTCCATCAAAGCTCCAAGAGTTAGTCTCCATCAACCTCTGTGCCATCTCCATTTGGCTCTCTGAAGTGGCATTTAGCATCAGTTACACCAGCTGTTATACACGTGTCTCTCTCAGACTGCAGATTGAGGGCACCAACTTATTTTACACAGGGCATCAGAAGGCCATCAGTGGGTGACAGCGTTTTGTTTACTACTGACCTATCCTTCATTCAGGATGATAACCTGTAAGAAAAAAAAAGCCCTATCGCCCCCCCGCCCCCCCTGCTTAATCTTGTTAGTCCTTGATGTGGCTCCCCACGGGTAAGGACAAAGTCACTGTGTTGGAAGGGCAACACATATGCTATAGCAGAAAAACACCATGAAACATGAAGAGCAAACCCAAAACAAAGACACAGGTTACGTTTTGTATCTAGTATAAAGGTATTGGGGATGTTTTTCTGTGAATGACTTTCCTCACTGGCACGAGTTTGACCCTCTTTGCCTTCAACAAACTGCATGGGGAAGCCAGTGTCCGAGGTCAGAAGCGGCCCCTCAGCAAAAAACAAGACCAAAGAGTTTATGCAGAAAATGAACAAGCAGCTCCCGTTGCCCCTTCCACTGGCACCGCACATAGGCTGAGAAATCAACCCCCCAAAATCCAGGAACAAGCCATGTGTTAAGAGTAGCGATGGTGGCTCATATTTCACACTTCTTCCTCCTCACTAGTCTTTTTCAGTGTGCTTGGCTAGATGCCCTGAATGCTGCTTAACTGCAAGTTGAGGTAAGTAGCAACAGTTTCTTCCAATTATATTTAGTAAATACTATGCTACTGTTGCTACATGTGTTCCTTCAAATTACTCATGGGCATTGGGGCGAAGACAAAAAGTCAATCATCTCAGAGGGACCAAAGGCAATTCTTTTTCCTTCGCCTGGGGAAATATTTCTTGCTGCTCCTGCAGCTTCATCAGTCCTTTCTTGCAGAGGGACTGAGAGACTTGGCTCTGTCTCAGGTCTCCAATTGCTCTTGAGGTCATGCCTGCCCCATGAAGCTTCCTCCCCATAACAGCAAGGCAGCTCGTTCTTTGCGTCAAGCAACAAAAGTCACATGCACATCTCCATGAGGTTACTCCTGTGCCATCCTGACGGTGGCCCAGGGTTGGCTGTGCACAGGGGTGCAGTTAAAGATACAACCAGTTCACTGTGTAGCTTCTCTGGGTCCTTTCAGTAATATTCTTCCCCAAACTCAGTGAATACCCAAGTCCTCCATCACCAGCCCTCTCAGATATTCCTCTTGGGCCCAGCGTCCCAAGTGGTTTACTTGAAGCCCAGTTTCAGATGGCTGGTTATGAACCGGACTCACAGAGTACCCAGCCCTAGCTGGCTTGTTGAGTGTCACTTGTTGAAACAATACTGAACACAGTCCTTTTTGTTTTGTAAGAGGATGGAGAGCTGCCTGAAAATACAGATTGTCATCCCCCCCGCCCTCGGCTCCTTCTATCCTTTCTCAAATGAATGGATTGTAATGGAGAAACCTGCTTAGTGATGGATTCTTGTTAACCTTGCAAGTCCCCTCCACCTGGCCCAGCGCTGCCCTGATGGGTGCTGCTGCACCACCATGGACATGTCCCAGCACCACTCCTTGCTGGGCTCCAGCTCCCACCCAGCTATTGCAGCCTCCTCCCTCCAGGCTTTTGGGCTCAAAATTAGCCCTTAATGCATAAAGCACAGACACATCATGATATATGCCACGGACTGTGTTATTTACAGTAGTTGCTATACACATGTATACAAAGCCACTGAGATATACTGGATTACTTTTTTAGAAGGAACACATTCGGGCAGTGCTTCAAAACAGTCTGTCAGTATTGTATACCTAGACTGCAGGATGAATAACTTATGTCGAGATAAGTTATTTTCCCACTGTTATTATTATTTGAATAACATGTTCTCAGCTTGCTCACCTTAGGCACTAATATTTTTTTCTGCAGAGTTGTACTGTTTGGGTTTTTTGGTTTGTTTGTTTTTTTTTTTTTTTTTATCCTGTAATTCAGGTCCTTGCTTACCTAAAATGGTCCACAAGCCTGAAATGGTAAAGGCTAGCTTCCAAATTTAACTGAGAGGTGAGCATTATTAGCTGTATCCCCTCGTATGTCCCTGCAGAGGACACAAACCTGTTACCATGCCAGCTAGGGAGCCCCTACAGCTCATGCTACCCCGCTAACCCCCACTTCAAATTGAGACATCATGGCTAAAGGCAACTAGCACATAAAATGCAGCATGAAAACATTTAAGCTAAAATAAATTTGAAAACATTTTCTTCTTGCAAAGGTGTTAATAAAGATCACAACATAGACTAGCCTTGATTGTTATGGCTAGTATAGCTTTATGAGCCAAAACCATATCCTATTGTTTGTACTCACATTTATATTATTAAGCCACATACTTATGCAGAAAACCTAATTGAGTTCTGATGGGGTTTCTGAAAAGCCACAACTGCTGAAGAGCTACAGGGTTTGTCAGATGCTGCAGGGGTGTGGACCACTCTCTGGCGAGAGTTTTCGTCCAGAACTTAATAGCAAACAGCAAATTCTTGCACATTTGTAACTCATCCATCTTTGTGCGTGCGTTGGACTGAGTGCAAGGTAGTTTTCAACACGTTGGCTTTAGCACAGCAAATACACAGAGTGGTAAACAATTGCTCACTTAATGTACACATAAAATGATTACTTTTAAGTGTGGAACATTTTATTATGTCCGGGTACCGAGTATTGCACATGAAGAAAAACAGAAGGCACAGTGAAATGGGTATGTATGTTTCACTGCATCCAGTCAAAACCAGAGCAGAAATGCCAGGTGTCAACATCTACTGGTAACTATCAGAAATACTGCGGCATGACACTGGCTGCTGCACGGGACAGGAAGCCTTCAAACTCTCGATTGTGAGCAGTCATGAAAATAAAATAGAAATAAACTGCAGGGAACAAGCTGCAGGGAAAAAAAAATCCACAGGAAAAGAAATTAAACCAGGAAATGAAAAAGGAAGGGAAAGAAGGAGAGGGGAGGAAAGGGCATTGTCATTAAAATTATCATGCAGAAAGCATAAGTAAAAAACGGGGCTGTCGAGTAGCAAACAGTGTTTGACCTTAATATATCACATATTGAGTGGAATGATGAATCAAGGGAGAGAGCACTCTTGGGATGCTTGGATTTGTTCACAGGGAGTGAAGTTGACAATATTTCCAAGCAGAAAGAAGCAGACAACGGAAAGCAATCACAAAAGTAACTTTCCCCAGGGGAGATTTGTCTCCGTTGAGTATTTCTGTAGCTAACAGATAGGCTCCTTGCTGATTTTGAGTAGGAACGAGCCTCAGAGAGTTCCAAATAGTCCTCTGGCAGAGCCTGTCCCCCTCTGTTCATTGTGGAAGGACCTTGAGAAGATAGACTGTGCTGAGCCAGCATGCCCCAGCACCACCAGGCACCAAGAGGGGAGATGCTGCCTTTATGGGGGAGCAGGATCACCTACTTGAAAACAAATGTGTGTCTGCGAGGCTATGGATGGGTTCCTGCATTTACTTGTTGAATATATTTAATGGTAAAATAAAAAGACAAATTTGAATGACAGCCAAGCAAGCTACAAAGGCATAAAGTGACTTTTACCTCAAAACATGAAGGACTGCCTGAGAAGCTGAACAAAACCATTCATTTTTATGAAGAGGGGGGTAAAAACACGCTCAAAAATGTGATACAGTGAGCTGAATCAGGTGTCAAATTTTGCTGTCCTTCCTCTGTCCTTTCTCAGTTGCAGCTCTGCCTGACTTTTCTGGCCCCTTCTGCTATGTTGGGACATCAGATCTGGCCCTAATTACCTCCTTCCCACTCACTGCCTTCTCCTCTCTGCCTCTCTTCTTTCTGTGTGGATTTTCCAAGCGGTGTTAAAAAAAGAGAAGTGCTGGAAGAGGTGCCAGACTGCTCTAGAGGCTGAGATGCTCTACATGCTGAACAGGGAAAGACAGACAACACCCACAGATATAGCCCATTCCTGATCTGGCAGGATGCTGTCTGGGGGGAGGCAGCCATCAATCTCCACATCTTGTCAACTCCTGTGGCATCTGCCAGCACAGGGGGAGTGGGAGCCACTCCAGCCAACTTTTTTTCTTATAATATGGATATTGTTCACGATGACATTTTTTATACAAATATAGATCAGTTCACAGCCATCTGCTTATTTTCTACATAGTGTCTAAAGCATTGCAAGGGTGTTACAGAGAATATGAAAACAAGCTCTTATCCCTGCCGCTGAGCTTAAAAGAAAAAAAAAAAAGAAAAAAAAGAAGAAAAAGGAAGAAGAAAATATAGGAGTTGGTATGCAGTGAAAAGCAAAGAACTGAGACAGTATTTTCAAAGGATGGGTGCCTGGGTTGCAGTTGTTTGGAGATGCAATGTGGCCTGGAAGGCTGTTACATCCCTACTGTGGCCCGGGGCAAGTCATCTCCTGCCCTTCAAAGTCATCTCTCATCCTCCCAGGGACCTCCTGGCCTTTTCTGTCTTATTTCTACTTTTGTGTCTTAGGGGCAGAAACCATCTTCTACACTAAGCATTTACACATACAATAATAGGCCCCACATTTCATGTGCTAGTCCAATAATATCTTATTGGTGGGTTTGTTCAATGTTATATTCTTTCAGATAAAAACAGGCTTGCTTATTCCCTGCTAGGGCACGCTCCGAATCTTTGCAGATGAGCTGTGGTTTGTATTGTCTGGGCTGCGGTTTTGGACCCACAGGCTCCTGCAGCACAACCAACTCTGCCATTTACAAGCAGCTCCAAATCACTGGACTGGATAAAGAATGGGTGGTTCATTAGTCAGAATTAACCTTTCATGGTCTGTGAAGAAACATGAGCCACCTGGAGCCCTGGTTGATTCCCACCGGAGCCCAGACCCACATGGTATGGGGAGATGCATGAATCCACTGACCATCTGCCAGATTCTTTATCACTCAAGGTTTTTTAACTCCTGCATTTAAATCACAGCTAATTCTGATAAATCAAGACTGTTTCCTTGACTTGCCACTTTGATAATTTCATCTTCATGTTTGTCCATATTAGTAAGTATTGATTTCCTGTGGGATGCAGTACATCTTTGCATAGTGAGTGAGGGTGAGCTCACTGCTTGGCAATGTTTCTGTTACGCAGAGTTATTTCTGAAGTTTGGGTATTGGCATACTTAACACACTTTGACTTTATCCAAAAAATGGGATTCTATGCAACAGCACAGAAGGAGAAATATCTATGAAGTGCAGCCACTACTCACCTATGAAAATGGCAGTTAGGCAAAGACTGATTTTGATGCTTTTCATTTGAGTTAGCCTTTTTCCTTTCTGTTACTATCCTGATTCCTTTTGTCTTTGTAATATTTGCACAACGGTCACATCTTACAAATACTGGAATGCTTCTTCACTTTACAAGGGCCAGAGCAGCCTCCCCACAGTTAGTACAACTCTCCTTATTTTCTGCAAACTTTTACACATACTTCTGGGATGGTAAAGCTACAGCAAAACTTGAGACTGTCAGAAGAAAATATTAAACTTTGAAGATTGTCATTCTGACCCAGAAAACAATTTATTTTGCAGATACTTTTGTAGGACAATGGAATAATTTTTAAGCCTTTAAAAAATTCCAGTTCTATCGTTACTGAAGTTACAGCCACATCCACGATAACTTAAGAATAAGGGAAATACTTGCTAGAGGGATGGCTAGAAGACACGTGTTTTCCTTCCCCTCCAATGCCCTTCTGTCCGTGGACACTCAGTGAGCGTAGGATGATGTTGCTCCAGAAGCACTGCAGCTACAACAAAGCAATGATAACCAAAGTGCCACACACCACTCGCAGAAACAAGCCTCGAAGTAGGGTTGTGGGCAGAAAACACTTTCTCATTCCGTTCATGACCCACTGAGACAGATACGTGCCCAGAGCTGAGCTTATTCAAGTAACCCCCAAGGTAACTCTCTATTCAGAAATTCTTTTGGGGGCAGAGGGGGGGCAAACTGAAATGAATTTGTTGCCTAGCACAGAAAGCACAGCTTTGCAACAGCACTGTTGCTGCCTGCTCTGTGACGATTCATTCATCCTACCAGGGAGAAAAATTTCTCTTCCTCCAGCCAACTCCAACTCAGCCCAGACCCCCGTGAGGTGAAGCCCCACCAAACCACAGCTCTAAATTTTCCAGACATGCCTTTTGGCTGCCATCATCCCCAGCCGTGTCAATGGAGGCACAGATCATCAGGTGATTAATTCCCCCTTTAATGTGATGAAACCAGGGAGACCTGGGGCTAGCTGTCCATTGGGTACATATCTCAGTGGAACCTAACGTTTCCAGCCAGGTGCTATGTAATTTAACACTGCTTTTATGATTACAGCTGATGACAACCAGAGTTTCCCTCTGAATTTTGTACTAGCAATCTTCCAGTTGGGCTAGATGATCATGGTAGGTCCTTCCAACTGAAAATATTCTATTCTATTTTTTCTACCAACATGACACAGAATGGTCATGTTTCATGCCGCTATTTTTATATCTAAGCTTCAAATTCATAGTATCTCCCAGCCTGACAACTCACTACATGCAGGAACTCTAAATATCGATGTTGGGAGGTCTTGAGCAGTACAAGGCCACGAATGGCACGCATGAGCTATCTAACCTCTGGAAATAATTCAGGGTCTAGCTAACTTCAGCTGTGTTATCTGGGGTCATTTTCTGATCTCAAACTATGAAGGTTCTTTGGGTTTTAACGCAACAAAATGACTTTTGTCTCTCTACAATACATTATACTGGCAAAGCGGCTGCAGCCACATTGACAGAACTGCATTTTAGCAGTTAGCCTGCTCCTCATACCCCACATTCATCAAAAAGACACATTATCCTGATAAATGGTAGTAATGGCTTTGGCTGACACATTTTTACTGGTCAAAGATGACACGCTTTTCAGAGCTGTGTCCCATACCTTTGCACAAGCAAAAATGAGCAGTGAAGAAAATGAGCTTCAAGCATGTTCATTCAGACTTGTTATGGGGAACACAACCTTTCAGGTTCAGACTATATGAAAGGGATTTAAAAGTGTGGAACTCTGCTGTACTACAGTTTTTACTCCTGCCCTCATTGACTGCAATTTTACCCCCTTGATCCTTTCCCCCTTGAGCTACTGAGTAAATACTTCTTCTGCCCAGCAAGTATGAATTTCCATCCGGCAAACGTGAAACCCTTTTCCTGGCATCATAAGCTCTTCAGGGTTCTTTTGTGTACCAAATCCTACTCTGATAGCCCATGGATCACAATTCGTCATATAAATAATGTTTATTGCATCTCTTGGAGGTATCACAAACTGCACAGTGCCTCTGTTTAAACAGTGGCTGCCAGGAGATGAAGGCAGGGCTCTGCCTGCCTGCAAAAAAGTTTCTGATAACCCCAAGGAGACTTCACCATGACGCTGGAACCAGACACAACCTGGGACCTGCAAGATGACTAGGTCATGGAAACAACCATTTCCTTGCTCCATTTTTTAGCTAAGAGGCTAAAAGCTAAAAGGCACCCCCACTGCAGAAAACAAGACCACAAAGACCAAAATAGTTGCTGTGCTCCCACCTGCAGCAGACCTATGGTGCTTCTGTGCCTATCACTGCTTCTGCTGAGGCTGCAATAAAGTTCTGGGTTCCTTTCCTCTTGCTCCCTTTCCTTTCTACTTATGGAAAATGCTTCAAGGAGTCGGCAGGGAACACGCTGCCTGCTCCTGGGAGAGGAGCTCCAGCTTGCCCCTGGCCTCAGGGGTGGTTGGAGAGCCATCCCCAACACCATGGGAGAGAGCAGCCTGGACACACACCTCCAGCATCACCTTCCTCCAGAGAGGCTCAGAGCCTGCAATGAGACCAGCCCAGATGGGGATGACCAGTTTGGATAATAAGCAAGGCTGAGTGAAAGGATCAGTGCAGAAAAGATGACTTTGTGAAACGTTACCACTAGGTGTAGGTGTCATGAAGAGGCACCACAGAGCACACAGAAGAAAAATTTAATGAAATGTAAAAATTCACATGTGCAGTAAGCAGAAACCCAATGCAAGCTCAGAGAATGGGGCTGGAGTAAAACAGACCTATCAGCCAGCCACTGAACAGGGCAACAGACCCACATTGGCTAAAGACTTTTTGGTACATTTGTGCAGCAATGTACAAAACTTACAGGTTTACTTTTTCATTTTCCCCTCACATGAGTAGGCACCTGACACTTCCAAGGCAGGAAAGGACAGCAGTCAGTCACATATTGAGATAGAAACAACTTGAGATGAAAGATTTTATCAAAACAGGGAGAATCAGTTTCTTCTCAGGTACTTGCTGGACTCCTCCAAAGTTGAAAGAGTGAAAAATTACCAAAGGGGGGTTTAGGCCATAAGACAGAAACAGTCCTGGACTGCCCCAAAGAACCATGACCGAGCCTGCAGTATAATGCCAGAACTGGGGATCCTGAGGCACACGTCCAGGATGAAAACCCTTTTCCCAAGGCCCTGTGAGAGCCAGGCTGGAGACATCAATCCAGCAACCTAGCCTCTTCTCCGGTCGGTCTCAAAGCTTACAGCAAATCGCAAGATTGGGACCGGGGCACAACCCTGAACTTTTGGAGTTGTCCAACATTGGTGCCAAATGTCCATACATATTACAGAAGGAGAAAGCAAGCACATTACTGCTTTTGCAGGTTGAACTTGAGAAGACTAGGAGACAACCATTTAAGCAGTGAACACCTCATGCTGAAAAGACCTTTCAATGCATTACGGAACAGGCTAACTCGTTTGTCTTGTATTACAGCTGCAGCATCTCCAATGGACTCTGCCTTCCCAAAATGCTCATTAACCCCAGCCTCCTGAATCACATCTGCGCCACCTGCCATTCAAACTGCACTGCTGTAAGTCAAGGCACTTTCTTATGGATCATGAAAAAACATCTTGAGAATAGAATTTAGTCACAAAAAACCTGGGAGGAATTCAGCAGGGAAGTAAAACCATTCATTTTGATGAAGCTGACATCCCACCAGAACATTTTTTTTAAATTGTTACATGACAAGCTTGCTGTTTCACAGTTAATTGAAAAAAAACCAACCATAAAGTCACAGAATTGTTCTGATCTGTAGTAAAAATACAACCATGTGCTACAATTAAGTCCCTAAAACACTGCTGAAGAGAGCATAATAATTATTGAGGGCTGGCTCAACATTTGGGGTTAGACACGGAAATAAAAAGGCTTCGGTAGGGTGGAGGAAGTCTGGGACAGACTAAGTACAAGGGAAAACAGATCTTTCCCTTGCCAGCATGCCCCCCAACCATGCCTGTATTTGAAGCAGGCTGGAGCAGAGCTCAAGCAAAGTCCTAACATGGCCCTAAACCAGGCAGGGGCCCCGCTGCTGGCCAGTCGCACCATGGAAACGCTGGGAGACCGGACTGGGTTATCGGCTCAGGGCTGCTGCCTGCCAGGAGCGCTGGGGACGAACCCCCTGCGAGGGCTGCAAGTGCTACCACAGCACAGGCAGTAAATAACACCTTGTCAGCTGGCCACATTATTGAATAGCAATAACTTTCTGTAATAACTAATTAGTGTCACATACAGACCAGACACTTAAAAGAGAGAAAGTGCTATAGCTCTTCTCCCTTCATCGGATTGCGGTGCTGAGGTCGAGCTCTACTCATCTGCTGGACTGGCACAAGAAAGTACCTGCACGTGAGCCAGGACCTTCCTTTTGGCAACCGTGGGTTCAATCGAGCGGTTTGTTGCCTGCCCCAGCTCTACAGTGTTGTTACTTCTGTGGCCATCCTGCCTAGACAGCAAGCTCTGGAGTACTTGGTTATCCCTGAGACCTCCTCCAGCTCCAGCTCCCCAGCGGGGAGCCAGCTCTGTGAAAGGAGGCTCCCAGCAGCAGCTATGAGGGGCAGGGGTCTTGCCTCACAGGCTCCTGCAAAGGCTCCCTGGCATCCTCAAGACCCAGGGAAACCTCAGGGAAAGTTTATTTCGGTGGGCTCAATAATGTGGGCATGGTCAGCACTCTATCCCCCCACTTTTCTTGTGTATCAAACAGGGGGACATATCTGTGCCGCTCCATGTCAAGCATGGCGTCTTTTCATTCATAAAAGGCAGCCTGTATCTTTAATCACTTTGCCAGAATAATAGCAAAGAAACAAGCACTTGATTGCCTGTGTTATCAGACACTATTGGAAAAGTCTAGATAAGGATGCTGAACAACCTTGGCTTATTAGTATTCCACATGCAAACGCTTCCCCATAACCCAGAGTCATCTGTATCCCGGCAACCCTTAAAATTTCATTCTCACTGAATTGCCAGATCTTTATCAAAATATAATTACAGTCTTAATTTGGAAGATAAATTTTGATTGCCTGTGCTGTGCCAAAAACTAAAAAAAAAAAAAAATTGTCAGGTACCCGAGAGCTGAGGTACAACTGCGAAACATGAATCTGCATATTCTGACATTGGTGCATCACCTTTCCTCTTACCAAAAGTTGAGCTCTGATAGCTAGCAGTGAGGTTATGTAGGGGTAAATAGGCAGGGACATGAAAACCCAGTCTTCTGATGCCATCAAACAAAATTTGTGCTAAAACCAGGGAGGAATTTGAAATCTGCAGCTGCATATGAAGATTATCACTATTATGAAGATTATATACTATTATCATTATGAGGTGAACGATGTACAGCACTGCTGTGCAAACCTGGAAAAAAACATGGGTCCTTCCTGAAACAAGAGGAGATTGTGCAGAACTCGCCTTCTTTCCCATTCCTTTTTTTCCCCCCTTCAAACACTGGCAGAAAATAGCAGAGTGTTTTATAGTTATATCCAGAGGGTTCTCAAAATGCAAGGGTCACAAAATGGCTTCAGATTTCAGCAAATTGTTCTAGTGTTCTTCTTAAACTTAACTGCCAGCTTTTAAAAGCCCTCTTAAGAACAGCTTTGTGGTTGATTCATTCCTGTAAGATATTCTGGCATTAACAGCTTGGCTGTTACGAGGCTGAATGAAAAGGGTGCTGTTTTCCAGCAACGATAGTAAAGTCCTATGTATAGAGGCTGCCAGCCCCTAAGCACCTTGCATCTACACACTCTGCATGGCACAGAATAGCTTTTCCTTCACTTACGTGCCTATGGGAGCCATCAGCTTTTATTCATCAAAATGACTGAAGATATTAGGGTTCATGCATGTATCACAAAAGGCCAGAATCATCTGTCTTTACTATGTGCTGTTATAGTGATATATTATATTTGATCCCACTCCCATCTGCAGCAGATGCAGAATCAACCCTTACATACAATTGTATGAGGACACAGTTGGAAATCCCATCACTTCGATCCAGGGGGGCTGGTACTCTTCTAGCCTTCCAAGAATTGATACGATTACAAAGATTTTTTTCAAACTTAAACATATAGCCTAAAAAAAGTATCCCAGAGGAATATAACCACTGCCTGCTCTACCGACAGAACCCAAAGGAGAGGGGACAGCCTGGCAGGCAAGCCATGGAGGTTACCTAGATTCTGACTTATCAGACTACAGCAGCCCAAACCCACTTCAGTTTTACCCTGTTGAAATGCCAGGGGGAAAAGATAATTACTTGGATGACAATGGCAGAAATGCAATTAGACACTTGACCTTAGTATTTCTTGGTCACGCGCACAGAGTTGAACTCATTGCTAAATTTGGGACTGGGAAGTTCTTATCCCTGCCTCTCCCTCACCCCCCCTACCGCCTCCCCCCGCGTTATTTGCACTTTCTCTGCAGCCCTGATTAGGATCCTTTCCTAGGACAGATGTGATCTCATCCCTTGAAAGTGATTTCCTCACCTCCTGCAGGGGCCTTGGGTACCCAGCCTCAGTCCACTTCCCTAACTTTGATCACCATGGCATGCACCATAAAAAAGCTCTCTGGCACACCTGTTAGCTTGAATTCACTCCCAAGGAGCTTATGTTGTCCACTCCTGAGAAGACCATGCAAGGTAAATTCTACCACATAAACATACAGAAGGATTACACTGTAGATCGAAAGTCATACTGTGTTACAGTATGAAAAATGTACTTCCTTGCAGGCAGTGGTCAACTACATCACTCAGGTGAAGTCTTTTTCTTTCATGCTCCGCTGCCCCAACCCTCTCCAAGAGACCACTCCAAAACAAGTGTAGTTTTGACCAGAGTCCAGTGTTAGCAAACACAGTTGCTAACTAAAGTTAAGACGCAAAGCTCACTGAAGTCCAGAGGGATACTGCAATCTTTACAGTCATTTCTGTGCACTGGGTCTCATTTCCTAAAAATTGTGTCCATCACTGACACAGCAGTGATGCTTTCAGTGACAGTAGCAGTAGAAAGTTTTATAGCTGAATGGGCTCAGGGACTGAACCACTCTTGTCCCCTTGGTGGTAGGACCTCAATGGGGCTAAGTCATACTGCAGTAGAAATGGAGGGCAGGAAGGAACCACAAGAGAACTAACTGGTCCATGACTTTTCCAACCCTGAAACACAGCTAAAATGCTACAAACAGCAAATGAGGCACCTACCTCCAGACACAGAAGATCCTTCCTATAGTGAATTTTGACTGATGTGTGACCAAACCTGCCCTAAAAATGCCAAAATCAAATCCAAGTGTAAATCCACTGCTCTGAAGTAGACTGAGCAATTTTACCTTCTTCTTACTTGTTCTTAAAAAGCCTAAAAGAAGGGCATCCCACAAGCTCCATAGGATGCCTGTCCCAGTGTTTTATTTCTCTTTGCACTTGGAAAGGTCCTCCTAACCTTCCCTGCTGCAAAGTCAGCCGGTTCCTAAGGGGGAAGGCTGCAGAAGCGGGCACACTGGCTGCAGTCACGTGCAGCTCCCCTCTTCTTTAGGTAGCGGACTCCATCTCTAGTGCCGTGAATTTGTAATCACTCACCTCAGATGAACTAAGCTGAGACAAACAAGTCAGAACTAGTGCCCTGAAACGCCCCAGGCAGGGGGCAGGAGGAATATTTGAGCCCCCAAAAGAGGATGATGAAGCGATGCTTACTCCAGACACAGAGTTCTTTGCTCTCCTTTTTAAAATGCATTAATTCCCTGCTGGTGAAGAGTGCCCCTCTAAAATCAGAGGAAACCATAGTTGTCTGCCCACAGCAGCAGATTCAGCCTAGCACTAGAGGGATGGAAAGATTCCGTATGCCATGGTGACTAGTTCAGAACAGGCTCTTATCCGTTCCCTCCACCTGCCATGCACGCTGCCCCCACATCAGCACTATCAGTGACAGCAAGCATGCATCTGGATGAAAACCACAGTGATATGAACATGTTGTTTTGAAAGCCTGGCTTTTGGCTCTGAGTTACATATTCCAACACTAAGGCTAACGTTGGGAGGACTGGCAGAAGAATGAGGTTACCAGATTTACTCTCCCTCTGCACCATGGTGTGTTGCAGGGGGAGGAGTTCAAAATGGCCCCTGTGACAGCTGCCAGCATCTTGCTGATAGCTGGTAGAAGACAGGCTTATAGCTGGCAGAAGAGAGGTTTATTCCTCCCACATACTCTTCCCTGAGCTTTCTCAGGGGAAGCAATGGATTCCCCAAGCCTTTATCAACAGCAGGAACCTCCTGAAGGAACATTTCATACTCAGAAGGCATCACAATGTTCCCACTTCTCTTCTGCCTCTTTCATTCTCGAGCCCAGATCTCCCACCTTTGAGCTCAAAGTTGCCATGATAGGCTACGGCAGAGGGTATTTGACTATCACATACCTGTCCCACGTACCTAATAAGTGAAACTGAGGTCTGGCTTCCTCAGCTATCTCAGGCACTCTCCTGATGAGACCAGCAAGTCTCACCATCAACAAATGGAAGCCCAGAGAAGAATGTTATGAGCCTTCTACAGCAAATAGAACTCTCAGCGTTACAGCCTCTGCCTTTGGACTCAGCAGCACCACAACAACCACAAATCCAAACTGTGCCAGCAATACCAGTACCTGAACACTTGGAAGTATAAACTGGGGATGCTCGTCCCTGCCTGCCATTTTGGCTAAGGCACTTTACCCTTCATGGACCTGTCTTGACAACCTTACTTATCTAAAATTGCCTTGACTGCTGCTGCTGCGTCCAGGAACTGGTGAGCAGCAAAACCCTCTGTGCTGCCGATGTCCACGGCGCAGCCTGGCAGCCCACTGATTTCTACGGAAGACAGCAACAGGGCAAGTGCAGTGGAGGGAGCAGCAGGCAAGTGGTTAATGCATGCCATGAAGAAATATACTGCCTCATACAGCCAGAACCTCTCGTGTTGACATTTTCCATTCAGTTTCACTAGAATTAAAACACTCGTAATAAAAACCTGGCAATCAAAAGCAAAGAAATTGTCACCAAAGCAAGATTCATTTCTATGCATATAGTTAGTTGACCAGAAGTCTTTCTGCCTCTTACAAGCAACATTAAATGCCACCCATTACAGCAACAAATGCCAGCCAAGTCCCTTTCTTTCCACCTGTAATTTTAAAAGTACATTTCCCATGCAGAAAGCTGTGTGCTTGGCAACCTCTGCATCTCCCCTCCTGACAAGTAGCAGAAACGCTGCATGCTAAACTCTCTCCTGTAATGACATGGATTCCCACACCAGAGACAAATTCTCAAACTACCCAGGCAAAACTTCAAATAACCTGCAAGGTATTTAACAAACCGGAGGCAAAAGCTGAAGTAAAACCCTCAAAGCATACAGAGAGAGAGAGAAAAAAAAAAAAAGAAATGCCCTCTGCTTGATCCAAAATAAAGGTCTACCAGAACAGTTCTGCATAGGAAAGAAAATAAGTTACCATCATGGGGACCCTCAGTCATTTAGAGTCTCCAGTCAAGGCTGAGAGCCATTCTGAGACTGCAGGTTTTTCCTCTAACTTCACTCCCCGACTCTGGAAGGAACTAGTTAAAAATGACATCACTGCTCATACTACCCTCCTCCCCCTCCCCATTCACTTGCTAAAAAAGCTGAGGCTGCTCCTCTCCCCCTGCATTGGCTCCAGATTTGGTCCTCGATCCTTGCCAAGTTCCCGGTCTGCAGTTGACCGTGCTGGGTGGGTGTCAGTGTGGGACGGAGGATGCACCGTCTCTGCGCGTTCTTACAGCATCCCCGCTGGCATCCACTTGAGAAATAAAATAGCCTTTCCCTTAAGAAATCAGAAGAGGTCTAACCTCGAGATGTATAATGCATTACACAGCCAGCTCCTTTTACAGAAGGCAAACAGTCTTCCTCTTTGAAGCAGGAAGGGGAGAGAGACCCTCCTAGAGGCTCTGCCTTTTGCTTCGTCTTCCTTAAAGGAGAGGACCCTCTCTGTGGTTTGCTGCATCCTCCTTTGCGTTAGGACTGCAATCTATCTTTTTTTTTTTTTTCTTTCCCTCCCCCTGAGCGTGACATCATCAGGCACCAACTCTACTTCTGTAATAAAAAAGGATCCCGAGCAGAGCTACCTGGGACGAGGTCATCTGGAGGACCCAGGCGATGCTGGCTCCTGAGCAATTGTCGCTTCTTAAAAAATCCTCTGCTCTTACCCAGTGTCATCGGGATGTAATAACCCTGCGCTTGCTGCAGACCAGGACACCCAGCTGCCGGGCTGAGATCAGTCTTGTTTCTATCCCTGCTGGCTCCACTGGCATCAAGAGTGAGGAGGCACCTCCAGAGCAGTCCCCTGGTACCCACGGTTTGCCTCCTAACTCCCATTTGTTTCCCTCCCCTAAGCGCTGGGAAGGATGCTGCAGCAAAATCCCTCGGGCAGCACTCCCGGCTGCTACAAAGCAGCCAGACTGCGAGCAGGCACGCTCCCAGCACTCCTCCGCTCCCCGAAAGGTCCCAGTCTGAAGCATCGCCCAAGGGAGCCTTCTCAAACCGCTGTCACCCCTGACCGGCAGCCGCAGGAGCCGGCACCTCACAGTCGAGCTGGCCAAGGCCTGTTCGTTGCCAAGGGCACCCACCACCTTATTTTCCCCTCCCTGCCTTTTCTCTCCCGGGGTAGCTGGGGCTTGTGCTGAGCAGGTACCAGGGTGGCTTGGGGTGAGCCCCACTGCCACCAGGGCACAAGACGGACAGTGGCTCCTGGGCTCTGCAGCCTCCCTCGCACGCTCCCACGCTCAGGGTGGCTGGCAAAGCACCGGCAGGGGAGAGGAGTCTGTGTGTACATGCATATATATATATAACATATGCCTTCCTATACCTATTATATACACAGAGAGCTACACACAGATATAAACACAGACGTGCATTCTGGATCTCTTACCGCCACCAGCAGTGCCGCAGACGTATCAAATACTGCACAAGTGACAGGACCGATGGGAAAAGGCTGCATTTGCAAACGTGCTCAGAGTCCTTCCTGCGCTACCTGTCTACAGAGGCTGCACGCAAATATAACCCTTGCTGCTACGTTGATTACAGGTGAGTATTTGCCGTAGAGCCGTAAAAGCTTCACAAAAGTCACGCAAGCTCCTCTAAAAGGTACAGTGATATGTAATACCTGTGTCATGTGGGGGTACTTCTTTGCATGCTAGAAATATCTTACATCTTTCAGCAATTAACCCCTAGCAGCCCTCTGAATTAGGAACATGCCGGTGCACCAGGTCCCATGGAAAATCCCTGCTAGCAACAGGAAGCCAGCAGGAAGTTGAAGGAAGTCAGTCATAATCTCGCCCCAGGGTTCATTCATAACTCCCTCCCGCTTCTCCCCTTCTTCAGAGCTTTGTTTTGCATGTGGGCTGGTAATACATTCCTATCAAACACCAGAGCCCTTCTGAATAAGCCAGGGTTGAAAACCTGACATCTCCTGCTATCTGGGACAGAAGAACTTTACACAGTTAGCAAAGAGAAGGTGGTGTTACCCTGGGATGGGATTTCCACTACAGGGAGTTATCTCTCTCCATCTTTTAGCAAGTGCATGGCCCTGCAGGTCCTCTTCATCAAATCACAGCCCTGCCAGGCTGCACCCATCTTCTCCAGGCAGGCAGCAGGCACAGGTCTCCAGCATGGGCAGGAAAGAGTCCAAGACTGAGAAGGAATAACTCTGGTGGACAGGGGTGTGGGACCATCTTTAAAGATCCTCCCATGTGAACCTTCGGATAAACACAGAAGCGTGTTTCCTCTGCCACCACTCATTAATCAAACCTCAGTTTTCTCACCGGTCTGATAGGGATATCATAGTCATTAGCAAAGGGGGATCCTATGTACACGTAGAAGCATCAATAACATCTCTGGAGTAACATCGATTATACATCATATAGTAGATCAAAAGAGAAAAAAGCAGAAAGTATGCCAATTCACCAGATAAATCTCCATACTTCCCTTTTGAACGAAATAAGTATTCAACCCAGCTTCTTAAGGAAAAAAGGCAAAGGCAAACCTGCTGACTGTCCCCTGCATCCCATCCCCATAATTTTTTAATTCCCTGCCCAAATTTGCCAGAATAATTTGATTATGTTCTATATAATTACATTCCTACAAATTTTAGGTGGAAAAAATAATTAAAAAAACCTCAACAAATCAGTGCCATCCTCAATGAGGGCAGCCAGCTAAAATACATCTATTGCACTTTCCTCGGGGAATGTACTGGCTGGCTGGCCCTGGGCTAGCAGTGGTCCTCTAGCCCTGGGAGAAGGAAGGGTGTCCTGTGGCTCTTTTGAGAAGGCAGAGAGCATTTCAGAGAGTAAAAGACAAGTTGACAAATCCCCATGAAGTCCATCCTTCTTGGTTTTTTTGGTTAATGGGACAATTTGTTTATTGTTTCTGTTCTCTTCCTAAATCTGCTTCTCACAGGTGTATTGGCACGCTGGAGTTCAAGTGCCTATCTACTTTATTCCCTGAAGAAATCTCTGAACACCCTCTTCTCATTTTACTTTGGTTCTCCTAAGTGATGGCATTGTTTTAATCTGCAGCCATGAGTGTTCATAGACTGTTGGCTAGTTATAATGGCTCTCAGACCTGACAAGTTCCACACCCATTCCTGGTCATGAGATGATTTTGTAGGAAAGCAAACAAATCCAGTCCTGTAAGAAGGAGCAGGCAAACAAACTGCAGGACTGGGAGGGTGGAAAGAACCCAACATAAATAAATGAGGGCTGAAACTACATCCAGAGCTCCCAAACCTCCCTATCAAAGAGGAAGAAATCCTTCCAGCCAGAAGAAAGAGAAGCTTGCCTACCTCTTCCATCATTTCCCCTCCTATTATACTGGTATTAACTAATAGTTTCACTTGGCAAATGCAGATTGTTTCAAGTATTTGGGTGACTGAGTTGAAGATCAGTGCTCAAATGAATGAGTGTCAACTAGCAGCACTGCCTCAATGTATGCATTTCAGTGTACCTTGGGGTGTCTCCAAAGTAAATGGGGTAGAATATCCTCCATACTATAAGAATTCGCCACTTGCCTTAGCAAATGCACCTCATTCAGAATTTCCAATATCCTCTTTAATCTAGCATTATGCCTCCCAGGAGCACAGTTTAACAAATGTATTATATTGTATAAATGGGTGGTTCCCATTTTGAGAATCACTGGGAGGTGAGCTGAGAGTCCCAGACTACTTTTCTTCCTTGACCAGTCTTTAAAGACAATCAGGTCTGGTAACAGACATGAAGAAGTCAGCAGATGAATGTCACACATCTACATCCTCTGCTATTTTTAACATTACAGAGTGTACTGAAAGGAAGAACTGAAAGTCCCCTTCTTTAATGATGTCCCTGCAATTTTCAAAAAAATCTAAATTTTAATACTCTTCCATTTCAACCCAAACTGTTACAAAGTAAATCAAGGTCATGGCTGTCTGTCACTTCCCCAAATTACTCTTGAGTAAAGAGTGCCCTCAGCCAAATAGTATCAGTCTAAATAGGTACTGAGCCTCTCCTGTTTCATTATCCCAGGGAGGTTTCAATTTCAAAGCTGACTTGGACTACATAAAAGTTAGCTTTTAAGCAGAAGCAATGTGAATATTTCTCCCTCCCCTCTATTTTACCTTTTCAAGGAAAGAAAGTAGAAAATAAGACCCAGTACCAGTTCTGCTGACCTGACACAAGAAAAGGAGGCAGAACAGTGTGGCATTCCTCTGAGACGAAATCTCAATGCCATTTTTTCATTGCCTATTTTCCTTCCTGCTCCACTTGACTACGTGGTACCCTAAAACCAGGCTGCTTCAGCCCACTGCCCCCATTTCAGAGCATTGTCCTCAGCTGGGGCAGCTCTGAGTATCCCACCATTCAGCAAGTGACGACAATTCAATTGACCCTGGAGACCGTTATTGGGGTTATGCTTCTTATTCAGTCAGGCCCTCATAAACAGACATAGCACTGCAAAATGCCGCTGGAAATGAGAAATGGAGATAAAAAGGAAGAAGGAAAGAAAAAGCTGGAAGGGAAAGACAAGAAAGGAAGGATGGGGATGATTGCCATTTTCCACTTTCCAGGTGGCTGCCATACAGTTTAAATGGCAGGCATGCACTGCGTGCATGATACAGCCCACACGTTCACCACATCACCTTTGCTGCACTTATTTCACCACTGCTGGGTTTCATGCCCCCAGCAAGCAGCGGCCTCAGTGACAGTCATACACCTAATTCCAGCTTCCAAGTCTTCACGCTAGGCTCCTTGCAAAAGCAGGTGTGAACTTCAACATTCCGCTTTTAAGCTTTTAAACCTCTTTGGAGAATGCCCTAAGCATAGCTTTTCACTCTTTCTTCTACTTGCATGCTTGAAAAGCCTGGTTGCATCGTTGTCGTGTCCCCATTTTGGCCTTGAGAGCCAGGATGTGGAAGCAGGACAACGGGAGAACCCATCTTGCATCTCCCAGTTCCTCTTAAACCCAACCTTTCCCATCTGTTACTGCACAAAGAATCACAGAATGGTTTAGGCTGGAAGGGACCTTAAAGATCATCGAGTTCCAACTCCCCTGCCATGGGCAGGGACACCTCTCACTTGACCAGGTTGCTCAAAGCCCCATCCAGCCTGGCCTTGAACACTTCCAGGGATGGGGCATCCACAACTTCCCTGGGCA
>JAOXNO010000001.1:129460252-129562038 GCA_028565335.1 Limnodromus scolopaceus
AGAATCACCTCCCTCAACCTGCTGGCCACACTTCTTTTGATGCAGCCCAGGATGCGGTTGGCTTTCTGGGCTGCAAGTGCACATTGCCAGCTCATGTTGAGCTTCTCATCACCCAACATCCCCAAGTTTTTCTCCTCAGGGCTGCTCTCAGTCCGAAAGGCTCTCAAGCCTTTCTCTGCCCAGCCTGCATACCAGTCGGTATGTCCATGCCCAGATGTTTTTAAAGTGTTAAGCATAAAACCCCTCCCAAAATATCAAGCCTTCATTCCTTTAGTGGCTTTCCAAGCTCAGTGAGCCATGCATGCATGGCTGCCACCAGCCCACTAGCCATCACAGCTTGGGCAGCAGTGTCCTTGCTTCTGTGGGTGGTGAGGACCTGCAGACCATCTCCTCCAGCCACAGGCTGGCTGTTTGACTGTGTACGCTCTGAACAGGCTTTACAGCACAGCTGCATTTCAAAATTAATCACCCAAGTCCAAATTGCTGCCGAGTCTTGCAGAAGCAGAAAACTTTGGCAGTTGCAGTTGCTGGTGGCCAGAGGTGATTCCCAGTGAGTGTAACACGGACAGTGTGTTGGCTCTCGCAGTGGCCGACTGCGCATTGAAAAACTAAATCGTAAGTTTCTCCTGACTACTTGTGGATGTAATCCACATCCATGTAAGAAGGGGAATGAAGCATTTCCATGGACTCCTTCTTTCTCCCAGTTTCCAAAAACATTTGTTTCCTCCATCTTATTGATGTCTAATGTTTGCGCTTCACTTGTGGTATTGAGAAATTGCAACTGGGTTTGGGAGTCCTGCCCAAAGCCAAGGGGGACTCCTGCACACCCTTCTGTTTCTTACCATGAGGCGAACATGAGTACTATGTCCTTTTCTAATAGCTTCGCAGGGGAAAAAGAACATAGGCACGAGCACTCAGGATGTCCATCCACAGGCACCTCCTCCCAGGTCTGACACTGCTACAGCTTCATCCTCAAGTTCATGCCAATGCACGCATCCCCAGTTCAGGTGAGTGCAAGCTCTCTCAAACTACGGGCTGTAAAAGGCATCCAAAAGCTGGACACAAATATTTCAACAGATGAGAGGATGACTCCATTCCTCACTTACTGCTCATTTATGAAAGTGAGCACAGACCTGCCAGACACAAAACTGAGAGCATCTGCAGCACTCACTGGCTGAGATGCCTCAAGCCACCAGCACCAAGGCAGGCACCCGGCTTCCTATTCTGCACTCAGCATTAGAAAAGCTCCGGAGGCCACTGTGTAGAGGGTGAGAAAACTGGCTTAAGGTCCCAAGGAGTAAGAGGACTGCAGCTGGGGCTCCTGCTGCACGAGGATGGCTATGAAGTGGAGACCTTCCTCCATGCTGCCCTTTTGGGAGCAAAATGGTCCCCGCTTCACCCTGCCCATGCCCTGCCAGGGGTTGTACAGGCAGCACAACTGCTGCCTGGCTACCATGACTGAATTAATGCAAAATCCACCATTACACCAGCTGCTACTAGCTCTCTGCTATCCAACAACAACCAGGATAGCTGGCAACAGCAGAGTGAAATATCAGATCAACTGTGTTTTTGAGCGACTTCATAAGAGGCCAACAAAAGCAAGGACGTTCAAAGCTCTCAGCTAAGCATAGCAAGAGGTCTCAGTGGAGCGTCAGATGACGAGAAACAGATTTGCTGCATTACATAGTTATGTCAAAGGGCTGTGCTGGAGCTTTAGCTGACAGCAAGTCTGAATTTCTTTGCACTCTCTGGCTTGAGCCAGACAGAGGACCCTGCAGACTCATGTTTCATATTTTGCCTATCTTTTTTTCTAATTTCATTGATCAAATTCTGATAGCTCTTTTACAAATGTTACCTTACTCCAGACTGGCCCCACCTCTTTTGCCACAGGGATGACTTCGGCACAACTACTGGAAGAGTAAAGCATCTCTTGTTATGATTAAGGGATGGTCTACAGATCAAATTGCATGGATTAACATAAAGATACATTATTAAATGGTAGGTAGGTACAAACCCTTCATGTTAAACTGAGATGCAGTTCTTGCTTGGTTTGGAGCAAACTAATTTCAAAGGCCTTTTGAGGCTCCCTTCCAATGAGGAATTTCACCAGCACATGGTATGTATAGTTTCCCATGAGGACTCTCTGTTCCATAACAAAAGTAGTTTTATCCAAGAAGCACAATATTAATCATTTCTGAAATCTCTATTTGTTCTGGAAGACAGTCTACAAAGGCAGCTACTCCAAAGTAGCTATCATCAAAGCATGGTTGCGTTTGCTATACATCAGCTCCACTTCCTCAGGAGGACAGAACCTATCCCATTCCTGCTGAACCCAAAATGAACTGCTAAAGAAAAATAGCCCAGTCTTCCGTCTGTCCTAGGGTCTGCATCCCTTTAATGTAATTGTTTTATAATTACACCTTTATTTAGGTGAGAATACATTTTTGACATACACAAAGACTTAGAGCTGAGTTCAGCTGAACCAAAAAAGCCCCTGTTATACAGAAGTGGCTTCATGGGCTGTTTCTAGTTAAGGGTGCACCCGCAATGAGCTTGCAATGACTTAGCAAGCAATCTCTGCAGAGACGCTCCAGTGTGTGTACTACCATACAGACACTCATCCGCACAGTAAACAGTGTTACCTATAACTCAGAGAAAGCTGTTAAAAGAGGGAAGTTTTAAGCTGAGGTATATGGAGGCCACTGAACACAGAGATGCTGGGACGTAGCTCTGCTGATGGTGGAGAACCTGGTAATTTACCATAATTAGATCTTGTCTGTATCTCCCTAAATCCTGATTTAGGAGAGTGAGACGTGTTTAAGTTGCATATTCCAGGCCTGTGGAGGCCCTGGACGATGCTAGCAGGTGTTGCTCACAATTACACCAACAGACCAGAGAGATTATTCTCACAACATGAACCCATTAACAACAGCAGCAACATCTGGAATAGGACATTGCTTTCTGGAGCCACAGGATATGATTGTCTTTGGGGAACTTGTGCCATAAGGCCAGATTGTTGAAGGCATAATTAGAAAGCACTTATTTGCTTTTAATTATTAATTAATAGGGGACCCAAATGTTCAGGGGAGGGAGAAATGGGATCATTTCTGTGAAGAATGTACCTGCAAAGCCGGATTGCATTTTATAAAGCTTCATTTGTACAAATAAACCTGTCAAGGAGCAGTTCTGTATGGACTTCAGTGAAATGTTGCAGAGTGCCACTGGGAGGTGTCACTATATAGCAAAAGCGTCAGGCCAAAGAAAAGAGCTGTGCTGAGTACAGCAGAAGGCACATGCATTATTTCCAGGGGGACTATAAAAAGGGGGAAGAGGTGTGGGGGGAGGATGATTAAGTCATTAACACTTGGATGCCTGACATTTTTGTCATCAGTTGCCGTCCATCCCCTGACAATATTTTAAGATGACCAGCCCTGGCCACAAAGTTAAGTGATACATGTTGTTGACCTCCCCTTTAACCCATCAGGATCAGCATTTGCTAGTAATACAGTTGCACGTGCACGCACACACATACACAACCCCCAAAGGCTTACACATTAACGTAATCTTTGCCAGGCATTGATAGATTTGACAGTAATGAGTTTTAACAACAAAACCAAACCTTATTCTACCAACCCTTCAAGTTATGGAGAAAACTGCTGAAAGAGCTAACTAAACACATCACGCCTCATCCTGCTGCTCCCTCTCTAGCCCCCTCTCCTACCATCTCCCTCCCTGCGAGCAGTTAGCTGGATCTCCCTTATTAAACTGATCATGCATCTGATGCAAAAAATGTTTGACTGAATCTGCATTTTGCCCGGGGGCTTATTCATTTATTTATTTAATTTGGCATTTCATTTGAGAACAAAAAAAAATCCTGCCCAGTCTGCATTTTTTTTCTGCAAGGAGCAGACAAATAGAGCTATTTCTCCGTGGTAGCAGAACCGAACACATCAGAAAGGGTTTACAGCCTTCTTCTACAGATTTTATCACCAAACCAATTAGGTACTATCACTGTTGTCATTTAAAAAATATAACAGAGACCCCCACCCCGCTCCCACTGGTGCTTTGCAAGCAGCAGAGAAAAAAAATAAATAAAAGTGTATCAGCTGGCTTTTAAGGCTGGCTGAATTTCAGATAAGGTTATTACGCGAAGACCGGTCCCATCTTTCTCCACTGTCCCGTGAAGCTATCTGTAGCCGGTTAGCGGTGTTTGACAAACGGCTAACATCCACCCATTAACCACCAGCCCCGGGGGAGGAGGCACGGAGCCAGCCCAGAGCCCAGCGCTGCCCAGCTCTCTGCTCCTGCACCACTGCCCCTGGGCTGGCAGGGCACGGCGCCGGGGACTTGGTGAATTCCCCGCTCAGATAAGCCTCCAGGCCCATGTGCAAACAAAAAATAAAAATCGTAAAAATGAAATACTCGGGCAGGCTTGCCAACTCGCAGAAAGCAAGGACAAACACTGGAAAGCCTGAGCACTCTGTAAATCAGGTTTGATAAGAAGTACCTGTTACTGAAAGTTTTATTGCATTCTTTGGCTCTGGAAATGGAAAAATAAAAAAAATAAAAAATAAAAAAAAGGGAGGAGGCATCCTTAGAATGAGGTGCGACTCTGTGCAGGAAAGCGAGCTCTGCTCTGCAGGAGTTTGGGGAAAACATCCTCCCTCCTCCAGCGGCGCCCGCAAGGAGCCCTGGCAGAAAAAGAACTCTACCTTCGCTCTTCAGCCCCCAGCAGCTCCGGGCCATGGCTGCACACCCTGCTATGCCTCTGAGCTAAGCAGCCTGATCCCCAAGGGGCTTCTCTGTCCCACCCCGGCACCCACTGAGTCCCAGCCACACTGGGATGCTGCGGTGCTCACCCCTGGAGAGGAAGGGGCTTGGGGAAACAACCCAGCGGACCCAGCCTCTGCCCAGCCTCCCCGCTCCCCTTCCAGGCACACAGATGGTCCAGCCTGGGGACTCTGGTCCTCCTAATCTCCCCAGGAAGGCAAATGGGCATTGGGGGCAGTAATCCCCCCTAGCTCCTGCTGGCCATCACATGAGGGGGTTAACACTTTCCTGCCCCAAAGAAGCTCAACTTTCTTACTTGGCTTCTGCTCCGGTGTAACAGCAAAGACATCAGGGCAACATTCCTGCCACGGCTGGGAGAGGTGGGAGTGTTTAAGAATTAACTCAGACAACAAGGGGGAAAAATCACAACTGGTAAAATTTGCTAGGAAGAAAAAGGAAAAACCCCACAGATGTGATTAAAAGCAGCCGTTTCTCACCAGCATGCACTCAGCATCTCCTGCTGCCTGAGCCCAGCGGCTGCAACTTGCTGTGCATTGAGCAATCCCCAATTACTGCAGACACGTGCCGCTCTCCTGGCCAGGTCAAGGCCAGCAGAAGCTGACCCCACATCGCACTGCTCACAAGGCTCGGCGTTGCAATGCCAGACACGGAAACTGCAGCAAAGAGGGACAAATGACCAGTGCCTCTCTGCAATACTTCCTCAGGTTCCCTGAGAATTGCCAGCTTTGTACTTCCAGCCTCTTAGTTTCTGGTCCCCATGTCTGGAGGTGATGCTGTGCAGAACAGCAAGGAGGAAAATGTCATTTTCAGCCATGGAGCAGCCCTTATCCCAAACCCACTGGCTGTTCAATAGGCTGCTCCATCATGTAATGGCACTTGCGATGTTACTATCACTGTGCAGCAGAGAGAAACGTTCTCCAGCAGCATTCCTGTTTTCATTTTCTGTGGGTCTCCATTTGTTCTCTTAAAAGTGTTTCTTAATAAAAAGTCCTAACTGCTTCTTCTGGTTCAGTATGTTACTATGATTGTTGATAATAATTAACTGGGTTATGATACATGGAAACCAAAAATAAAGAGAAAAGGCGGGAAAAGAGATTTAGGGAGAGATTTCAAAGATTTAAAAATAACAGCGGCAATGGTAAAATGAGAAATTTTCTTCTCCGTCCGGGGAACCAGAAAGGCTGTGATTAATGCTCGAGTTCCCCTGGTCAGGTTACCCACCTCAGCGATTACAAGAAGAGCTGAGTGGTGCAGCTCGAGTTCAGAAGGGGAGCTGAAGCATAGCAGAGGCTCTTTGATGCATTAAGACAGCCCAAGCCAACAGCAGGTCTGGCTGCAAGGGAGGCAGCAGCCTTGGAGAACGTGACCTACATAGGGGCTTCAGCCTCCCAAGCAGCAGTGAGGGGAATCAGCAGCTTATACAGCCACAGACATTTCCTAAAATACTTGTAATTGCAGTACTCGCCGGCTGTTCCATCCCCTCCCTTCATGTGTAAGCCCTGGCACCAAGAGGGAGTAGATGACAGAAAAGCAGACCAAATATTTCTACAGGGTTTTATTGAGGTATGACTTACGAATGAGCATTTTCATTTAAAAAAAAAAAAAAAAGGTAAATTAATCCATGCATTTATTCAAATCCCCTGCTATGATCCCAAGTCAGGCACAAAGCAATATTTCCTTCCCAAGCCAGCACTTTTTCCATAAAAATAACCTCACAAATGGAAGGAAGAAGTGCTTTACGTTTTATTTTCTCTAGGAAGTAATAATAATTTTTAACGGGCCGATATACCTCCAGCCCTGTTTTTCCCTTAAAATGACCCCAAGCTGCACAGGAAAAATATTTGCTCTCAGTGCTTGAACAAACCTCAGTGAATTAAGTTTTTGTTGTTAATGGCAAGGCTGCTGTTTATCTGCAGAGAATCAAACCAGATGTGGAAAATAACTGCAGGTTTGGTGGCTCAGCAGCTTCAATGTTGGGGAGGAAGCCCACAGCCTAAACCTGGTCAAGGTCACCAACAGCCCTACAACCTTGGAGATGGCTGGGTTTGTCTGCTGCGGCCATCGGCGCCCAGCTGGTTCCTGCTGGGGGTGAGAAGCAGGAGCCACGGTTGGGGTCCGGAGGGAGAGATGGGCACTTTGGCACCTCCCTGCCCTCCTCAGGGAAACTTTCACACGGTGCAGCCAGCTTCGAGCTTGTGACATTATTGAGGTTAATTAGAATTTTAAAAACCTGTCATAACTGCCATCCCAGAGAAAATAATGCGTTTGACCCAGTAAGATCATTTGAGCAAAGCTTTTTTCTCCCATCAGAAAATTCCCCTGGACAGGAAAGATTCAGTACCTGGAGAGCACTAATGTGGACACACAGCAGGAGGTGAGGGAAGCCACCAGTGCCACCACCCTCACTGGGAGCTGGGCTCCTCAGCAAGGCTGCACCTCCCTCGCTGCCCCAGGACCATTGCCAAGGTTCCTTATAATGAAAGGGGGTGGGGAATGCAAGTACCCCCAGCAAGTACTCAGCCAGAGAGTCTACCCTGCAGATGCTCAGCAGTACAGTTCCCATATGGTTCCACAGCATCATTTCTGAATTTTAGCTGGAGATGTATGTCAGAAAATGTTTGCTTTGGGGCTTTTACATTTGTGTTGAAAACTTTTTACTGCAAGACAAAAAACCCCCACCAAAACCCAAATCACTCATCACAATATTTTCTGACCAATCCTATTAAAACCTTTTGATCGCATTTTTCACCACGGAAGCCAGAGGAAGCTGCATACTTGAAGCACTTTCCCTCTTTTGCATGTGAGCTTTTCAGACCGTCCTGACAAATACCCGTGGCATTAACCAGAGCTGCCCAACTGAGTGCTTGAAGACCAACAAGGAAGCAGGGCGAGATGCTGAGGAGGCAAACACCAAACACGGTTCACAACAGCCTGCCTCACTTCGCTGGGGACTCGCTTTGCCCTAAAGCAAACCCAAGCCCTGGGAAGGAAATGCCAAAGTGATGGGGAAAGAAAGGTGGCCATGCAGATCCATTAGCAGTTCATTTCAGTAGCCCTGCTCCCTGCAGGAGATCTAATTGGGCTAATGAACATTAGCCCTCTTCAGGCATGCTGAGCCCAGTCCCACGGGAGGACCAGTGGGAGGCTGTCTGCAGGCATGGCCTGGGAGGTGCTGGGGAGGCACAAGGCTCTCCACTGGCTCCGATGGCTTATTTGTATCCCTCACTGCACACACCCTTGAATGGGATGATTTACTGCAAATTCAGCAAAGGGCTCACCCATCTCCCCCTCTTTCCCTATGAACAGATAACAGAGCTCTTCATTTTCTTCATGGGACTGCCAACAGGTACTGATGGTTTAACCCCATTGTTACTTTCTCCTTAAATGCCCTGGCTGATACTAAAAAGGTATAATTTCTTGAAACAAATCACGTGTTTTGGACAAACATCCAAAATGCAGAAAACAGAGGGCGGTATTTCCATGCAGTATCTCTGTGGCTTCTAAGTAGTTTCCACTGGAGTCAGCCCTGCCAGGCTTTCACATGGCAGAGATATGGAAATACACTCTTCAGTACACTCTTCGGTGAAGGACCAGTCCTATCCCATGCACTGGGAAGGTACGGGCAGGAAAATCATGCTATGTCCCATCTCATAAGGCTGTACAAAACCTGCACAACAGAATAAATACCCTGTTGATCTAGTCATATTCATCAGAATATACTGATGATGCAATGCACGTGATTTAAATATTGCTGCAGCATTGCAAGAAAAGCGCATGCAGGTGTTACGCAGATTTGCATGGAGCTGTCTCTGTGTGCGTAGGGAAGAACTCTTGACTTATAAAATCAGGTTGCCTTTGTAATGCCACGCACAGATCTCCTTCTCTCCCCTCCCTGGAGAAATCAGGATGTGAAGAAGCAAAGCTTTCTTCCTTCTTGATGTTTCCTAACTAGGCCAGATCGCTTTGGAAGATGGCCAAGAGTTAATTTAATATTCACCGCTGACCTGTTTTATTCCTCTGAGGTTTCAGTAAAAAGTTGGGTGAAAGCCTTTTCCTCTGTTTGTCTGAAAGTGCGCCACCGTTAACGCCAATCCCTGAAGCACAGTCTGCAGTGCACACATAAATGATTTATTCAGAGCTACCGCTACTCGCTTGCTCCATCAACACACTCCTGCAGAAACTTGCTGGCTGCTGCTCAGGTAATAGTCACTGGCAATCTCAGCAGCATCAGAGCAAAAAAAAAAAAAAAAAGAATAAACCGCTTCCTTTTCATTTTAACACCCTTCTTCATGTCTCTTCAGAGTCATGAAAGAGATTTGGAAAACAGGTAAGAAATACCAAACTCCCAGCTCTCCTCCAGCTGACTGCGTATATCCTATCCATGCTGCTTAGCCAGGAGATTATGCAGCTGTGTAATCTGCAATGCAAAGCTGAAACCCTCCTGTGAACCACCAGTACCTGTCTGCACTACAAAGGTGCTGTTCTGGCTACTGGAAGTAAGAGAGGATAACGGCAGGAAACTGCAGAGGCAGAAGAGGTATTATTTTTTTCTTTAATAGCACATGAAAATCCAAGACAAACTGCAAAAAAGAGTGCAAATAAATTTGAAATGAGTGAAAATGGTGATTTTTTTTTTTTTTTTTGCAGGCGGAGTGCATTGGGATCAGGTGTTGCTAGTCACGCTGATCACAGCTACCCCCACAGAAGTAATTTTTTAACTGAATTAGGAATTTACAAATACTGTACTCACATGAACAAGTGTTCACGTGCAGGATCACCGATTCCCTATGCAGCAGGCTCTGCTAGACAGACATACACGACTGATGGCAATCAGTCCACAATAGCCCTACTGACATTGGAAATTGCCCTAAATATCAAGCACATGTTACATATCGTTAATCCTCTTAGCTTCCATTTTCTATAATAGGAGTTGTGAGTGCTCAGCTCCTTCTCAGACTCGGCCGTGGAGGATATACTTCTGTGCTTGCTGCTACACGCTCAGATACCTCATTTAAGTTACTGGTTGTGACAAGGACATTGAATTTAAATGAATAATTCTGGATTTGGTCTTTCTTCAGTGGAGGGACAAACGGCTGTGCTGTAAATGCTGATGTCCCAACCAGTAGCGGTCATTAAAGATCTTGATGATGACTCACAAAATGACTACTGGTCTTTTTCTTCAAATCAAGCTGCCTTAGAAGAACATGTCCTTCTCATTTTAATTGGAAAAACTAAGGTGAAGTTCCTGAACTAAAACACCATGTTTCCAATGAGCCCCGGTAACACTGGTTAAACACCTGCATGGCTACTCCTGCCTTGATGGCTTTTGAGACGTGGCAGTTTAAGGCAGTGGATCGTGCTGGATAAAAGCTGCTGCAAAAGATGACATGTCATACATAAGTTGATGATAACAAAACTGTATCAGTCAGATTTTTCAAATGGACTGGAGGTGCGTGCTGAAGGGTCCTGATGGGTGCTTTAAAGGATACAAGTATATACGCATACCTATAGATAAATTCCTCTCAAAGGAAGGACAGATTTTCAGCTACCTATGATTCCAGTGATGCTTAGGTGACACATTAGAGCGCTTCTGAAAACTCCTACGAGGTAGATGTACCTCCATGGGACTAAACCCTGTTGAAAACCTGCCCAATAGGGTGAAATTCAGCTCATCTCACACCAGCTGTCTAAAAGTGAAGTGTCTACCCTAATCCAGTCATCCAAACTCCTCTGAGTCAACGGAGAGAGACAGACACCTTCAGAGGGCAACTCACATGGCTTATCTTGGATATCTCCATCACAGTGGCATGGAAACCCACCTGCAAACGTAGGCAGCTCTACCTTGACTCTGAAGTGAGCCCAGAGCACCCTAGACCAGATAACTCAATTCTAGGGACCTGCTATTACACAAGATGAATCCCAGCCTTGAAAATTAGGCAGAGTCTTTTCCTCCTTGTTTCCTGTCAGAGATCCCTGTTGGGAAGGCTTTCAAATCCCCAAGTCCTCAATTCAGGCTTCAGGTAGGGGAGTGTCTATTCCCACACCGCTAGCACGGTTCCTCCTCCTCCCAAACCCATTTCTCTCTCCAAAAGATGAATTCAAACAGATACATTCAATACCCTGAATGACTAGCTAGGCAGAGCCCTTCCGTATGTACAGGAACTTTGAACTTTTTTGAGGGTCTTTTCCTTGCAATAAATAAATAAATAAATAAACTTGCAAAGCAACTTTTGCAGAAAAATTGAAACTGAAAACTGATGATTTGTCTGGTTTTTTCCCCCTCTTATGAGACTAACCTTGACCCTGCGTGCCACACAACACCCCTGCTACGTGCACGAGCTCTGGTCCTTGCGTGAGGGCTCCCAGCGAACACGGCCTCAGCAGCTAGCTCGCTGCTGACACAGAGCCCAGCTCTCCTTTGATTTACAACCTCCTTACGCCGCTCCGATGCAAACATCCTGCAGCCCAGCGTTATTGAATAACTCGTACGATCTGTCTCCTGTGATTTCCATCAAAAACACCTGGCCTAAAAGATTTTCGTAGATCATAAATCCAAGGTTTTATCCGCATTTCTCAAGTGGTGGTGAGCGAGATGTTTGCACCTATGGGAGCCTGTTGAAAACTTCCTTCAGCAAAAGATGCTTTATGAAAAGAATAAAGATTTTCTTGTGATTTCCAAATCAATACCATCACTTTGGAGGCACACTAAATGGAAGGTGTTTTGTTTCCACAGAAAAAATTCCATACTAACGAAGACATTCTGCTTCATTCAAAAAATTTCTGTGGATGAGAAACAAATTACAAATCTCTTACATCATCATTACCTAATGTTTAATTAAGGACGCAATCCTCCTTTACCAGAAAGGCAGAAATCTCTATATTTTGGACCAAAAAATGCAGACATCCCAACAAGTACAGAGCCAAAGCAAGAAACTGCAGGCACACAATAGCAGCTAGTGTTTGTTTTCTGCCAGTTCTGGAAACGTTTCCCTTTAAACATCAAACAGTGAATTCACTTCTCAAGGTGAATAGTTCAAGTGATAAAGGCACGTCGGATGAGAAAGCAGAGGACAGAGAATCACGCGTGCACATGTTAACCCCAAATCATCTCATGTAGAGTGACTTATTTATACCGTACATCAATAAAATAACAACTTTCAACCCACTTAGTGACTTCTTGTGTAGGGATGGAAAACGAGCACACCTAAGTAGGCAAGGAATATTCAGGTTAAATGTACAAATTATTTATACTTCGTAGTTATTTTGGAGGAAGAAAGGTTGGGGGAGGAAAGGGAAAGAATCAGAATGTACTTCAAATAGCATTATTTATCATTTCCTGACTAAATATAGCACGCGTCTCAGGAAAAGATTGACTTGGGCTTTCCAGTCAGCAGCAAAAGGAATTAACTCATGCTGGGTTTGGCATAAACTGGTAAATCCTTCAAATATGATCCACCCCTTAAGTCTAAGCGGAGTTGCTGGAACTGGATGTGAGGAGAAATGTTCCCCTTTTGATGACAGTTTGCCTTGAAAAAAAATTACGATTTTTGCTTAACGCTTGCTAACCTCTGAATGTGGCAGGATCTCTGTGGTATGGGAGGGCAACCCATCCCCTTCTTGGCCATCGGCCAGCCACGGCCAGGAAACCCCCATCCAGATGTACCAAGGAAACCAGCCCTGGGTGATCACCCAGTTGTAAGTCCAAACCAAAGTGAGCCTCCAGTCTTCAGGAGACCCAGACAGGGTGTGAGGCCCAGGAAAGAAACTAACAGTTTCTGAAGCCGTGAGGCCTTGCCCTTGGATAAATCTTGGATTCCCCCATTTTTTTGGTGGTGTATGACCTTTGCCTTGCCTGCCTAAGTAGTCCAAGGGAACAAAGTTGGCAGTGCTGTCCATGGGAAGGATTAAGCAGGAGCACTATTTCAGTATTATGTTCCAGCACTTACCTCAAAAGCCGTGCAAATGTGCAAAATAATATGTTCCATTAAGCGATGAAAACTCACATGAAAATTGAAATAATGACCCCTTTGGAAACGCAACAAATTCTTCACCAAGCAAAAGCACACTCGCCTTTGCACTTCCAGCACCAGACTTATTTTAAAGCCCTCAGAATCGACTCCGTCATTTATATTTCATCAGCTATAGCACGCTAGGGTACTATAAACATAATCCAAAAGAAGCTGCCAGCTCAGCTTCCAGAAAGCAAAAAAAACCCCAACCCACTAAACCCAAGCCCTGCTCCAAAGGGAGACACAGAGTGATCATGGGGTCTGCTCCTAATAGAGGGAAGGGCGGGCTCCTCCCTCTCGCTGGAGACAGCACCCCTTTCCAAGGATTTACGGATGGGTTGCTGCAAAGGTCACAGGATGGAGATCGACATCTCCATGCTGCAAAGAGAAACAGGCAGACTTCTCAACTGCCTCGACCCAGGACACTTACCTCATTTCAATCCCAAATTTACTCCTGGCCCCAGAAATCACTGCTGTTATCCCACATTTGTTATTACGAGTTATATACATCAAGCATGCTGAAATGAAAGCCTAAGGCTCCAGACAATATTCTTTCCAGTGCAGAAGTTGCTCCCATGTTATCTGAAATAATTTGTATGTCTGGTTTTCTGTCTTCTCTCCGTTACCTCTTCGCCCATCAGCGCCGTCCGTGTTTGCATTGTGATAACTTGACAGATACACAAAACAAGTAGCAAAAAACAGTCTTGAGTATTTATAGCCTTCCTGTTGTTCTGGTGTTACATTATCTGGTTTGCCTGCCTGGAGTAAAAGGAGGCAAGACAGGCTGGGTGTCTTGGCTAATCCTAACCTGCTATATCAAGATTTTCTTCTAAATCACCAGTTCAGATGCCAAGTCAGCAGTGACCGGCCATCCTTACGACTTGCTCCAGCTGCCTCGCAGAGCTCCTGAAATGCTGTTAACCCTTACAAAACACATACCTCCTTCAGCAGAAACGCTGTCGCGTTGTGACTTATGGCCATAGCCCGGTGGCCGGGCACTGAGCAGGCACCTGATACTGCATCACTTCTAGATAAGGCAGCGGTTATCACCCATGTAGGGCGTGTGGGCCCTTGGAGAACTTCCTCTCGGGCTGTGTGTTAGCAAGTGCTGCAGGGCAACAGGAGCTGATCTGCAGAGTGAAACATCGCTGAAGACCTCATGCCCACAGGACCTGCAGTTTGGGGGCTTTTGCCCCACTCCCTCCCAGCTCTTGCCTGCTCCATGGACTGAGTGCCTGCTACCAGAAAAGCACTGGATGTCCTCCTGGGACACATCTTCTGGTTTGGTTTCACCTGGAGGGTGAACTGCTGTGCCTGGCATCACTCCATGCCACAATGCAAAACCCAACGGGGATCGTGGGGAGCGCCCTCCTGGACCCACCTCCAGAATCCAGGGCACGGGTTGGGGAGGAGCGGGACACGTTGCTGTCCCCCATGCAGCCCACCCACCTCACCACCTCCTCCCCACCAAGCACGGGGCACATGGGGACACTGCCAGGGTATGTGGCTGGTGGGAGAGAGCAGGCAGGTCTGGCCACTGACGCTCTGCCCATCCATGGGAGCAAAGGCAGCCGGCTCCGGCCCACCGCCCGGATTTCACACGGAAACACAGTCACGTATACACGGATGCCATTGCTATCCAAAATACGGCCATAAATAGCATGCAGGCTATGGCAGGTGTGGCAGGCTGTTTTGCCATAAATAGCTGAGAAAATGGGTCGAGCTGTGACTCACACATGTATGCTCACGCAGGGTTTTGCCCATTGAGCCTGGAGCTGCTCTAGTATTTTCAGTGGAGTAAACCAGAGATGGTACTGGCCTAAGAGGCTCTAGGCACACTGATTTCCTTCAGTTTGATGTGAACTGCTCCAACAATCCTGTCTTCACCATTCCTTTTGGAAATTATTGCACAGCACAGGAAAAATCAGGGCATTTTTTTTCCTTTGAAGATTTGCTGGTTACTACTGTGAGTAATTCTTCACTTGCCTTGGTCTTTACATGGTCTGCAGGTGCAGACTATTGTATCTCCTCCTCAGCTGTGGCGCTGCCAAGCAAGCCAGATTTAATTCTTGCAAAGCACAACTGACAGTCTAGTACCCTTCCAGCTCTGTCTTCGCTGTCCTTTACTGAACTCTAGCCAAATTACCTCTATTTCTCTGGCAATCGAGGGATCAGAACCAACCCCAAAATTCCAGTTACAGATCGAGTCTCATGGAGACAGGAATTACCGCCTCCTTCCTTGGGACCTGAAGTCTCTCCATAACATCTTATGTTTTAAACCTTCTTTGAAGCCAGTCAGTGAAGCGCTGCCCACCTTCCCGCATGCTCCTCTAGCGCAACTGTGTTCCACTTCAAAACATCAAAACCATGTTTCATGTTTTTCCCTGGGGCTTAAACTTGTGTTTTAACAAGTCAAATCTCACTTTGTTATTTTCTGCTCATTTTTCCAACCTGGCAAGGCCTGCCTGCCTCCCTGTTCAGTACTGCTCATGGTTCTCACTGCCTTTTCCACTTCTTCCCAAGACAGTATCACCTGCAAATTCCTTGACTGGTGTTTGAGAAAGGAGCCTTCCTAATACTAAGTAAAAAAAGAATGGAATGGAAGAATCGATTCGAATCGAATCGAATCGAATCGAATAGAATAGAATAGAATAGAAAATATCAGATGCAATAAGCCAGCAAGGCAAGTTGCAGAGCCAGTTCAAAGTGGCAGACTTTGCCATCTGTGTGAGCACCAACCAGATACAGAATAATGCAAACACAAAAGGATTATTTTTTGTCTAGAGAAAAGAAATCAGTTGCAGATCTCAAAACAAAAGGTAATGTCTCTGCTCTTCCCAATAGCAGGCATTATTCATTGATCTTTCAGGGAAATTAAGGCACGGAGATTTAAAGGGATTTGCCCAAGTCAGCATGCGGAAAAAAAATTATACACAGAATTGTCCTGATTTTTGTTCTGTAAAAGCAAAATGGCATTTAATACACAGAGATATATATAGCTTGATTCTAGACTCTGGTACCAGTGTTCTTGAGAGTGTACTGCAGTTTGATGAATTTCAGCTAAATGTTCAGGAAAAATGGATATCTAGATAACATCAGCAATAGAGAACCCACAATCAAACTCAGTTTGGTTTCAGAGAAAAGATTTTACTTGCAATGTCTCATCTTATTTCAAGAGATTTCATTTCTCTTTCTAATTACTCTCTAGTTACACAATCCCCACTTGCGGTACTGAGTTCTTAGCAAGCGCTTAATTAACAAAAACAAAAATTACAATCTTTCTTCCTTCTCAGATCGCTAGTGAAATCGCTTCATTGACATATTTTCTAAAAATTATCTATTTTTGGTTGGCTGTGTCTGTGAGTAATGAAATAAGTAGCTGCAAGGAATGTGAAGCAAAGCTAAAGAAAAGGAATGAGTTTTGAATTTAATTTAAAAAAACCCACCAACATTTCTTTTCATGTATGGAACTAAGAGCAAATAATTTAGTTCTGGTTACTGGGGTTTGACTTAACTACAATCTCTCATAATGAGTCCAATGTATTTCAAAATAATGTAGCCAGTTGAAAAAAAAAATTACCACAAAGAAAGGTGGACTTCATTCTCTCTGGACAAAACAATCAAGAAGAGTGACAGTAAGAGATTATTAATATTCCAGATGGCAGCATGGTCTGTAATTAAGACACGATATGCCAAAAGATTACAGCCAAACAAGAAGCCTGCCCTCATCTGCTTCTTAGTATTACTAATTGTACAGTTATTAGGCCAAACAGTGGCTTTTCCACATTACACTAATTCCTTTATTTGCTGTGGAGTTCCTGTCTTAAAGCCCCAGACACCAGAAAACCACTTTATGCCACAAATAACCCAGCAGAGGGGCACTTTTGAGTGACAGGGACAGAGATGCGTGGATGGAGGAAGCGTATGGCGTGAAAGAGCCCCTCATCACTCTTCCTTTCAAATCTCTTTCTTATAGCCACCAAGCCAATGCTTGGCCAAAAATTCTCTTGGTCTCTCTCCCACTCCAGAGGTTGCTTCTTCATGCAGATAGGGGTCATGAATGCCAAGTGTCTGGGGGGAACCACAGCCCAAGGTCTCTCCCTAAGAAGTTCCTCCTGTGAGGAGAGGTGTCTGGCTGCACAGCTAAGGGTCTTGCAGTGCCAAAAGAGCTCCTGTCATGGGACAGCCTGCAACTCACCATGCTGGTTATCTTCTGTAGTGCTTCGCTGTAGTATTGAACTGGGTCCCATCAGTGCTCAGTCCTAGAGCAACCTCTCCCCTGAAAGTGCACCAAAGTCCCCCATCCACTGCACGGCAACGTAAAGCTGAACACCTCACTCCACCAGGGCAAGCCTGACCCCTCGCAGATGAACCAGCTGGGACCTTCTCACTAAACATCCTTCCCGCATCTGTACAGACAGATGCTTAGGTTTTCAACAGTCATCGTATGCACGAGATGAAGGACCTGGGGCCATTTGTCCACGTGAATAACACACGTACTATTCGAATGCACATTAAAAACATTTCCCCACTGGAACTCAGCATTTTTTAACTTCAAACACGTGCCGTATCTAATCTAAACAGAGCTAAAAGAGAATGTGAGGAATTGGATATCTTTCAAAGTCCCAACAGGCCGGCTTTTCAAATCTCAGACCACCCTTCATCTGATTATTTGTGGGCCTAATGAAGTAATTGCAGAGTGGCGGCCTGATTTCCTCGAATCAAATGTCAACAGTCACCAATCTCCAGGAGTTTCCGCAGCTTGGTAACACAGTGACTCTGCAGCATGGGGGCCCATACATGTTTTTCGTATTAGGGAGCAGATGGAAGCTGTAATTCCCTCTAGAGCGGAGGGATGCCTTTCAGCAAACAGTAGCAGATGACATGCTCATTGCTGGAAATGTTTTCCACTTCTATGCAACAGATCACTGGGTTGTGGTGGAGAAGGAGCTGAAAGAGTCAGACATGGTTGGACAAAACACTGCAGAGGGGATGGAGAAATAACAATGACCATCTCACAACCTGCAAGTCTGTGCTTATCTGGTGCTCGGCAAGGGGACCTGCCAATCTGAAATGCCAACAGATTTGGTTACGGTGCCCAGGCAAGGAGCTCTGCAAAGCCATTTGGCTTTTAGAAATGGAGACCACAGTAGCACTGATAGCATCATGCTATTTCTCAAGAAATATGCCATTTTTCACTTGGTGGGTTTTATGGGTGATCTAACCTTTCTGTAGAGAAGATGTTAGCACAGCCACTGCGGTGGCAGGATGGCTGCGGTCTCTGCACGTTTGCATGTATTTAAAAGGTACAGAATTCTTTTTCTTCAAGTTAGAGGTTTTGCAACCCTGCCTGCAGTAGGGTCAAGCAGCCTGTCAGCTGTGTGAGGTAAGCTGCAAAATACAAACCCTGGTTACTCCTTTAAAATGAAAATACCCATGCTTGCTGTTTTTTAACCCTCTTTGAGGCATGACTGTTCCACCAGCAAGGCAGCAGCTCGGGAACGCAAGAAGCATGAGGGGCTTAAAGCATCCTCTGAGCTCTACAGGAGGACTCCCTCGAGAAGAAAACATCCAGGACTTTTTAATTCAGCCTTTGCAACCCCGTACCTGCCAAGAGTATTTCCCCACCCTTCTTGCCTTTACTCCTAGCAAAGAGAGACCAAAGCCTGCCCTCGGGAAAATACGCTGCTAAAATTTAGAAGAACGTGAACTAGCAAAGGGAGAATAACTGGAAGACTATGAAAATACAGAATAGTGCGGCTTACGGTGGGATCTACACTGCAGTTCATTTTTTAAAGGTGTACAGATTTGTTTCTCTTTCATGATGCCAACTATATACGTTCCCAGACTCCAAGGGGCTGTTTAAAATCCCGTCTACTGCATAACTTGGATATTTCCAACACCCTGAATTTTCTGGAGTATTAATTTTAGTGCTTGTGCGTGCCGACTTAGCCCATTTCTGAGCTATACAAGACCCCTGTGGCAAACTCTGCCACTGCCTCAGCTCTGACCTACATCTTCTCGGTTGCCTAATTCAAAGCTTCTCCTGCCCGAAGGTTGCCCATCCAAAGCGTAGATGCCAATCTATATGCTAAGGTGCAGAAAAAGTGCTCTGTGACAGATCAGGCTCCTGTTCCTAGAGATGCCAGGCCACCAGCTGGGAGAGCTGTCTTTCCTTCCTCTCTCCTGACTGACAACCGTCAGCAACCAGCCCTCTAATTCACGCTGCACCGCAGGAACTAAATAAACAACTGCATTAGGCAATTACTGCAATAGACGCCTTCTTTCTTCCCTCATTTCCACTACCAATTTGCTGTTGGAGGCAAAAGACCACCTTGGTGGAGTGGCTTAATATTTTTAATTGCGAAATAACCACCTCACTGACAGGTGGGTTATGGTACGTGTTTAAAAATCCATTTAAATGAACATAAAGTCAGATGGGCTGTAATGTAATGCAAATTTGAAAGTCTTTGCTTTTAATTCTGCTGAGCTTTTGCCAAGCCCAGGCATCCTCTGTGGCAAACAAAACCTCTCCCATGAAGCCAAAGTGTGTGGCGTTTTTTATTACCTTTTTATCCTCAAACATTTCAACTTTGAAATAATTGAGCTTGCCCAGTGCATTTAGGCACCCAGGAGTTTGCTGCTGAGGCCAGTCCAGCCTGCCCAGCGGTGAATGCAAGGAAGGGAACCTCTGACAGCAGATGTGCTATTATCTACATCCAGTTATATGCTGGGCCTTTAGACAGAGATTTGACTTTACGCATCTGTAGTGCTTTTCCACGAATGGCATTATCTGATGATAAGGCCCAGACCTGATTTGATTAGAGGAATTTCACTTGAAACTGGAAAATTAAATTCTTCTGGCAGTCAAAGGCAAAACAGCTCAGCAAGCTGACAACACATTCAAAATTAATTCTGATTTTTAGAAGAGATATCTTTTGGCAAGGTTGATTTTCCTACCAATCTGACTTTTTTTAAACATGCAGCTCACTGTTTATTGAGCAATATCAGAGGTTTGAAAATCTACTGAATGCTGCTGAAACAATTGAAACATTCAGGTACATGAGGAAAGTGTGACGTGGTACTGATTTCTTTAGCGTGAAAACAGATTTGTATCGAAGTAGATGTCTACAGCTGAAAAGTCAAACACACCTGCAAATTTACACTCATTTCTCTTCAGTCACCTTTGTGTGCCTTATAGGCACATTTAAAAATGGGCTCGTGCATGTATTTGACTTATATTTAATATATGCATAATTTCTCACTGTAAAAATTTGTTTAGCTGTTTTCTCATGTGTGTTTTCTCATGTGATGTGAGATACACATGCCACTGAGGGTTGACAACCCTCTGTTTCACAACCCAAGCATTTTCACACATGCCACTCTGAGCGGCAGAGCATCAGCATAGAATCATAGAATAGTTTGGGTTGGAAGGGACCTCCAAAGGTCATCTAGTCCAACCCCTCCTGCAATGAGCATGCTCTCTGCTTGGCATCCCGAGGGAAAGGAAGCTCTGAAATGGGGGGCCTGAGCCATGCAATGCAGCATGCCCGAGAGGTGCAGCCCCGACACAGTGCCACGGGCTGCCTATGGCAGTTCCAGCCCCTCCTGCTCCTGTCACGGGCTGCTCTTACCACAGCAAGGAATGTCAACAAGAGAAGCAAACATTCAAACCAAACTGTTTGTACAGAAAGGGAAAGGTCAGAACAGAGACAGACAGATGTTTAAAGCCTCGTGTCAAATGGCCATGGATCTGTAGGGCTGTCAGTCACATCTGTGAAGTCCCTCCAAACTATTGCCCTCCACAAGTGGATGGTGTTTACATGAAGATGCAAGGCCTGTCTTTGCCTCCTGCTGAGATTTTCTCTTAATGTTTTCCACCAAGCTTGGTATATAATACGTGCACATGTGGGAACATGGGCAAGTCCCTCAAAGGAAAAAGCAGTCCTTGGAGCAGACACAGGTTTAAAAGTCTCCCGTTTTGAAAGGCACTGCAGCAAGAGCAGGTGCTTCCACTCACACAGACAGGAGCTAATTGTAGGATCAGTTCTGGCCTACAGGCTCTCTTTTTTATGGTTATGTCCATAAAGTCTTTGACTGTTCTCTGCAGTTAGTGGCCGCACACACAAAGAGGTCTTTCATTAGCAGCGCTCCATAGGAAGCCAGGGCACCGAGTAAATGACACCTTAATGTTCCCTTTCAAAGCTGGAGTGGTTTGACGATGACGCTTGTTAGCGTACCACCGTACATTCCTCCTGCCCACTGTCCTCCAGCTTGCAATTAAGCTTACAAACATCTAATATTTAGCTAGCCTCCAAAACTTTGGCAGTAATTGCTTATGAATTACTTTGGGAAGATGCAAGGGAAGAGCTTTGTTTGAAGAGTGTGGCTCCGGTTCCATGTTACAGCAAGTGCTCACCAACCACGCTACTGCCAAGGAGAGCACTTCCAAGACCGAGCCCCGCGGCTGTGGGGTGAGCAGGCAGGAAAACCCAGAAGGAATTCAGGGGTTCAGTTTATTTTCAGGGCAAAGATTTACCCTTTTGCTTCTGGAAAGTCCAATGGGATTTTTAATGTTCAGCCTTAGGTGGTGATGCTGGTTTAAACCTGAGGCACAAGTCAGCTCTGGCTATAGATCTCTGTTCCCACCTGCAATATCAACATCCGTGACTTTGTGGCCCAACGGAGACAGTGTTATTCACTCCTGTCTAATTGACTACTGCAGCTTGCTGCTTCTGTAGCAGAGGTTTCTGGGTCTTTGCTCATTAAAAGCAAAGCAAAGAGAGAAACACAAACAGCAACTGTCACAAAATTCTATTTTTTCCATTAACTGTGTGCACTAAACTGAACTATCTTACTGACAGCTGATGGTGGAGAAGTTACAGGCATTACAGCTGAAAGTATCAGTAAGCATGAATTTGAGCATTGCCAGAGCCTACAAAACCCCTTATGAATTCAAATTAACACGTTAAGTGATAGCATGTTAATTGGCAAAGGAAAATGTCCTGTTTCTGAAAGAGGGGGATTTCCATATGAGCTGCTTCCATCTGGAAAGGAATCTCTGTTTACCCATTATAGTTAGGAGAGAGTTGTGTTTCCATAAGTCAGTTCTATTTTATAAGGAAGTCCTAATTTTATAAGGCATTGTACTTTTCAGAGACTTCATATCAAAATCCATCTTCTTGGGGGAGTAGAAGCGAAGGACTGCATGAAAAACAGAAGGCAAGAATAACAGAGACTGCACTTGCTGAGTCATGTGCAAGGCATGTTTACAACGGCAGACCAAATATACCTCAGTATTTTCATCATTATTCAATTTGAGGCTCTTCTGATATTTTACAAAATGCTCTTGGTTTTGACAACTTAGATTATTAAGGGGGATTTTATGTACCCAGCCTAGTTTGAATGATGTGTCTACAAATGCTTGGAAACAAAACATAAAAAAAAGAAAAAAAGGGAAAAAGCCCACAAGTGAATACTAAGTAACGACATTTAAGTGAATACTAAGTAAACATATTTAGAACCATCGAAAAGAAGGTAATTCTTCATCACTTCTTCCATGGATTTTAAGTTGCATTCTATATAACTGAAGTGCAGGCTGATGGAAATGCGCTATAAATATTTTTATTTTAGTTTGGGAGAAAAACGGTGGAGGGGGTTTTGGTTTGTTGTTTGTTGGTTTGGTTTTTTTTTTGAGCTTGCAAAATTATCATTCACAAAGCCAGACAGCCAGGTGTTTTGTCTGTAAGAGATAAGCATCTCATCTCTCTCCCAGCTTTGTTTGACAGATGAGCACTATCCCATCACTTTCAAGGCATATCAGCCAAATTGAGATCTTCCAGCTGCACTCTTTGGAGCAGATCAGTAAAATGGTGCGTGGGAAGTATACATTAGTAAGGTAGTTGTCTAAAGCGTCATTGGAGATGCTTATATTTGGGAAAAGCTAGCTACAAATATATGATACAGATCATCCTAAAGAAGAGTTGGACTGTAGTTACAGGGCCTATTTTCTGTATCAGCAAAGCCAGCTTAGGAAACTCTTGCTTTCCTTTGTCTTCCCCCATGTTCTCAGCAATATATATTAGGCTTTTTGACATCTTAGAAAGGCAATAGTCACCTTCTGGAAATCCTGCCCTTTCCATTGTCTGTGGACAGAGCCCAGATGACCAGCCTGAACTAGGAGGCAAAGTGCCAGACAGTTAAAACACGGTGATTACAGGAGATAAGCCATCAGACGAGGAAGCGAGTGCCGAGGCTGTGCTGTGTTAGGCTATGAACTTCTGGTGGGTCCTTCCAGGTAAGGTCCTTCCTTCCTGTATCTGTCAGGCATTTAACACTAAGCCCAGACCCTCAGATGAGCTTTAGTACTGCTATCAGAATCCAGCTGACAGCACGCTGTACTTCCTTACAAAAGTTTTAGCATGTGCAGCTCTGCTCATGACCTGGTGAGTAGATAGGAAATGTGGGAAATCTGCTGAGTTTCGATGGGCAACAACAGGAATGCAGGAATGCCTATAAAATCTTTGTGCTCCAAGACCCATCTACAAACCGCAGGAGATAGCACTGTCAGAGTCCAGATGACAGAACTGTGGGTGACCTAAGTCCATGAGAGATTGGCTTTTGATTTCCCTAGGACCAGGTTTTAACTAGATTTCTGTCATGACATAACCAGATCCTATTATATTCCTTATAACTTTCCAGTTGGCTGTGAAACATTTGTCCTGCTGCAGATATCCTGGTGCCTCAGCCAGAAGAAGGTATGATGCTCTGCTTCCGCCCTCATTTGCATGGGCTCAACACTGCTCCCTAGTATGCCCCATTCCTCTGTCTCACACTTCAGCACTGTCAGGATGTCATTTACCCATGAGCCTTGCCTGAAAACTTCATCGTAACACCTCTTGACACATCTGAACCACCATATTCTTGTCAGACGTTCTGGTCATCCAGAACCCATCAACTTGTGCCACACTCCGGTGAAGGGACACATCTTTCATGCCTTGCTTTGACAACTCGCCACTGGGCAATGGAAGTCCATCTGTCAAAGTGCTAAAAATAATTGTTCTTTTTGTTGTGAAAATCAGGATTAAACTGCTCTTCTATGCAAGGAATGTGTAGGGTTTCCTGGAGGGAATCAGAGACTACTCATTCCTGCAAGGCTATTTTTAGAGCATCCAAGACAAGTTCCATAAACATGTACTAAACAGAATTTTTTTCGATTGGAAAGCAGAACTTTTTAGCACATTTGGTCCCTTCTTTTTTCTGGGTTGATGTAATTTGCTGTTGGAACTTTCTCCACAAAAGGGAAGAGATGGTTGGTGGCAACAAGGTCTCCAAGGTCACCTTTTTCTTCTCTACCCTTTCATGGCAAATACACTCCTCTTGCATTTTCAAGGGATATCCCAGGTCTAGATATCATGAACTCAGGGCTACTTTCTTCTGGAGTATTTCTGACAGTCTGTGCTTCCCCAGGAATGTGGGGCAAAAGACAGTTACAGACTGGCTGCAGCAGAAAGTTTACTAATACCCTGGCGAGCAAGGGGGGGCTGTGAAGCACAGGGGACCGGGCCTTTGACATACTTTGAGAGGCTGACTGGTGGGACTTTCTTCTCAAGTTATTGGTGACTGTGAGAGGAATTCCATCTCTTCCTCCTTCCCCACATCTGAACTATACCACTGTACTAAATAAACGTCCCAGGAAAGACCTGTCCACAAACATCTCTGCAAATCATGGGCTGATGTGCCAAATATCACTTTTCGGAGAGGTTACAGAGAGAGCTCTTCTAATTGCTCTTTCTTGGGAGATATTTTAAAATTATTCTCCAGGCAGCAGCAGAAGCAGTAGCCAGTCTTCAACTTAATAAAACAGCCAAGTGGTTTGTCTACAAAATATTTTGGAACTAGAAGCACCCAGCAGTATGTGCAGCTTAGAAGAGGGCTATTTTCCTAACAAGCTTTCCCACAGTGATGGTGTCAGTTCTCAGTGCCTTTGTATACCCATGACTCTGCTTTGGTAACTTTGGCTCCCTCCAACAGGGCATCCTTGAATACCTCAGAACTCAATGTTACACGAGGTAAAACACCTTCAGGCCATTAACTGGAAATGTCCTTCATCACACAAGCTATTTGCCTGGCCAGCTGGGTGTGCTTCCCTCCAACACCTGCAGTGCAATTCTCCTGCTGGTTGCAGAGTGCTGAATCACATGTTTCAGAAGGGCAACTTCTGCTCTTACAACTCACCCCAATTCTAAGGAAGGATGCTGGTTACATCTGCAGAGCCCAGCCATGTGGTGTGGAAACTCCCTTCCCATTAAACATTTTCCAATATGGACATTTCCCTTCTAAAATGACTCGTTAAGATTAGGAGTAAGAGGTGAACCGCTGCTCTCAAGCAGAGATCTTATGGGTATTCCGTTTTTAAGGGTTGGCATCTTCAAATCTATAGATCCAGTTTAAACAGGTGATGACTAAAGGAGTGGAAAACAGTGCTCAGTAAATATAAAAATAAATAGAGATAACAGGGTGAAAAGGAAGAGTAGAGCTTTGAAATGTTCACTAAAAATTTAGGCAGTAGGAGTTGTGGGTACGTGTAGGATTCAGGAAGACTGAGGTGGTGGAATAGTTTGTTATGGCTGTGTTGACTTTTCGTACTGATTTTACATGAATACAGCATCATTAGGAGATTTTGGTCAGTTTTCACATCCCCATGGTGCCATGTAGAAGAGCAGGGCCTTGAGTGTGAGCCCTTGCCCAGCGTTTCTAGAAGGCTCCTGCTCAAGATCTGGTACAAGTCAGAAAGGTATGTTAATGAGCCCAGGGATATCAGAGAGTGGGGTTATTCTGCCTGGGCAGAAAAAGCTGTTTTATGGTTCATGGAACTGAACTCTCAGTCTCTTACTGTTTATCGGTAAGGAACTCAAAGACAGCAAGCTTTATGGCAGTACTTTGGAGTACACTAATAAACAGATATGCATGAGGGGAGCAGGAGGTTTGTAATACCTACATTGTTCACCCTTGCAATTTTTTCTCTCCATTAGTTAAATACCTGAGTCACAAACAATGCAAGGCTTGGGTTGAGGTTTTTTGGTGTTTGTTTGGTTTTTTTTTAACATGCACACATTTTTTTTTTCTATCCCACTCTCTAAGCTTTTCCTTTTAACACTTCTGCCTCAACTTTTGGTGACACCTGGATCACGTATTTAATTTGCTTTTTATCTCATCAGCTTGTTAGCTTTAAACAACTGACACACTCCATCAAATGAAGAGAAAAACCAAAACAAGAACCCTATTAACCTCTGTTACCCGTATAAACTAATTAACTGTAACCCCTCCCCAATTATCCCTGGAGAGGGGAACTGCTTTTATTAGCTTCCTGCTCTTTTTCCACCCCTCCTCTCTGTGGCTGCTTGCCTTGCTCCTCAGGAGCGAGGTGCAGACGTGCCCCCAACCTGCAGCTGCCCTTGCAGCCCTGAGGGCTCTCCAAGCACTGGGCTGCCGTGAGATGCTGAACCCTGCATCCCTGCTCGGCCACCGTGCCCTTCAAGTTCCCTGGGGGAAGGGGGAGAGCCTGATTTTTTACTACAACTTTTGGTCACACCTGGTGGTTTGGTCCACCGTCAAGGGTGGTGACCCTTAGCTTCTGACCTTGGATTACATTTCAGGTTTTAAATGGGCTTCCCGTCTGCTGATTAAAGCTTGTTTGTTCAAAGTGAAAGGATTAAAAAGAGTAATTATAAACCTGCTAATTTACATGATTCTTCATGCTAAACCATGCCTGCATGCATAGACATCTGTGAGCACACGTGCCTGGGACGGGTTTTGTGTGCATTTGTTTTAAACCTGTGCCAGCAGTGAGGGAGACAAAGATTATTAACTGGCTGCTGTTAGTCCTCTCTGTGCCATATATATGTCAACACACACGATCGTTCTTCCTTTTTCATTAAGCACTAACTAAAAGCAGTGAGGCATTTCAGTATGCTAAGCTCTTGCTTCTGAATTGTTATTCAAGTAGTAACCTGATGGGAAAGGTGAGAGCCAGCGTGGCTAATCCCCTCCACTCCACGTAGCTTTTTGGTCATCTCTTTCATCAAACACAGCCATAATCACACATTTCCAATGCACTATGTATCAAAACCAGGTACTGTGCGCGTGGAAGCAAATAGCATGGACTAGTATCAACTTATTGTACGCAGGCAAAGGAGGTCTCGGCAAGAGTCCAGTAAAGGAGGAGCAGGGGAAACTGATGCTGGCAGAAGAGATTGGCGGTAGCAGGTCTGGGGCTGTAACCATCCCGATCAGCGTCACACACAAATAGGTGGATAAACTCAGAGCTCAAAGCAAGACGGAGGTACAGGGCTCCAGTCTCTTGGCAACCCCCACTCAGTTACTTTTTGCCGAGGAAGGTGTCAGATGGACCGTCCGGGAGACTGAGCTCCTCTCTGCCGCTGAACAGCCCAATGCAGACCCAAGTAAAACTCGAGGCATGATTTATAGTTACCAAGAGGGACTTTGGGTTAGGTCCTAATTTAATCCAAAAGTTGCTTAAGACCCTTCTCAACACAGAACCTGGCCCAGAAGAGCTGTTTGGATTAGGATTTGGCAAATCCCCAGGTGAGCTAGTGCCCAGACTGGGGTCTGTGGTCCCTCTCCAGTACATGCCCACGGTGCACCTAGTGCTGCAGGGCACAGATGAGGAGAGCCCAGGTAGCCATGGCCAAAGCACAGGATCTGGTCAACCTCATTCTAACAGTGTCAGTCATAAAAATATCCATTTCTTTAAAATATCCAGCTAGCACACTTTGAAGGGCAACAGGTTTTTTCTCCTGACAAATATTACAGACAGGAACAGGCATCTGGGCAGGCTTTACAGAGGCCACAAGGTTTTCCTTTTGGTTTTGTTCCCATTACCAGCTGAGCAGCAGTGCTGCAGAAACCTGCCTTGCCTTCCTCTCTACAGGGACATCACAGGTTTATTCCATCCCAAGGTGTATGACACTCTACTATTACCACTTAAGTGACTAAAAAAATAAGGAGTGAAGCTGATGTGCAGCCGTTACAGAAGTGGCCCCCATTACAAGGAGCCTAGCTTTGATGTGCAATCATAGCTACAGCCAGTCTCTACCCACTCCGTCCGTGTTGGTGAATTTGAGGGCTTCTCATCTAAGGATGCAAAACTGATCCAAATCCAGGTGGTCCCTCCACCCCCCAGCTCACGTGAGAGCATCCCTTGGAAAAATAACTGCCAGCCCGTCCTCCTCTTTGCTTTTGTCCTCTCCTGTCCATGTTTCCCCTTCCCTGCCCCTGGGACCAGCCCTGTGGATCTCAGCCCGCTGCTGGCAGGAGGTGCTGTGGGAGGGACCTGGGCGATCACCGGGGTGGTGTTACCACGTTGGGTGACCCCAACTGCTCCCTGTGGTGCGTGCCCGCAGATGGCTCAGTGTGCTGGTGGTCCCAGGGTCCAGCCAAAGCAGCCCCACTGCCATCCCCATGGTGGTCTCTCTCACAATGCATGGGCATCCTCAGCTTTTGCCCACGTGATGTGTGTGGCTTCATGACGTGTGTCCCCATCTTTTGCTCCACTCTCTGACTCCATGTGAGAGTGCAGCAGCAGCAAAATTAAGGCAGCAGATTAGAAATGCTAAAAATTTTCAGCACTCGCTCCCCATCCTCCTCTTTGGGAAACTGCTTTCAATCACTTTATGTACTGAAAACAAACATGAAAGGAAAAACTCTCCTCTGCCTTCAGTTGTCAGAGCAAAAACTAGAATTCCCTGAGCTCTTTTCAGAAGTGCTAATATTCTCCCCTAGGCCTTCATTATATCGCACACAGATCTGCAGTCCTCTGCACACAGACAGGGAGGGAACAGCCTTAAAAAAAGCTGGGCCGCTTTATTTATTTATTTATTTACTAAAAATAAAAACAAAAATTTGCCAGCACCAGTGAACAGCAGACCACAGAGTGGGATAAAAAGGGAGGCTTTGGTTCCACCGGCAATCGAACAGGCAATGTTTGGTCGGTGCAACAGGGGTCTCCTGACCCGGCCCGAAGGGAATATGGCCAATGTAACCAGGTCTTCACCCTCTAGCCTGACACTTGCATGGCTCAAAGCAACTGAATTATGTTTCTGTAGTTATCCAGTTCTCCTTCCCTTGTTCCCAGCAGGGATCTCAAGCTTCTTCTGCCTGTTGTGACCGAGCAAAATGGTGTGCTCCCTGCTCCTTGTGCAAGATGCCCGATGCATAAATTTTCTTGCTGTTCTCTCTGCAAACCATTTGAGTTTCGCCAATGGCACTTCTGCTTCCAGGATCAGGAATACTGTTTGTTCAAAATTTGAAAATGAAATTGGTCCCAAGGGAACAAATAGTCCTAAAAGTCAAAATTCCAAGTGGGGCCTATTTTTAAAATCTGGGCAAACCCCTAAATCATTACTAAATTTTCCATCAAAAAAAAAAAAGGAATTACTTTCAGTTTAACCAAAATTCTGTTCTCATTTCAACAACAGTGGAAGTGCTTTGTTCAGGTTGCATGATCCTATATCACATCAATTTAGAAAATGTTTCTGCTGAAAGGAAAACTATTTCCAATAAGAATATTAAACCATTCAGTAATATGATGTTTAGAATGAAACTTTAAAGTTGATTGGAACATTTAAAAATTATTATATAAAATAAAACTTAATTGCAATTGACAGATTTTGGGGAAACTTTTCAATTTTTAGGAAATTAGCCCTTTTAACTGGAAAAAATATACCAAGAAATTTCTGAGAGTGCAGAGCCAGCTTCATCTCAGTTATGGATCCCATTCTCCTGCTTATCTCACTTTCCATCTATTTATAATCTCAACGAGTCCAGTCTAGGCCTAGCTAAAGTATAACCTGAGATGGGAAAGAGAAACACATTCAACATGAATGCTCTCTTTTCTCCTCAATGAACAGCCATGATGAAAGCATAATATACATATGCAACAAATGTAGATAACAAGATTGAAAAAAGAAGAAATTATCTTCTGTGTTTCTTAACCTATCACAATGTCTGTGGTTTCACTTATACTGAGCATCCCACCTAACACCACTGTCCACACACTGATATCATGGGAGAATGGAATTTGCTCTGTTGCACAGTATGAGTTTACATTTATAACAAAGGGAGATGTGAATCTCATCTGTGGCCAAAGGACTTGGAAATTCAACCTCAGGCTTGACAAAGCCCCATTTTACCAACTTGGGAGTAAATTTCCAGCCTACACAAACTAGAGGGTCTTGGCCAGGCCTCTACTTGCGTAGCTCACGCGACCTCAGTGGGAAGATGCCAGTTTCCAGATTAAGATCACGCTACAACTACTCTTAGTGAAAGAAATCAAAGTTCAAAGATAGGCTGACCTCTACAGTGACAGCTGAGAGAGAGTGCTCTGATGGCACCTCTGGAGCCCTGGGAGAGCAGAAGGAGACCTGTGCACAGGTCCCAGCCCCTGAGGGGCGTCCTGCGTGCCCGCCTGGGCCAGCCCTCCATTCTCCAGCACCTCTGGAAGGCATCTGAGGAGGGACCCTAGTTTGAGGAAACTCTCCTTTGGTAGCAAGATACCCAAAAAACAGGGTAATGCAACCCAAATGCCAACCAAGGACCAGCCAATGGGATGAGCAGCCAGCGGGTGAAATTCCTCACTAATTCTCATGCCCTATCAGCCACTTATGAGCCCCTGTGTGGTTTTTTTAGCATACTACAATTGTGGGTATTGACTAATGGCGGGACCGTACTAGCAGCACCCTCATTCCTGGAATAACTCCAGCACGGAAATGACATTTATAACATGCTGCCAGCAACCATCCACATCAGCCCCCTCAATTTTTAGATCACAGTTTACAGCAGATAGAGGTTTTTTGTCTCTCACTTTATTCACACTGCCTAAAGAAGAGAGAGAAAAGGGGAAAAAAGCTCTTAAGCATTACTGTATTCAGCTCTCTTTAAAAAAAGAAAAAAAGGAGCCATGAAGAACCATTCTAGTTGAGTTTCTCAAACACCCTGGGAAAACATTAACCCTACTGTACCACTGCAAGCATACGATGTGTATGGAAAAGAAGATTCATTTGGATTTTATCTGCTAGCTCAGAGCATCTTTTGGCTTTCTCCATAGTTATATGAGTTAGATGAGTTTAAAATGTCAGTGTCAACTCTACAGCACTGGGAACAGAGACAGAAACATGTGAATTGCCAGCCTGATTTGAGCCAAACTTTGCAAACAAGACATACCATAAGACATACGCCTACATTCATAGCAAGGCACCTGCATCAGGGCAACAGCAGAGCTTTCCAAGTGCAGAGCATCTTTCAACTGCGTCTAAGAGCCCTGTGGTTAAAAACTAGATCAGCTGCTGCAATGCGCTATACAAATGCTAGGGCATGAAACTGGAAGCTTATGTTTAGGATGAACCTTCCACTCTTAAAAGCTGAAAGTATTTTTAGTGTCATGTCTCTTGAATCAGTTGGTTGAGCCAGTGATGGAAAGCACTGGTCAATTCTAACCCTTCCCAGATGCCGTCCTAATGGTCTGAGCCATTTCTCCACTGTCTGTGACTCAGGATTTGAGTGGTTTAGCATGTACTGCCATTGGTTCTTCTATGGCTCCACACATATTAGAAAGTAACTAAACTAGTAAACAAGTAAACAAACTAGTTTGAAAATTAGTATTTGCTTACTGCTTGCTGGTGAGCATCTAATAAGAAACCTAAGTTTGTTCATTTGCCTCACTGGAGTAATCCTGAGAAAATCAATAATGTAGTCAAGATACAGCCATGCCATTCATATGGAAGCTGTAGTCAAGCTAGAAGTTGAACATGGCATCCCTCAGGCTGTTTTCCAAGGCCAAAGAATTTTTAACCATGATTATAGCACTGAATGCATGCCATGAAACACATGTAATACACCCCCGCGCCCCCTTGCCTTTTCTTTGTACTAGAGACAAAAATCTCTCTGAAGCTGAACAAATAATGAACTATATTGTTTTCTGATCTATGTTATGCCCAGAATATTAACCCTCTATCCTCAGAATATATCCAAGATGTGGGGCATCAATAGAACAACCTGCTTTTTTTAAAAGCTACTTTTTGGCATGACCACCTACCTAGAGAATTTGCCTCAAATGATCCTGAAATACTGATTATAATTTTCTTGCTCTTCTGTTAGATCAATTCTGGCTGACAGCCGCTCTCAGCTAGTCTCTTCAGTGTTGATTAAGTTTGCTTTTGTAGCTGAGATACAACAGAGGTAAGGCTCACAAGGAGAAGCAATTTCTTTACCTAGATGGAGGCCAGCTCCGGACTGAGGTGAAGTGGATGATCTCCTAGGGCAACACACTGCTTGCAGAAGTGAAATGGCCCTGGTCCTTCTACTGACCTTGCTCACGTCAGAGCCCTGCAAGGCAGGGTGGCTGCTGCTTCAGAAAAGCAAAGGGCAAACAGGTAAGGTATTTCCAAAAAAGAGAGCAGGAAGTATCCGTCCAGCGTTGATGGAGTTGCTGCTTTCAGCTCTCCAGGCTCCACAGGCGTAGGAGATCTGCAGATCTCCCCATCTCAACTCTTCACCCAGCTTTGGCCCCCTTTTTGCTACAAGCCTTTACTTTTGAAGCAGCAAAAATCATTTTTGCCTGTGCTGCTAAGCAGCCTGAAACAGCAATGTTAATTAGTCCCTCAGACCAGAGTTAGAAAAAATGGACCAGTTCTCAGGCACTCTAGTGCTTCTTATTCGATTAAGCTATTTTCTGCAAGTAGAGCACACTCAAATAACAGAATACCCTTTAAAATGGGCAACAAATCCAATTAACTGACAGGATCTGAAAGGACAGGGCAAGGAAGGGGTGATAAGGTAAAGTAATAAACTGTAAAAAAAAAACCACATAAAATTAAATGGATTTGGGGTGCTTCTCAGTGTGAAAGGAGACACAGTCAATGGGAATGGCCGATCTACGTGCTATGGCCTGCTCAGTAAAAGCACCAATTGATATCTATTTAAGAGGTACCAATAGCAAAGTATGGCTGTTCAGTGGGTTCCCAACCAGTCGGTATTCAAATCTAGAGGGGTCTACATCATCAAGAGTGGAAGAAGCTGAAGTTGGATCTCAAAGTCAATCTAGCCTCATAGCTCCTACAAGCCACCTACTGTGCCCTCACATCACTGCTGCAAGATGCGGGTAGCATTGCTAAGGCCTCGCTAAGAGGAAGCTGTATAAACAACGCTTCAAATGCTGTTTTCGCAAGGTCAGCATAGGGTAAGCTGGGGTGCAGCACGCACAGGCACCCTTACTGAAACAAAAAACAACTCACTTTTTCACTGCAGAGAGTACACAGCTTGCTACCCAAATGGAAAGGTCGAAAGTCAAGACATGATTGATATTCTTCAAGGATGACACAAAGGAAAAGAGGCCCTGCCCTTAACCACAGCACCACAGGCCCAGCAAGATGGTTTTATTTTACTGAGGTTGAGGGTAAGATAACTGTGATGCATCCAGCTGGCAAGGCTGTCAGAGAATTTCCCCAAGGCAGAGTCTGAGCCTACAGACTCCACTGGGCAAGATAAACAGATGTACCAAGCACATACTGAGATCTCCATGAGTATACTAATCACGCTTTACACCATGTCTAGGAACAATCCCACTAAGGTTTATTGCATGGATGCGATGACCTAGATACTTGCGAGCAACACAGCAGAATTCAGCAGCAGCATTATTTCGCTCGAGTTACCGGCAGGATGCGACAGCCCCATGAAATCACCAGGTGCCAGGTATGATAAATGAGACTGGCTCTTTACTATTAGGTGTAGCCTTAGTAGGACAAGGGAAAAAGCGCACCGAAAGAGGACAGACTCAGGAGAAATACTAAAGAAATCACGTTGGCCTATCTTCTTGTCCTCCTTATGCCAAAATCTCCTTCACCCTTCAGCATCCTTCTTCTCCTCCCCACCACCAGCCTCCATCAGGGATGAAATAATCAGGTTTAGCAGATGAGCGTTATTGGTAAGAACATCTGTTTGGAAGCGTACCTTTTCAGCAAGGCTAATAGACTGTTTCTAGGACTGAGTGCTTTTTAAAGGGGAGATGTGAATCTGATGCTAAAACTGGAATTAAAATAATTCACCTTTTATCATCTCTTAGCATGACAGCAGATAAGAAAACAAAAGGGTCAGCAACCGTCTCCACACTGAAAAATTCATGTTTCCTGATCTCTCCTTTGCTTTTTACCTTCCATGTACCTGATAACTCTGCTCAAGGTCTGCTGCAGACAGAAGATTATTCATCTAAAAGTTGCAATCCCTTAATTAATGCTAATAAACACCCAAGAGGATCTCATCATAATTAGTGTGGTTCTGCTAAAGTACTAGAGAAAATAGACTGCTCTACATACAGGCTGCTGTACCATCAGATTGACAAGCAAACTGCAAAACCACTTAAAAGCAGCGTAGGGCTGAATCCTACTCCCCTTCCATTTATGTCCCTCTAGCGATGCTACCATGAGATACGGTGGTGTAAGTCCCACAATTCAGCGATGACTCTGTTTTAGTTTAGATTCTGATTTTGTTACGAGTCAGGTCCTGAGAAGGCAGTTGTACCTAAAACGTCCCAGCTGTTCTGGTGGGTCTAGTACCAACTCTGGCAATACACTATTGGACCAGAGCAGTGACACAAAAACAACCTGAGTTGTTCAGAGCCAATATTACACTTTCACTTGTTATTGATCTGCCTTTTGCTTATTAAAAGCAATGGTGAAACTCATCCTGGTTTCCACGGAACAAAATCAAACCCATGTATGACATGTGGCTAAAAAGCCATAACTAGTTGTCAGTGTCTATATCTACGTGTGGGCAGAAATAGATCAAATTTTATTTTACTCCACGATACAAGTGGTGTGCAGAGTAATATTAAATGGGCTACCCCTTCTGTTCTGCTGCCCAGGGCAATAGTCAAATCAGCACACAGAAGAGGCCTGCCTGGACATTAGACACTCACAGAGTGAGTTAGATCTGCTCATATTCTGCAGGGGATTCAGAGCACCAGGAAAATGCCATTCAGCATCCCAAGAGAGCCAGCACGCTCAGAATTCAGAAAGATTAAACTCAACAATGATAGACAGCTCCAATTAGTATTTTTAAATGGCAGATTGCCACGCAAATGGTGAAGTGCAGATTTTATTAACTAACTTTTAGTTAATTTACTGTCCGGTGGGATTCAGCAATCAAGAGACTGCTCTTTTCATGTGAGTTAAAATACTGCACTGACAAACAGTGCAGTAGGTAAGTAGGCAAGCTTATTCCCACTGTGTATTTTAACAGTGTCAAGCAGTTTGGGGAAAGAAAAAAAAAAAAAAGAAAAAAAAAAGAAGACAAAAAGAAGACTCTCTAAGTTGTGTCAACCTTTGACATTGCTCCTGAATCCCCCCCTAAATGCTGTGGCTGAAATTCTCACCCCCATGGCAGCAAGAAGGCAGCTCTTCATGGTCTCCTGGAGCCCAGACTACACTTGCACTTAGCAATACTTGCACTTCCACGTCACTACCCCATCCTTCCTGCTTTCCTTGCTTTCTCAGACTGCCTCTGTCCTCCCCTTTTAGCTCACGTTAGTGCAATCACTTCCAAATTAAAAATTAAAGACACTAAATCAATACAAACCTCAGAGCTAACAATCTGTGTCCTAGCCTCATTGTTCATTCTTCTGCCTTGCTTCTATTCCTCTGGGCTCTTGCTTTTGTGGTTTCTACTTCTCCCACAGGGGGGATCATTTATGCCAAAGGTGCCAGTTATTATTAGAAATGGTACACCGGCTCTACTGGGAGGGGCTGAAGAACTAACTAGATAATCTGTAACTGCGTGCTCAAACGAAATGCAGGACTGAAGAGGCAGCTGAGCTTTCCCTGGTCTGTGGGCAGAAGTTCAGTCCCAAGGAGCAATTCAAGACTGTTACTTGACCATATATATGACAACAGAAGACACAGAAGGACCTAAGCTAGAGAGAGAAGATTTCTAAGTGCTTTGTCAAGCCCAGACACCAAAGAGAAGCTGAGGCAGTTTAGTTTCTGTTAACCACTTTAGAATGATTCAATCCTTTCTATAGTATGTATGTATGTATGTATGTATGTATGTATGTATGTATCTATCTATCTATCTATCTATCTATCTATCTATCTATATCTACCTTCCTATCACTATATATAGTAAAAATGTTATATAAAAGATCTGTATATACACAGTATACATATATATGAAACTATTTACTTGTTCTTAAAAAAATTAAGACAGTTAGCAACTCTACAATAATAAGCAGATCTAAATCTCAAACTTCTAAGTTTTTATTACCAAGAAAGTCACAAAGGGTGTGCCTGTCTCATTTTTCTTCTGCTCCAGTTATATACAATGCACAGCATGTGGCAGTTATCTGACAGTGAGATTCTTCAAGTCTTGTACACCACAATGGTGAGTTTGAAGGAGCCTGCTACAAACAGCAAGGCCTCAATTCAGACTTGTTTTACTAATGCCTCGTGTCTCTTTTTACAGCCTATTTGAGAATTCCTTGTTCTACAATGGTGACATAGTTTTAATTTACAGCAGTCAGACTCCTAGGAACATTGCTCCCAAGCAACCAGCATTCTGACCTCTGCACTTTTGGATGCTCGTAACCTCTTAGAAACTTTAAAAAAAAACCAAAAACAACCCAAAAGGATGATCATCTGCAGAAGGGAAAACTTAGGCAATGTGTGTGCCTACTCTCTTGTCTCCTTACACATCTAAAAGAGATGCTGTCTTCTCTGGGTGCACCTACATTATTGTTTTACTCACATCAAGTGTACGGCTTGGACCAATCATTCTCACTTGTCAGATTTTGGATCACATCACAGAGTGGGAGATTTTGAACTGGATTTTTTTTACCTTGAAATGAAATTGGAAGGTGTGCCCCAAGAGTGCACTCAATGTTCTCCAACCACTAAGGGACATTCAGCTCCCTGGTAAGAAAACTAGAGTTAGTCCACACTAAAATCCCAAAATGCACACGATGTGAAGATCAGTCCATAGCATCGTGTGGTCCTCTCCTCTTGTAATGTACTTACTACTTGATAATGTAGTCACAGCCTCTGAAACTAGTTTCTAACTTTCCCTAAGGCTTCCTTGGGTAGGAGGGTCTGCTGTGCCACTGCTGGGCAGCAAGCCCAATGCTCTATCCGCAGGTCTAGGATGCAAAGCTGTCAGCACGCAGAAAGACGGGGTGGCCTCTTCCCTCCTCCTTTCCTCACACTCCATTCCTGGTGAATCTGCCTCTCAAATCATAGCCTTTAAATACAACTTAATGGAAAGAGAGGCTGTGAAGTCTCCATCCTTTGAGATATTCAAAAGCCATCTGGACACAGTCTTGGCAACTGGCTCCATGTGGCCCTCTTTGAGGAGGGAGGATTGGACAAGATGACCTCCAGAGGTCCCTTCTAATTTCAACCATTTTGTGATCCTATGACAACCTTTCTTTCCAACTACACCACAAATTCAGAAATATATAGCTCACATAGAATCAGAGGAACATGTTGTCATTAAGCTCCCTATGGAAAGGGTTTGAGTGTTCCCAAGGCTGGCAGAGTAACCCACCAGAACTGTCATGAAAGGATGCTAGTAATCTTCTGCAGCTGAAAGCATTTGTCCTTGACTGGAGCATCTCCCAAGTCACAGAAATGCCATTTCCGTAGAGACATGCTGCCCAGGGATCTCTCTAGCAGAAAATCAAGTATTGCAACCACTGGCAAGTGGGGTGACTCCCTGCCTAGAGCTGGGCAGAAGCCTCCACCAGCTCATGCTTCAGCTACTGTGCTGTTCTGGGGGGAAACCGACACTGACCTTCTCTATTGCTAACACCACAGAGAGCGTGGTGGGAAATGGTACTGTAAAAGTACACACACAGCAAGGTACTGAGTGGAAAATGCAGATTAATTACATCACAGACAAAAAAGAATGGTGAGCTATTTATTCAGGGTCAGCATTTTTGAGGAAGGGAAAACAAAACAGTTTTGCTTATGGTTCAGAAGAACACAAGGTAAAACTTATTCGAGGTTTGAGGCTAAATGTCTTCTAAATTCACAATAGGCTTTTTACGGAGGTCAAATAAATTTTTTAAAGACAAAAAGAAAACACAGGCTTCAACACTGCAGAAAACCCATCATTTTGACTAGTTACAGTAACAAGTGCTGGGCTGGCAATATCCTCCAGCCAACTCTTTTTGTCAGAATTCATCATAAAAAACATTTCAGATGGCCCCTCTGCAGCTTTACAGAGCCTTCGACAGAAGGTCCCTTTTGTGAACTACATAACCCACAGGACAGCACAGCTGCCATCCTCAAGGAGCCATCCTCACCTGTCACACACTGATACATGGACATCACAAGACTGAAAGCTCCAAATGGCTCAAAAGCTTACAGTGAAAATAAAGGTTCTTTAAATATACAGAGAACCTGCAGAAATGGGATCTAAACCATGTGTTAGAAATAAAAGAAATGTAGAAATAAAGCCCATCTTACAATGTGCTTCCACATCATCACTTTTACCATTAACCATGGAGTTTTGGTTGGGTTTATTGCATGTAGTCAAGAACCTTCAGCTGGATTTGTAAGCGTGTCATGATGTAGCCACAGCCTTCAGAGTGTTTTATTTAGTAATTAAATGGATGCTGGTAGGCTGAGCGCCAGCCTGTGCCATTACACAATTACATTAAAAGGTCTGGATGATGTAGAACTTTCATCACCCATTTGGGATTTTAACAGGCCGTTTCGTTTTCTTTACTAGTATCGGATTATTACAGTAGGTGCTGCCATTAGCGTTCAGTCAGCCAGAGCTGGATTTGCAGCCAGTTCGACACGAGCATGTTCTGTTGTCTATTAATTAGGGAAGCACTGAGTGTACCATGTGACCCATTTTCCTCAGCTCTGCAATTAGCAGCTTTACGAAAGTGTCTTTTGAGGACCCGAACACAAGTTAATCTTCTGGTGGAAAACAGCAAAAGAAACAATCAGCAAAACACTTCAAATGGGATTTAAGATAATGCTGCTTAAAACGGAAAGGTCTTGAGCCTATGCGATCAGTATTAGGATACTGGCGAAGTACCACGTCTTTGTTCCTGGAATAAAAATTCCAGCAGAGCACATTGCCCTTCATGTTAGCATCTTTCTTTCTACATTTTGGAAGCCGCAAAATCTGACCCAGCATGTCTGCATGCCTTATTATAGCATGACATCACCCTCATGGCTATAATTTGAAAGAGAAAACTTGTCATTCCCAGTCAGATACCCACTGCACACGCAACATCTGCTTCATCAATCGTTCAAAGCCCTACTGAGAGCTGTCTGAAGTTTCTCCAGAATAAACTTTTTTTTCCACTGTGTACAGTATTCAAAATGCCTTTAATGCCCTGATTGGAGTTGGAGAGAAGTGGCCTTCACGCATTTCCAGTGACGTGCTTATTTCCAGTCCCACTGAAGGGCAGACTCAGGGAGTTTGCAGCCCCCTTTCCTCCTGCACTTGGTATCTCCTATGGCTGGGATGGACCTAATTTACAGGAGACTGCAGGCTCAGGGACTCCTGCTACACTTAGTCTGGCTGGTATTGAACCTACAAACAACTAGATTTCTCCTAACAAACTCTTCTATGAAACTATCTTTTAAAAGTAATTTTTTATCAATGATGAGGGAAAGTGGTGAGGATCAGCTCAGGTAAGCATTACAATTTGGAGTCTGTCCAAATGAGATCAAACGTTTTGAAGTTCCCCTCTTGTTGAAGTCTCTATCAGCTCCTGAAATTTCTGGCAGTTGCTTAATGCCTTCTGGCACTCTCCCCTTCACCCGCAAGCACACAATATCCTTGGGGGTTTCATGGGAATTGCTTCTTTCTAGTACACTCCTAGGACTACTATCTTTTACCCAAATGAGAAACACTTTGTGATGAACTTCTCCCTCAGCTCCAGCTGAAATCATTAAGCAATGATTGAGCATAAAAACAATGCTTAAATCCAGAAGTTAAATAATCTAGCTCAAGATTTCTGCAACAGTTTGGTATAAATTAGGTTGGCTCCTGATTTTATAAAGGCTGGCTCGATTCCTAGATTTTAGAGACACCTGTTAGCAGCCATTAGCCACATCTTTGGATTTTACTTCTAATACAATGGCATTATTCCAAAAAAAATTCTCCAGCAGGTAACACAGATGGGCAATCAGCACCTACCAACTAGATCAGTGTGAATACTATGTGTGATAACAGCTAGAATGAGGATTCACTGTGTTTATCTGACATGATATTCTAGCTGACATATCAATTTAGTTTATCTGACACTCAGCTAACATTTCCTGCATGAGAGCTGTTTACAGCAGAGACGCTCAAATGGCAGAAAATCCTGTCCAGATCCAGGTGGTAAGTGAATGTCATAGAATCAAAGAACAGTTTGGGTTGGAGGGGACTTTTAAAGGTCACCTAGTCCAACGCCCTGCCATGGGGGGGTCACCCAGACATTGTAGAGGTAACACAATGTTCCCCAAATTCCTGCAGAAAACTCATTTCTCACTGCTCTCCTGCTCTCTGAGGAGTAGCTGCAGTTAGTCCCCACAACCTCAGCCATGAAAGTGGCATGAGCATAGGCAGAGCTAGAACCAGCATACCGCTACTCAGCCCCAGCAGGACTAACCAGAGGACTTAAAGTCAACTGTCTTGGGACTAGATACAGCATGGAGCAGGCTTGGTGAGCAGTGAAATGTCGGTACCCTATTCCTTAGGAAGATCTTGTTGATGCCTAATGATATGCAGGAATAAGACCACACAAACTGGCAGTCCACCTGTATAAAACTCTTCTTCAATCTCAATTTGCTTTTAATTGTTAATTAAGCCTCACCCCCTGCTCCTCATTGGCTGTATGCCCATTTTACAGATGCCCCAGATGAGGCATCAGTAACTGTTAGCTGGGGAGCAGTGAGTCAGAGCAAGAATCCTGATTTCAAATCACTACAGTCACTCTGTGATACTTCTTTTCCTAGAAAACCTTTAAACTTGAGCCTTACAGAGGTAAAAACCATAAATTATCAGACTCTTCATTACTTCTAGGCATACCTCCCAAGAAAGGCAACAGGAAAAAATCCTGACATTCCTTTTTCCCCCTCCCTACCCACCTGGAAGCCACCAGCAATATCCCACTGAACTTAGTGGAGCCAATACTCTTTGCATTATCAATTATGACTGTCAAAGCTGTGTTGTCATTAGTTACAGAAGTTCTTTGTGATGTTCAGACATGTCCCTATGAACAGAGACTTTTACAGATCAAACTATTCAAGACCAAGACATTGATATTTTATGGTCTCTTATGTAGTTCAGGTGTTAATAAAAAAACAGATAATGACCAAATAATAAATTACCTAAATCAGGAGTTGAAAAGCTGTGGCTGTAGAGCAGCTCCCAAACCAACGCTGTCTCATGTGGCTGGCCACAAGGTATGTTGGTTTTGGGGCTGCTGGGTAATCTGAATCCCACGCTATGACCAGCCTGAAGCTGATGCCATCATGTCTTCAGAAAAGGTGCAAGATGATGCCTGTTGTCTTGCATTTGCCTTGATCATTGACTGCCATTCAACCCCCTCTCAGGCAAACGTTTGTAGATCCATTCAATAAATATGTCTTCAAGGCAATTTGCTGATAGCCTGTATTTCCATAAACTGCAGCAAACATCCACATAAAGGCATCAAAAGAGACTTTGGATATTCAAGATGTTTCTTGAACCTGAGCAATGGTTACAGCTACACAGGGACTTCTTCAACACATTTTATCTGTACTTTCTCTTCTCTAGGTTCTCTTGTTACCTCTCTCTCCCTTTAAAACACCTCCTTGTCCTTTTCAAGAAATACTCTATTAGCTTCACTTTTAGCTTCACTTTTAGCTTCACTTTTAGAGATTTTGGGCACTCATAGTTATTGCAGGCCAGAAATTTTAGATGCTGAGCCCTACAGGATAATGTTGCTTTATAAGAATGAAGTTGAAAATAATTTATCAAGTCTACTGTCCAGCTCACTACTACTACAGCAGTGTTCAGACTAATAAATTAACTAATGATTCCCATAATCCATTGATGATGGATTGTTCCACAGGGACTCAACAAGGCATCTAATTGTAACATTTTAAATCTATACACAGATGTATTAGTATCACATAAAATATATCCTGCAAATTGCCAGGGTATATTTACCAACCAGTAACGAGTCTGGGTGCTAACCAGTCTAGACACTGCATTCCCTCTTTTGGGTGGTAAGGGCTTTAAGATGAGGCTTTTGCCAGGATGAAAAACTCTGTGACAGTTAAATTTAAATTTTCTCAAGAAATGTACCTGAATACCAAAATGAGCTTGAATTCCCAGCTGGTATCTCAACTCAAGCTACCAGAAATAAGACCATCAGTGCAGTAAAGCAAGGATGTGCGCTGGCTGAAGGGCACATTTCCAAGGACATTAGCAGAGCTGATATTCAAATGGAATAGTCCTTACTCCCATGGCAACCACAGTTCTTCTCTTTGAAGCAAGAAAGCTATCACACTAGAAAAACATTCTTCTCACCTCAACCAAGTGCCACCAAAGCCGAGAGAAAGATTCTTCTATTGGTCAACTGGTTTTCTTATTTCTAGGGTTTTTCAAATATACTTTAATTTGTTTATGAAAGACAGCGCTCACAGCTTTGTGGGGATAATTTCCAGTCTGCAACCTATCAGAAACAGCAAATTAAAAGGAAGCGTCTTCATTACCCACCATTCTCTTATTTTCAACAAAAACTTGCCTATGCATGTGGTTAAAATACTATCCATCCATGGATGAGTATGCCTCATTTTACAAAATAGCTTGTCTCGGTGACAACAGCTATGACAAAAAATTAAATGTTCCAGGATGAAGGCATTTCCATCAATGCTCTTCTGTTTAAAATGGTAAAAGGGATTTTGTGGCATTGCTTTTATTCTTTCTCTCTCCTGCTCTCTTGGATACGGCTGCTAATTTGGGCTTCCCAGCAGGCCTTCAACAGAGAAAGCCAAAACCAGGGGGTAGATCCTCAGCCATTGGATGTTAAGAGCTCTGCTGAAGTCACTGAAGCTGTGACAATTTACACCAGCTAAAGATTTGCCTGCAGGGCTCAAAATGCAGTCAATTGTTGTGCCTCCTTCCCCTTCGCCACGCAAACTAAATCTTATGTATCTTGTACAATAATTCACTCCATACTATTGGGAAGAAGAGAGAACAGAAAGGGAGTTCCCTAGATTAAACATTTGCTATTCGAGGCTTGGACAAAAACCCACAAAACTGTGAGAAATAAGAATGCACCACATGGAAATGATGATGGAAAACCCCAGTGAATAAACACACCAGCAAAGCCTGTCTCTAAAGAACATATTATTGTAGGCTTTCTTAAAAAAAAAAAAAAAGAAAAGAATTTATGGTTGTTGCATTTTTTTTAATAAACATTTTCTTAATTTCTTGTATTCTGCTTTTTCTCTTCTCCCCATAAATCTCTCCCCTCCCTCTGTTGTCCCATATGTTCAAAAGGGAGACAGCACACTAGCAACCCGGCCAAGTACTATTGAAGAAGTATGCAGGCGCAGAGAGCAGGCTATGGGATGAATGGGAGGAGTGCCTCATTTTTTTTTTGCCTTGTGGATCATCTGGTTAGCATTGAAAGGGAGCTGATGCACTGTACCGAAAGTCCCGCTCACGTAAGGGCAAGTTATAAAGTCACCAACCGGTGCAGCGAACTACAGTGCACTCAGTCATCTGTGGGCAGAGGGCAGACCAGCTGAGCTGCCTGTACTGCTCCAGCGTGGGTCCCATGGGAATTACGGGGCACAGACAGCACTTTACAAACATGGCCAGCCTCAAGTGGGACCCTAACCAGTTGCTGCCTCGTAAACAGTGGGACTCAGAGTACCATTCCCCAAACCCTGGCCATGTCCTGGCTGCATGCCGGAGTGAGATAAAGGCAAGCTCCACCTGACTCGCCACCCACTTCTCCATCTTCCAAGGTTCTGGTTTCTAAAGGAAGGAAGGGAGGGAACCCAGGTGTATGTGGGCACCCCTCCACCAGTGGAGACACTCTTCAATCTAACACCATTCCTAGTCTGGGTCATCAAAAGACCAGGACCTTTGGGTGAACCACCAAAGGAATCCTCCCCCTGTAGCAGCCATGGGGAGTCCTCTCCCCTCTGCAGGGTTTAGGTACCATAAAACTGAATGAGGAGAAGTAATGAGATTCATTTCACCTGCCTAAAAGTTCAGCCTAGGTTCTTTCCATAGTCAAGAGACACATGCAGCTCCCTAGTAGTGTTCATCCCACCTAGGATGGGCTAGATGAGTTCATCCCACCTAGGCTGGATCACTCCTGAGAGGTACTTGTCTTTCTCCACTATCTCTAGAAGACATCTTAGATACTTTCAGACAGCTAAGAAAAGTGAGATGATTTCCATGCAGGTGCCAAAATTGGCTACTTTCATTCTTGCAATTTGAGTGATATGATTAATCGGTGGAATGAACTGACTCAGGATAATATTGAAGAAAAGGGATTAACAGGAGTCAAGACAAGATAAAGGAATTCAAGTTCTCTGCTGATGTAAAGGAGTGAAATTTATGGTTACTATCTGTACTGTCATTAGAGGAACATTATATTTCTATAAAGAAGCTTTGTATTCCAGTTCATGAAGTACAGAAAATGTGTCGATTGTGCCCAAAATGCCAGCCTAGTAATTTCCAGTCTGGTAGTTTTGACAGTTTTAATGAACGGGCTCAGCAAAAAACAAGGACTGGAATATAGAGATAGCTGTATTAGGCGGAGTGACAGGCTCTTTGAGAAAGACTGCAGAGGACCTGCCCTAAATATTCTTAGCCATTCTGTGCTAGTACTTCCTCACTTTCTTAAGCATGAAATTCACTTACATATTCTGAAAAGGAAAAAAGCGAGGGGTGGGGGCTGGAGAAGAAATTGGCATTTTTAGTGTACAAGCATATTTACATAATCAGGGCAAAAACCTGCATTTTAAAAATGCCCTAAATACATATTTACATGAGAGAATGCAATGATTCCAAAGAGGCTGATAATATGCATTTTAAGGATAGCTAACTACATATTTATACAACCAAGACAATAATCCCCATTAAGGATTTTTATTTTATTTTACATTGCCACATTAGAAAACTGAACAGTTATTAATCCATACAACTCCACATTAACTCCTAGATACTGCATGTCCTCAGGGCATTCCAGTACTAGCAAGCGTATGCTGAAGCCTAGAAAATTCCTCATGAGGAAAGGAGAGGTTCCCCCTCTCTCTGGGTTTTGCTCAATTATCAGTCATCTTCCGAGAGATCTCCTGGAACTGCAGTTTCTCTGCTGCCAAGTGGCATCCTGCTCGAGTCACTGCTGAGCTGCACCAAGGATGGGAGAAAGCACTTTTTAAACATCCAGATTCAGAACTGCATTTCTGCACGAATTGTGCCTACACGGGCACATGTCTGCTTGGCCTGGTCATTCCTGAGCGCAAATGCACGCATGGCAGGGAATCCCCTTTTCTCTTCTGGCAGGAAAACCCGGTCTCCTCGGAGGCGATGACAAACAGAGGGCATGTGGGAACACAGTGCTTTGGGTGTGACAAGGCAGGGGGAGACACGGAGATGGAGAGAACAAGAAAGGGTCTGTGCTGTCACCAGTAACAGCCTCTCCTAAAGAATTAAATGTTATGAATAGATGAATAATATGAAAAGGAAGCTTGCTTTCACTTCTCCATACCTTGAATTTTCCCCAGGAGAAAATCCTATCTCATTAACAGGTTGAGCAGTATTTTTATATATCTTTTTTCTCTTCCCTTCTCCCAGCCACAGTCCCAGCGACACAGGTATCAATGAGCATCAGGAAATGAGCGACACTAGGTTTTGGTTTCTTATGGTAAATCACCATTGATGATCAAGACAACTACTTCAGTGTACCCATGGGCACACCACTTTTTTTTTAAATAGACTAAAAATAATAAATTATGAAACATTTTAAAAATTAATGCCTGTTCCACTTTAAGCAGCTGTCAAATTCATCTGCTCCTCCTCCCCGCAGGAAAACATCTCTTCCCCAAAATATCAAAACCCTAAAGACAGTCAAATACAGAGCTTTGACTGGTGCGGAAGGACAAACATCCATCAACAAAAGTACTGGCTGTCTTTCCCATCTTTTCTGCATTACCCTATTTCCCCACGACTTCCAGCCCTGCTCCGTCGGCAGAATACCTCAACTCCCTCCAGCAACACACCCAGCTGCTGCTACGTGTGCTTCGTCCTCCCCCTTATCTGCTCTCAAAGGGCAAAGCCATGTACGCAGTTGAGCATTTTGCTGGGTTTGGTTTTGGGGGTTTATTCACATTTTCAGATTTCCAGTCTCTCTACATGAAGACAGGCCTTCTGGGGACGCCCTCATCTTAGACCGCACATGGGCAGAGCTTGGACAGGCAGGTGGAGGAGTCACTGGTACGCAGGAACTGGCCCAGACTAGCGGTGACGCTGTTCTTGGGAACAGTCAACAACCTTTTATCAGTCACCTCCATGATGTTTTTACAGCACCTTTGTTTGTTGGTTGAACTTCCTTAGGCATTTATTTTGCATTAGCTGTCTTTTGCTGCTGTTGTTCTCAGGCTCCTCATAATACTCCTTGCTTTTGCCGCACTGGCAAGCTTCTAGAAAAAAAAATTCCTTCTCTGACACATGCCCATCTTGTTCTTGTTCCTTTTATACTCCTCTGCATATTCTGCTATTGTACCAGGTCCAGCTCAACAAGTCCCATCTCCACTGATACCAGCCCTAATCATCTGGGAATCCAGGAAGAAAAAAAGACCAAACATGGGAAGAGACATCATTTCAAGGGATCTTCAGCATCTCCGGTCACTGCTAGGGTACAGGAGGATGCTGGGGACACACAACAAATTCACATCCCCTACCTGAAAGCAGTATCACACTATAATAAAATGGCATCACAGGCCACTGGACCATGGAAAAGAGAACGCTATTGAAAGGTTTTAAAGAGTTTTACCTCCTTCTTGAAAGAAGTATGGAAAAACAAGGAGTCTGGCGGTCACCATAATCTATGCTGCCTGGTAGGCAAACCTTTTCATAAACAGTTGTGGTAATGTCTTATTCAAATTAAGCAAACAATAGTATTCACACATACAAACACATGCACTGGAGAAAAGCTCCAAGCTGTGGCTATCCCCGACCGGTGCTTGCAAACACCTTACAAATATTTCTTTCTGCCATAGACCTGCTGGCCTGAGCACAATCAGTACATGGACATCAGAATGGAGACAGCACAGAAAATAACAAGCCTCAGCAGGGTCATCAAGGGAGAGATCGATCAAGAAGAAATTTAGGCAGCCAACACAAGCGGGCTGAGAAAGTAGTTGTGCTTTCAATAGCATACGTTTCTTGGGCCATAAAGCTGACACTGGGACTGCACACTTGCATTCCAACCCGACACATTTATTGGAGGAGTAGAAAGTTAATGCTGGCCTATTAACAATTGCTGTCCACTGTAAATCACTGCAGGACCTCCCTTGAAGCATACTGCCTCCCATTTATCTCACAGGCGTCAAGGAACCCTTTGCCCTCTTCAACTTGTTGTTTGGCTAATAAATCAAAACATTGCTTTTTGGGGAGATGACTGGCTCACAAAAGCCAGAGTGGAAAACAGACAACTCCATTTTAGGTTCAAAATGTGGCTGGAGGATATGACTTGATCCCAACTTGCCATAAGTTTGTTGCAAAGATTTGACTGAATTTTACTTCCCTTTCTGGAAAAAATCAGTGCTACTTAAGGTTCGTTCGTGCTCTGAGAGAGAAAGTGCTACAGAACCCAGCAGCTCTTCAGGATAGGATACATGCACAGATGTGCTACTGTTTGAAATGAATGGAAATTAACAATTTAGCACCAGTTTCCTATGAGTTGCTCAGATACAATTTTTCCTGCAGAGTTAATAAAGGACTAGAATGGCAGAATTTAATGCTGTAATTATAATTTCCATATATCTGGCTTATGCTGAAAAATTGCAAGAGTGCTATTTTTTTAACTAAAAAGCATCCTTTATAATTCATGTATTATTCAGGGGAAGACAAACTGATAAACAATTGTCATGGGAAATAGGAAGAAAAGTGTGGAGATGTGATATTTCTATGCATTTTCTCATCATCTGGACTCCAAGGACATGGTCGCATACGTTTCCTGATAAACTCACTCCTTCAGTGGTCAGTGTCATCTTCTCCTACTGACTACTGTCCCACTTAGTCAAACGGTAGGAAAAGAGCCATAAGCAAAAAAGCAACGGTGAAGCTCCTGTGGGAGAACACGGCGTTCACAATTCATACCACAGTGGTGGCCCCATGGCAAGACCTCACCCTGCTGCCCACACTGTCAGACAGGGGTGGCCCAGGTTGGTCTGGGAAAGGACATAAGCTCCCCTCAGGGCAGAGCAGGTGGGAAACTCTGTTCTGCAAACACGATGGGGGCATGAGCCATCGCACCCTTGCCCATCCAGGGGAGGATAAAGCCCTACAGTGTCACCCTTGCACATAGGAGAATGAGAAGGCAAGATCTGTGGTGTGTGTGTAAGGTCTGAGGGCCAGGGGTCAGGCATGTGCTTAAGCATCTGCCTGCAAGGAGGTGCTGGGGCCAGACTGAGAGAGGTGGAACAGCCGCCCAAGAGCAGCACGTGCTGGTGAGGGGAGGGGGGGTACCCGCAGACGCTGTCTTGATTTACTCACAGGCTGCAAACATAAAGCAGATATTTTTATGTTCTGTTATTAATGTTAACCACAAAACTAGAAAAGTTCTGCGCAGCCAGTAAAGATAGCAGTGTGAAACCCAGGACGGTCAAGCCACCACAGAAATGTGAAGTTGTAGAAAAAGTTAATAAATTTTGGAGGAATGTTTCAGGCTTACTCTGTTTCCAAGGGATCTGGAGATCCCCGCGTGCGTAGCTCACAGGCCTGGCCAAAGGGGGCTTGGACAGACTTCAAGGGAAATCTGCAGCTATCTCTGTCTCTGCTGCCAGGAGAAGTTTAATGGTGCCGTGCAACAAAGCGCTGCTGTCGACTGACAGAGGGATGGAAAAACAGATCAGATGCATGCCTGCCTCCAGGGAAATGTGCTGTAATCCAGGAGAGCCTTCCATCGTTGTGATAAAGCAACTCTCCTTTCAAAAGCCAGTTTCAAATTTCTTTTATCCAAAGTGGACAGGCAGTGACCTTCAACAAGGCAAAGTGCCGGGTCTTGCCCTTTGGTCACAGCAACCCCATGCAGCGCTATAGGCTTGGGGAAGAGTGGCTGGAAAGCTGCCTGGCAGAGAAGGACCTGGGGGTGTTGGTCAACAGCCAGCTGACTATGAGGTGGCAGCGTGCCCAGGTGGCCAAGACGGCAAATAGCATTCTGGCGTGTATCAGAAGTAGTGTGGCCAGCATGACCAGGGAAATGACCATCCCCTTGTACCCACCACATGTGAGGATGCGCCTCAAATACTGTGTTCAGTTTTGGGCCTCTCACTATAGGAGGGACACTGAGGTGCTGGAGAGTGTCCAGAGAAGGGCAATGAAGCTGGTGAGGGGTCTAGAGCACAAGTCTTATGAGGAGCAGCTGAGCGAAATGAGGTTGTTTAGAAAAGGAGGCTGATGGGAGACCTTATTGCTCTCTGCAACTATCTCAAAGGAGGCTGTAGCAAGGTGAGGGTCAGTCTCTTCTCCCAAGTAACACACAATGGGACAAGAAGAAATGGCTTCAAGTTATGTCAGGGGAGGTTTAGACTGGATATTATGAAAATTTCACTGGAAGGGTTATCAAGCACTGGAATAGGCTGCCCAGGGAAGTGGTTGAGTTGCCATCTGTTGAGGTATTTAAAAGACATGCAGATATGGTGCTGAGAGACATGGTTTAGTGGTGGAATTGGCAGTGCGAGGTTAACAGTTGGACCTGATGATCTTAAAGGTCTTTTCCAACCTAAACAATTTTGTGATTCTATGATAGAGTTGCGTTCTGTTGTGTCAGCAATATTGGCTTCATGAAGTACTACACTTTTATTTCAATGGACCTGGTAAGTCTGAAACCTGCTGTGATGGCTACCTGTGCCATCATTGATCATGTTAGCACAAGGCCCAGCCCTGCTTCATACTTTTCCCAAGCCAGCAGTTTCCATCTCCTCTCACATCAAGAGAGTATCACATTGTACTACCAAGGAGGTAGCTGTGGAAAGGGAAGAAGAAGAAACAAAGAGACCCGGTCACAGCTGGCCAAGCCAGGGCAGACCCATATTTCCCTGCTAACACTCCGGGCCGTGGTTACTCTTTTTATGGACACTCTTTGATGCTGTGCGCACTTGGCCTTGTTTTTAAAGACTGACACTTATATTTCTATGTGCCATTGGATCTATTTGTCTGAAAAATTAATTACAAGTTTAGGAGCACATGGAAACAGCACAGATCTTCAGAAGCTACATTACTGAAAAAAGAAAAAAAAAATCAAACACTTAATCTTTGCAAAAGAAAAACAAAATGTGAGCAGGAAAGAAGCCTGTGCTTTTGAGATACTAAAAAAGGGAAAAGGCAATGATTTAAAAAAAAAAAAAAGTTATAAATAATTTTCCTATTATTCACGCAATACAGCTGGATAAAAAGTTGTTTTAAAAAGGTCTTTTAAATGACTTACAATATGCACAGCTAAAAGGTTTATTTTTACCATTCTGTTTTTAGATAAAAGTTGTTTTGCTGATCAGAACAATTACGCTTATAATGGGGAATAAAAGGAACTGGTTACCTACTGATACACAAACCACTGATGCTGGAGGTACAGTCACTATGCAGCATTCTGCTACTTAAATTGGTTTCATCTGTGAATTTTATTTCCCAACAAAATGTATATACTTTTTTTTATTAGAGGCTTTCCATTGCCCTTTGCAGTTAATACTTGTTTTTATAACTGTGGAACAAGCAGGAAAGCTTTCTGTTTCGGGAAATAGAAAAAAAAATAGGGAGTATAAAAAGCAAAATAGGGGCTACGATTTACAGCTAAAAAAGAAAAAGTAATATCAAAAGTTGGGCTAAACACTGACTTTTCTGTTGCTACCAATGGCAAATGCTGTTGCACACAATGATTTGTGCCACGTTCATCTTACGATTTGTGCTATGTTCAAAACCCACCAGTATCAGCTGTTGCCAGAAACAGGGAAGCAGATCACACACACTACTGACTGTCACAGTTCTTATATTCCTAGAAGATTTTATTCCATTGGTATAATTGGAAACTTCTTACACAGTATCTATCCAGAAGGACTGCATTTTAATTATCCCTCATACGGCTGGCTGGATGTTGGGTGTCTCAGTAGTTTTCCTTGCGCTCTTAATGTTGTCTTATTGCTTAAGGCTGTACAGATCCCTTGAAAGCATCTAAACTATAGAAACGTTATCTCTTGGAAAAGTAAAAACAAACCAAGATTTGGGTTCAGGACAGCTTAGCAGAGTGAATTCTTATTCATAATCTTCACATTCTTGCTGAGGCTTCAGTTTATTGAATTCCCCGACATTTTTCTCTTGCTCTTTGATTAATAAAACTCACTCCAGGTTTCCAGGGTACTGTTGAAGCCTATGTTCTTGCAGTATCCATGTTCAGCAGCATTACAGCGTGTGGAGAAGAAATGATGAATAAGTACAGTAGAAGAAAGAGAGGGACAATACAGAGACACCAAGTCTTCCCTGGCTTCTAAAGGGAAGTAACCTCTTACAATGAGATTGTCAAAGAACTAATCACACAGCTTTATTCTGTTTTCTATGTCAAACAAGAGTCAACTGCTCCTCAAAAAGCACGGCTATAGCAGAAGAGTAGTGAGGTAGGACCACCTGCCCTGGAGTTGGCTTTCTCTTAGCTTTCATGGAGCATGAGCTGCAGAAGCACTTTCTCTTGTTATACAAAACAGGTTCCCAAAATGAAAATTAGACTTTACAATAGGTCTTAGTAACTCATAGACTTGAGCAATTCTGGCCTGGTAGGACTCTGAGGAGAACAGCAGGCAGTGTGTGGCAAACAAGATCAGAGTTAGCCATGGTAATTATAGAGGCATGTCAAAGGTCTCAGTTTCTTCACTTGGTGAGAGCATAACCTTCATTTTGCAAAAAAATATATTCCTATTCCCCACAGCTGTAAAGGAAATATTTACAAATGAGCCAAAGAATAGGTGTCTGCCTCCGCCTGTAGGAAGCCTGCAAGAAATTGTTTCACATGGTGTAAGCAGTCCCTGTTCATCTTAACCTCAACCACAGTTAACGTGTGGGGATAGCAAAAGAGCAGGGCTATAAGGGTGCCATGTGAGATACATGGAAGGTTCCCAGTGCCTTAATTAATCCATGACTCATGACAGTAATTTAAATGTAGCTTCTCCAACTCGGCTTACAATGTTTAGGCATGAATGAGAGGGGGCAATGTGTACTACCATAGCCGGTGCTGTAACAGAAGACTTAAGTTTCTGGGCTGTCAATTTGGTAATATCTATTAGCACTACATTCACTTCAAAATTAATTTGAAAACAAACAGCTCAGGTAACGCTAACTTTGGGATGTTACAGCTTATTATCAAAACCAGAGAAAACAAAACTGCACCATGCACAGTTGGAGATCCCACAGGATCCCAAACCAGGATCCCATGGTGCCTTTTAAAGCAAATTGTTAAATCAGGACTATTCATGTCACTACAGAGCTGTCAGATGATACAGTTCCCAGGTTTCCACATTCTCTCTCTCTTTTGCACACAAGTACGTACACAAATACTCCCACAGATTCAACAGAGCTCCTGCATACACCTCTGCCAATCCCTTGCTTGCATATGTATGACTTCCACTAAAACTGGCAGGAGTTCAGTGAGAAAAAGAATGTATTTCTCTCTGTGCCATAATGCATGCGGCAGTGCTTTCTACCATTGCCATTTGTTGTTTATGAAAAATTCAGTTTATGTGAAACAGTTAGGAATATTGAAAAATGAGAGGGAGAGAACATCAGGAACAAATATATTTGTCTATGACCCTTTGGAAAAGTAACGTTTAGTAAAAGAACAGCAACTCTCTCCATTCTGAACTCAAGTGAGTCCATCAATAATCTAAAATAACAGGCTATAATTAATTATTAATATAATAAATTAAATTATCACAAGCTTGCACTAGAAAATTACTTAAACACAAAAACAAAATACAGAAGGGTGGGGAAGGGCTGGGGTGGAGGCAAACTAGGCTTCTCTCATGAAATCTCCTCCACATTCAGCACCCTCCCACCAACTTCAAGGCTGTGATTTCTATCCTGAACTTTACCAGGTTTCGTTCTCAACTCACTGCGTGAGATCAGAAAAATTTCCAACAACTCCATTTCTGCCAAAGAGGGAAACCCATCACCAAATTCAGACTACGGTTTGATATGCCGTGTCTTTGATTCGGCACAACACTGTGGCATTGTAGACTTTTTTTAATGCAAGAGTAAGAGCCATCCAAGGTATTTTTAGCATCCCAGAAGGATGTAAAATACCTTTCATTGCATTAAGTTGGAGGAAGGCTTGTCTTGCTGATGAGATGCTGCATGAAAATACCTGTGACCTGAGCTCAGTTCCTCAGTCCCCCATCCTATGGGGATCACTGTTAACCAATAAGGTGAATACATCTTCTTTCTCGCAATTTTGAAAGATTTGTCATTTTAGACTTTGGGAAAAGAACTAAGTGATCATGGCATGTATGCCCCAAAAGACACTGCCATATGAGGCTCTGTCATGTTATAAAAACATAAAATAATTTTTAAAACTTTGACATCTTCCTCTTAAAGGACAAATGTCCATAAAGGTAAAGTAGTGCTCTAAATACTGTGGGGAGCAGCGCAACAGAAGAGAGGAAGACGAGGAAAATTACACCTGTACCCTGATTGATGCTTGCCAAAACTTGCTCTTGTTCCCACACGCATGGGGATGGGCTCCATCAAGGTGGGGGGCAGCAGGGGGTGGGACAAAGCAGGGTAAAGGACCCATGCAACGAGGCAACAGCAGCAGCAGGCAGGAACACAGGGAAATAAACAGGGAAAACAAACCCAGCGCACTCTAGATAATCGTTGGGTTTTGTTCTTGCAACAGTTTCCTGAAGGGGTGAGATAATTCAGTATTTATCCTCTTTGAAGATTTCAGGCTGATGGCTGGTTAAGCAAACCTGTTAGAAAAGGCACGGAGTCCAAACTAAAACATGAGGAGATGCCAGTTGAAGAGGTCTGCTCTGGATTTGTGCAACCCAGCCATCACGGTGCAAGATAAGGAAAACCAAGAATGCATTTTCTCTGACCACAGAGACCCTGTAGGTTTAATTTCTCAATGGTGCTCCAGAAACAATTCTTCATCCTCACTCAGGTTTGAATCTTTATTTTTTTCCACATAATTTCCAGCTCCCCAGAGCTCTTTAACTTTTCAAAACCCTCCCGTTTTCATGAGGATTATCTCTCCCTTGTTGCGGTTTTGAAGGCATTCAAATCCCAGATACATAGCACTGTGGTTTGAAAGGTTATTTTCCTCTTTGACTGATCATTCTTGACCCATTACCCTCCCAGTGCTGCCCAGTGCAATAGCAATAACATTTGTCAAAAGTGGGAAAACAGATCACAAGACAAAACATATACATCCATCCGTAGATCTTTATCTATTACATAGACTTACTACAATGCAAATAACTGCCGATATAGTGTGCTCCCAAATATAAATCCAATATGGACATAAAATACACACCCACATATACCCCTCCTTTCTTCTGTGTGGCCGTGTTGAATAGTCTAGAGCTGGACCCCCAAAATAGCAGCTTTTTTCCCTTTTCTATATGCAGTTTCCACAAAGGTCACCCAGCAGAGCAGCAGGGAGACCTGAGTTGTGGCCAAAGCGATGGGGGTAACTGGGGCAGGGGGTATTCAGTGCCTTACTGTCACATACCAGCTCCCATCAAAATACACTGGCCTTCAGTCTCTAAAAGAAATGGTGGTCACTGACATCTACAGCCACCCTGTACATCTGAATAAACATTCAGCAAACTGACTGGTGGCCCAGCTTTGTGAACTGGGACTTCATGTCCAAATCCACCTGACCTAATGTTAGACATCTACTTCATGGTCTGAGGTGAGAAACATGGTTAAGTTGGTCCCTCCTGCAGCTGGAGGCGAGGCACTGTCAGAAAGCAGCTCAGATCTAAAGTCAAGGGTGACCGCATTGCTCATTTGGGACCTTCTGTCAGGTGGGATGAATCCAGGTCTTAATGAACAAGTCTCTTTGTCTAGCAGTACCTTTTGAAGATCAAAGGACTGGGAAATCCTGAATGGCAAACTTGCAACTCTGCACCAACCTAACATGAACATCCAGAACGCAAAAAGACTACAGTAAATCTCTGACTTTTTTTGTTCCTTGGTTTATTCTTCTTGGCTCTGGTCTACATTTCTTGGAAAATTCCTCCATCTCTCTGTTGGCAGATCAGTTCTACACTTGTCACACACATGCTGCTTTAGCAGACGAATAACTTAATTTTCCCCACAAAACAGTAATGTGCTACAGAATGGATATTTCTGACTTTTTTAAGCAGTAAAAAGTCTCTTACTCAACCTGTTTAGTAGGTTAAGTGGTCATTTTATATTAAAAAAATAAGCAAGTATGCTTTGCTTCCCTATTTCTCCCTCCCTCCATTTTAATCTGATGTTTTAACAGTTTCAGGATCAGGGAAGTGGTTATTTTTGGCATAATATTTAGAAAGACAATCTTGCAATAGTACTCTCTACCAAGTGCCCAAATGAACAGAGCTTATGAATGATTAATATAACAGCAGTGAGATAACCCTGACAAGTACATCTGGTGTTTGTTAACTGAAGATTATTTCTTTTAAAGTTTTAATTGGGCCATGTTAATTGGATGCTTTTCTTCAGTAGACATATTTCATATCACAAAGTGAAGCCAGGTTTTGTTCAGCAAAACTGTAAACATGCAATTAATCACAGAAAAACATGGACCGCTCCTTACACTTGGAACACAAGAACCCTCTAAGTCATTTTCTCAGGGTTTTACTCCCTAAAAATCAAGTCGACTCACATGGCTGAGGTCTTGTATAATGGTCTGAAAACTGAGTGATGCCTCAGTAATTACCATGAGCCTGCACAGCACTGGCAAACCTGTCAAGAGCCCTTCTTGGTACAAATACCCTGTGTTCTTCAGCAGGAATGTCTCTATGAGAAATGGCTGACAAGAACAGGACTGTGACATCTGTAGGTTTCCCTTTCCTGACAGTGCAAAATATCACCTTGCTTGCTGAAAAGAAGGCTGCGGCTCTGCTTTTGTGCCAAGGGGGTCTGAGCCACTCAGGAATGGCTCTGCTGGTGTTCACGAGGAGTATCTTCTCATAGCACTGTGACCAAAGCCAAGAGGGTATTAAAGCACAGAGGGTAGAGAAAATGTACCACCATGTGATCTAGATTATTCAGGGTAAGATTGGAAACTTAAAAAATACTACCAGAAAGGCTTCACAGGCCCTTTCTGCTTGGCAGCTGGGTTAGTCAATGGCACGGGGACTGCGGGAAGTGACTGAGTCAGTGCCAGTCCCATCCACCCATGGAAGTGATGGGAAAATGGGAGAGCTTCCCATCTACTGTGATACATTTTCATGGGTTTGAGTTTCAGCTTTTCAGCTTATCACCCTCTCCTTCCTTTCTCCCTCCCTCCCTCTCTCCCTTCCTTCCTCCTTCCCTTCCTCTGTCTTTTAATATTTTCTATTTTCCATTTTGTTCTCTTCTTTCTCTTTTTTCCTGTTCCCTCCCTTTTCCTTCCTTCCTTTCTTTCTCTTTCTTTTTCTTTCTTTCTTTCTTTCTTTCTTTCTTTCTTTCTTTCTTTCTTTCTTTCTTTCTTTTCTTACTTCCTTCCTTCTTTCTTTCCTTCTTTCTTTCTCCTCTTTCTCTCTTTCTTTCTCTTTCCAAAATTACCTCACACTATTGCATAAAAGACACATGCATAGGCAGTTACAGTAGAACCACTGACTGATCTGTACCTATGGAGGCTTTCCAGGGCTCTATACAAGCTCCTTTCACAATGAGAGCACAGTGTTGTGAAAGAAAATGAGAAATCACAGGAACAAAATTATTAATGGGAACAAGTTCTATTTTTGCTTTAGAATAAGAAGAGATTTTAATCTATAGCTATGATGTAGAACTACATAAAATATGTGTACGTTTTACTGGGATACACACACACACACTCAGCACAGACCAGAGCACTATCATTTTCTGGTAGACTGAAATTATGACTGTATTCAAGTGCCTACTGCAGTGTGTAGGTATGATAATGCTTTTACGTGAGTGGCTACATAGCTATATGGAAAATAGCTATATAATGTCTATTCTCATTACGTGGTAGCCGTAAAGCTCATTTGCACTGAATTAATTAAGTTTTTCCTGTTCCAGATTCATGCCAGCAGGAGTTATGATTGATTAAAAGTAGTTCCAGCCATGATCTCCTGGAACATGTGTCAAAGGTCTGCAGCTGAGTGCTCATGTAAATTAGAGTACTACAATTTGCCTTTCATTAGCCATCAGGTTTTGGTTTGAAATGCCCCCGAGGAAACTATGACCTACTCCATGATCTGTAGAAAACACACTTTACTCCTATAGGCCCAGTTCAGGGCAGCGTTCAGCACAAGTCTGTTTTTAAGTTAGTGGATACACTCTCTCAGGAGAACTACTCATGCTTAAAGCCATGCTCCTGCACATACTTGCTGAACCCAGAGCTGAAAGCAGATCAGCCTGAGAAACCAAATACGTGCTCCATGATCACTTTTGGACATCCAAAGGCTTTTTTTTACATTTTAGCATGGGCGAAAAGACAAATGACACACATTTGCAGGGGACTAAAATCCAGAATTACTTCATCTTTGCTACATGTCTTCCAGATTTCCAGCAATAGCCAAGACAACTGAGCACTAAGGACCCTGGGGAGTCAGAGTTCTCTGGCAGCACCAGAACAGAAACCATGCTAGGACCATGGACATAGGACTCCCAGATCATGAACTGGGTGGGGGACCCAAAGCAAGCAAGAATCCACAGAGCCCTTGGAGACCTGTTTGAAGACCTGGGCCCGACAGCAAGGCTCCCTCCACAATCACGATGAAGATGCCAGAGGAACCAGCTGGCTTGGGAGTCTGGGAACCATGAGGTCCATTTCCTTGCAGCAGAATATCCAGCGGGGATGTCCTGGAGCTAAAGATCCCAAAAGTCCCCGCAGTCCCCACTCTGATGCCATCTTTCAGGCAGATTTCTAAGTCGCTGGGCAGGTAAGCTGGCAGTAAGCCTGGGAGGTTTCTGAGAAAACCTGGCTGGCAGGAAAGTTTCAAAACCCGCCTGACAGGCAAGGTCACATTGGAGCTTGGGGGAAAGAGGTTGACTGACAGAAAATCAGCTGAAAGGAGCATGTTTCCATATGATGTTTTACATCCGAAAAAATCAGCATATTCTAAAATAAAAACATTATTTTGAAAAATTTCTGTCATCTCTACTTAAATGTGTATAATCTGCCACGATCTCGCTTTCAGCCCTACAGAATTGGGTTACCGTTTGTTTGCTGCAGAAAGCCCTAATTGGAGTAACTTCTATAGCAGATTGTTTCTCCAAGCAAGCTTCATTTGGCCATGGAAAATGATACACTATTTAGCTCCACCATGGTGCATGCTATGTCAGATCAGAAATATGATAAAAGGCAAATATTCCCATAACATGAAATACTGTCTTTTGAAAACAAAATCTGTGGGATACACAGGTTACGCAATGCATCCTACAGCTATCAAATAACTGAGCGGCAGCAGCTATGAAATTCCACTCCACTACCTAGACCTTCCTTTTCCACCATTAAGTTTTGCATGAAGAGCTCACCCTACCAGGTTGTAGCGGTTAAGAAATACCATTGAAATCTGCCATCCAAATTTTAATAGGGTTTCAGCCACTTCAAAGCTGTTCGTTTCTAACAGTTTTAATCCTTTTCAGCCGCTAGCTGTCTCTCCGCCAAAGTCAAGTCAATTAGTTAAGAAGTTATTAGAAAAGCCCTCAGATATGAAAGCCACGCTTTAAAGTCCAGGTCTTTTGTGGCCTCTCTCAAAAGACAGGGCTGCTACTTTGGCACGGTTTCAGCCCCTTGGTCTACCTGAAACACAAATACGAAATCAGCCTGACTCATCTGCTTTGTCTGATTGCATCCTCCGCCACTGGAAGAGGCTTTCTCCCAGAAAGCAGACGAGCAAGTACCAGTAGAGCAGCAGCCACAGCTTTCATGGTGGCGACTGAATAACGAAGTGGTTGCTTCAGCAGACCTGCCACGACAAAGTCATGCATAATTTTTAACGTCTTCAGGGATGCCGCTGTGCCCTAGACTTGCACAAAAGCCTTGGCGATCAGTGGCAAGTTCAGTCCCAGTCGATTCTCCATGTCATGAGTCACCCCTCACCCCAGGGCCAAACGGCGTGCACTGGTTCACAACTACTCTCACTGTGAGGTCCAGAGATCTCCCTGCCAAGAGAAATATTTGGCTTGTTTCTGACTGGAGCCCTGAATGCAAACTCTTATACCTACAGCGTGGGTGAAGAGCGGAGCCATGCCCCAGGGCAAAGCAGGGAGTGAACCAACCTGACAGCACAGAAACACCCAGTGAAATTTATTTTCATTTTTGGCCCATCATCTCCACTGAGCTTATCTTGTGGTGCCACACAAGCTGTAACTCATGCCAAGACTCAGAATTTTCGCACTTCTAGGCTTGCTCTGAACAGAACCGGGCACCCTAACGGCAGCAAGGCTTGTCCCGGGGGTGCCACCATGTGCACCGTGCTCCCTGGATATCACACAGTCTTGATGTGCCAGCCCCAGCTGCACCATGGACAGCTGGCACCCCCGCTGCTGCCACGCTCACGGCTGCCAAACAGAAGGGGTCCCCTTCCTCTGCAGTGGTGAAACGTGGCATTTGCTGCCGAGGTGTCCCATCCTCTCACCGAGTCGCACCTCGACAAACAGCACACAAGGGGGTGCAAAGCAAATCTCATCTGTAAGACGCAGTCTGACGCGATGCAGAGACGGTGCATTGGAAATTGTCTACCAGGTCCTTTTACTAAGCCCGTTTGCATCCCAAGGCAGGCTGTCATCAAACTTGGCATTGCGAAATAGAAACTGGCAGGGACCAAAGGCAAGAAGCATGCGCCCGCTGCAAGTACTTCCTCACACATCCCCGCATTTTGCATTGCAGCACAGCAGCAAATGATTATATCAAGCAACCAAAAATTGCTCAAATTACACATATTTACCCCCACAGTAAGTCAGAATGGGAGTTGATTCACTCATCACTCCAAAGAAACTGGATGGAGTGACTAATGCGGAAATGATCATAATTTTCCCTGCCCTTAATTTTGAAACTGAATTTAAAAACATACAATCTGATGATGGAAAAAGATGGGTTGTAAATATTTTGATATGGCAGCATGAAAAAGGAGGCTGAGTGTTAAAAGACTTCATAGCAAGAAGCAGGAAGGGATGCTCTTATTGTACTTGCAATTTTCACACGGATTGTGCAGTGTCAGAAAGATATTGTCAAAATAGAAGAAATTTGGAAAATAGCAAAATGAGTCCGGGCCAGAAGCAAGCTGAAGTGAAAAGACTGGGAGAGCTACCATTTCTGCTGCAGAAATGGTGAAAAGATGACTCTTCAAATTGCAAGTGCTGTAAAGTGTAAGCAAAAAAAAAAGAGGCTGCGCCACAAGAAGCGGGCACAAAAATTGCTCTCTGCAGCCTGACTCTGCAGTTTGGGCCAAGCAAGAGCCAATGGAGACAAACAAAACACCGAGGAGAAATGGAGTCGGTACAAATAACTGTGGCGTGGGAGAGGGTCCTCTGCCTGGTGGGGGATAGGGACGGGTCTGGCTCCGCACTGCCTATCTGCCCCAGGGGACGGGGATGGCACCGCCAGAGGACACGGTTGTCCTTGATCTTCTGGGAGATGAAAAGATGACTAGATGCAGGGAGAGGAGGCTGGGGAGGGGAGATGTCGCTTGCTTCTTGCCTGTTCTGTTAATCAAGATATCTGCTTCTGCAGCACGATGACTGTGACCGCTCTGCCAGGAACGATAAATCGGGGGAGGAGAGCGTGCACCACTTGGCTGCCCGCGCCGCCATCCCCCAGGCCAGCCCCTCCACACCTTCTGGCACTGCCAGGGCCCCACCAGCCACATTTTGGCTCCCCTTCCTTGCCTTGTGCCGTGACAGCAATGCAAAAGGGGTGGCTTTGGAAGAAAGGTAGGAGCCTCCTGGGCAGGGGTGGGCAGAAGGATGCAGGGATAGCTGGTCAGTGGGGCTGCTACACAGCACTTTTGGGCAAGAAATACACTTTGCACAGAGAAGCAGCCTTGGGGAAGGCAGAGGAGACAGAAAGAATGGAGCTTGCTCCCACTCTCTTGCAGATCTGTCACCGAGGACAACAAGGATCCATTTCCCAGGTTTTGAGGTCCACTAGTAGGCTTTGGGAACAGAAAAAATATCCCCTCTCTCCCCCAAATATCCACCTGCTGGTATTGGCAGATTTGGAAGAGGCAGGTGGAAAATGTCCTGCATGTGGAGGCACAGGAACCCACCATCACCTCAGCATCACTCTCGTGTACATAGGGTACGTTTTCCAGGATTCCCTAACACCTGATGCCTGATTCCCTGATGCTAGACAGCTGCTCACAGTGACCATTTTGCCCTGAGGTCCAGGACAGTGTGTCATGACCCCAGGACACCATGATGCTTGCTGCTATAGAAGCAATGCACGTATACCCATGGTGAAACACCATGGTGATGACGTCAAAGTCATCAGCCCTGTGCCCTGGCCCTGGGTTGTTGTACTGCTGTGGACATATCTCAGGAGACAACATAAGATTGCTATCTTTCAGATGACTCCACAATTGCAATCAACACTGAGAAACAGCTCCTGAGAAACAGGAGGGCACATGGCTGGAATGATGGGTTGGTAGAGCTCTTTAAAGGCTTCACAGTGTCATCCTGACCTGTAGAGAGCCTGATGTTTCAATGCCAACTTCATTAAGCATACCTCTATTTCAGACAAGCCCCCAAACAATCTTTTTTGTGCGTGTTTTAATTTAACGGGAAAACATCTGGCTGCTAACGATGCTATTGTCATTGGAAACATAATTAAGACTTTTTTTTTCATAAACTAAAAATAATGGTGAGTGGTATTCAACAGCCTGGAATCTTTATGCTGTATGTATAGGAGTCATGATTTTTCTAAGAAGATGGCTGTTTGAAGTGTGTTTATAAGTCTATAAAGAGAGCTAAATAGCAAGCATTGATGTTAATTGCAGAGCTGACAAGTTGTTCCACCCTGTTATTATGCTGCCCCCTTCCACATGATCCTAATTCATAAGCTATCTGAAAAGTTGTTTTGTTTGGGTTTAAACAGACCTCCCTTGGTGGGGAAAAGCTCACTGTGGTCTGCAACTAACCCTGAGACGGAGCTCACTAAAGTCTGTCACTTGCTCATGACCCACGTTTCGGCCTCAGAGTGGCTCTGAAGTCCTGGAAGTGAAGTGGATGAGACAGGAAATGCAACCCCTCAAAACTGTTACCTGCCCCATGCAAAATCCTATTGGGATTTTGGGTCAAACTCAGCTCTTTATCCAGTCCTCAGAGAAGGAAAGGGTTGGGGAAGGTCTGGGAGTTTTACATGCACCATCACTGACTGTAAAAGCAATACAAGTAAGGGGCTCAGCTCAAGCGCGGTTCCAGGCTCCCTACAAAACATTCTCTTGACACTGCAGCAACACTATGGCTGCCACAAGTCAGCTGACATCTACAAGTCTCAAAAAGACAGTGGATGGTGACAACCAGGGTGATGCATGTAGGTTTCTGGACCCACAGGAAGACTAGCACTGGGGAAGGACATTTTGCTCGTGGCCAACTACCTCTCTGACTATGAGATGAAGAGCGTGATCACAGCCGAAAATCCACTCTAAGTCTACACTCATTAGAGAGACAGTCTGCAACTGGGAGAGGGCAAACGGATCAGCAGAGAGGGATGGCACTACTGCTAACATCTTAGCTATGCTGCTGGAAAATCTGGGATTAGGAAGCACCATAGGTTCTGTGTTTCATCTGCATGCTGAAGAGCTGCAACATACATGGACCACATTTCCACGTTGAAAGCTGAAAGTCTCACCTTATCCCATAAATACACAAGCTGGAGCGTACAGACATTTGTCAAATACCACAGGATTTGCAATTGGACATGCTGGCCTCACAAGGCTCTCTGTCCGTTCAAGAGAAGGGATTTTTAGTTCATCAGTAGGTAGCTACAGGAAGAACTACCGAAGTGGGAGAGTAATTGTCAGGGTGAAAAAAAAACACAGCAACAACAACAACACAAAAACAAGAGGCCACAAGAGGAAGCGAAGGTTTCCACTGCTGAGGAAACAGGAAACTAAGACTTCCTGCTTCTTGCTGGACCAGAAATATCACAACTTCTGTCTCTCTAGAAACATTGCAGACCTTATGCATTTGGTCTTGTGTGGGACATTGTGTTGACAAAAGCAAGCACAGAAATGGGGCAGAGGAAAGACACACGCAGGCTGGTCTTGGCTGGGGAACATCTAGGTGAGAGACTCCACCAGTGTTCTATTTACTCCAGCATATTTGCTCAGTAACACCATTCCGGGAAGATTATCTGGCTAATACTGCAATGGTATTTTCCCTGGCTTGCTCATCCCTCGTACATAATCATACATTGTCAATTATAACCACACTCTATTTATAGCTCATCTTATACAGTTAATGGATACAGACTGAGTGGGGTTCTCCTTTTCCTTCCCTTGGAGAGGACTTATTTCACAGGAATGTTTTCTCCTTACTCCTCTTGCCTGAGCACAAGGCAACGCGAATACTGATGCTGCTGCCCAGGGACTGCAGCTCTGACATGAACTCTCACGCACCTGAGAGATAAGCATCCTTTCCCTCTGTTTCTTCACAGTCTCTGAAGAAATGGAGAAAGCTCTTTGCTTAATTCAGTCAAGACTGAGATCAACATCCATCGTGTGCACCATCAAAGAAGCCTGCCTGTTTCATCTCTCCTCCGACACAAACCCAATAAAATACTGAAGAGGGTCAAGTTGAGCAGATGAGGCAGATCACCCTGGGCTGTTATGGTGGAGTTATGGAGGTTACAGTTATGGTGGAGAAAACACTTTCCATGTGCAGCCATATGTACAAAATCTTGTGTGATAAAACCTAAAGAAACAAACACAACACAAACCACTGAAGGGTCAAAGCACCCTTACTTGGCTTGAAGGAAATCACTCTACTGACAGGGAAGCACGGAGGAGCTGGGAGCTTCCTACCCCGTTCTGGTGACTCCCTTTCCAGCTAAGGAAGCTTCAGCACACTAGCAAGGGCCACGCTTCTCTCCTTCTTCTCCCCTTTAAGAATTCTTAGATGCTTTTTTGGCATTTGGGGAAACAAAAACTGGCTTCCACATGTGAAAAGAGAAGATGCACTCCTGCAAAGTAACAAGCATGTTCGATTCCTACTGACAGAACTGGCTTTTTAAATAATACACTATCTTTGCTGACTGATACATGTGCTGACAGGTTATATTATTTGAGAATAACATGCAAGGAAGTTTATTTAACCATAATCCAAACGGACAGAGTTAAGGTTAAATGCTATTGTTTGGCTTTTGAGAGATTAAGTTTAGGAATTTACCATTCTCTTGATTTTTTTTATTTACAGAACATGTCAAACTGTAAAGCATATCAGCACATGCTGTCAAACAAGATACTCAGTATACACAAGAGGGTGATGTTATAACTTGCAGAGATGATGACAGTGTCGCTTTTGTATTCAACAGACATCCATCCGGTAGCGCAGGACAGATCTTCCATTTGTTCAATCAACTTAGTTTACAGAAATACAGATGAATGATGCTTAGCTGTAACCAAACTCATGCTATCTTCTATGGCAGGAGCCATAGCAACCACTTGTGTACTGCCAAAGGTTTGGTTTAAAACATACACCGACACTCTGCAGCAGAGACCCACCAGTGGGAACAAACATAACAACATTCCCTTTCTCAGTCTGGGGAGAAACACATACAAGAGGATGACAAGGGCAGCCAACAAGATGGTTTGACTCTAAAACTAGTTGACCTTGGCCACGTCCCATTGAAAGGAAGGCTCTCCACAAGCCGTGAAAGCGATGCTCCTACATACACCCTCTCCTGATGTACACATGCCCCCCCTGCAGAAGCAGAAACGATGGGGAATTGCTCATTTAGGGCAACACAAAGGGCCCTCTGCCCTGTTTCTTCTAGGTCAGTGGGCAACTGCTGTTGTTAAATAGGGGTTTAATGTACAAACTGCCACTCAGTTGTTTCTGATTGTCCAGAATGTGTCTTTGTTTAAACACATAAACCCCCATCTGGTACCCATTACCGGCCCGCTTCTTCATCTTGTGCGTGGGTAACTAAACACAGAAGCCTGTAGGGAGGGTGAGCTTGGCTTGTCCACATGGCCCTGCAGCTCCCTCACAGAGCCAGCCAGGCACCCACAGCCGTCTGCTCGCCCTGTCAAGGAACTGTCTTCATTGCTAAAAAGGGACAATACGTTAACGCTACCAAAAGGCGGGCTTTCCTTTGCCCAGGAAGCCAGACCTCTGAGACAGGATTAGCAGAGACCGTGTTTCAGACAGGCGTGTTTTAGTAATAACAAGGCGTGATCACGGGCAGAATGACTGAAGTGGGGTGAGCCCAGCCGAAAAGGTTCAGACCCGCATTCAGAAGCCCCACATCTGGACTGCAACGCGTGTTTCACAGCTCCCCACCTTTTCTTCTCTCACACACGCATCTAAAGGTGCCTACAGCTTGCATCAGCATTGTAGTAGAAACCCACGTACTTTATTCTGGGTTCACGCTCAGACATGTGCCTCAGCAGGCTAACACACTCCAGTTCTGCCAGGTTCAGCAACCTTCCCCTGGCCTTTCAGAGGCTGAGTTTCATGTACCTGCACCAATTACTTCTGATTTGACACAAATCACTGTCATAGCTATCTTACTTCGAGAAGAGGTTGTGGAAGAAAACCCACCCCAATCCTATGCTCACAGAAAGGTGGGTTTTTTTCTCCAAACAGCGCAGGCTGCAAAAACATCCATCTGTCCTGATTATGGCTCCCAAAAATGTCCGTCCATTTTAAAATGGCAAAATGAGACGGGTTATCTCCATGTTCAAACTGATGCACATACACATACTTTTTTAAAACCCTGCAGTTTACATATTTGTAACCAATTGTATAAACAGTTAGTATCCTCCTAAACTTTGAGCTGAAGCTCATGCTGTCTGCCACAGAAGGCGACACTCTCCTTTTTCCTCCGGCCACCAGTGTATGACGAGTGCTTAGAGAAGCCGGCTGCTCCGGGAGGACCGCACCGGTGTCCTGGGCTTTCAGGTCCTGTTGGCCCATGAGACAGCCGCTCCTCTGAAAAGCGCACCCCTCTTTTGGCTGCATCTCCACCTCCATTCCCCCATGTCGGGGGCTGACAGAGACCCAACACAAAGGCTATTGCAGTCTAGGTCCACAGGCTGTTTCCAGAACTTCACTGTGCATTTCTGGAGAGTGGCAACCACATCCATACCGGCATGAAAAGGAGAACAGGGAAGAATGAAACTATTCAGAATAATGTGATTTTAAAGATAAATGACAAAGGGCAAACCCCACATTTTTGCAGTTTGCTGGCTGCTCTTCTTTCTAGATAAAGGATGACCACCATGTTAATAAATCATGTTGGGTCTACTGTTTCTTTCTCTTAGAATAAATTCAGTCACTGAAGTTCATCAATTTCTAAAGTCAAGTGAGTTTCAATAATCATCCCAATGCCATGGATGGGGAGCTCTGTTAATAACTTCTAAAATGACATTTTGTATTTAAAAAATCAGACCCTAAGCAATTACATGATTGGTCTGAACATTTCATAATACATCAAAGTTATTTATTTTATTCAGCTTCTCTTTTTTTTTCAGACACTGGGGGATATATTTTTTCAACAATTCTCTGCAACTCCAGGTGTCTAACATTTAGAAGAAATCTTTGATAGCCAACACATTAGAAGGAACAGGGGCTAAATAAGGTTCGTTCAAGATAAGAACACTCAGCAGTGTTGCACTCAGTTGCGGCATAACGTGGAAGGCCAGGACCAGGACTCCACCCACGTGTAACCTAGAGATTTCATTTGATTAGCTGTCACACATCTTTTTGTATCAAGCAGCTCAATTTGGCTATATTTATGGTGACAAATGGACTCCTGTGCACCAGACACTCCAGACCTTGGCTAGAACGTGCTGCAAGTGTGAACACACACCTACTCATACTCTGATGGTTTTCTTAAAGCACCAGGTCCTGGAGTCGGCTGACTAAGTGAGAGACAGGGGTACGCGTGAAGGAAAACAAAATGGTCCTTGGTTGCAGGGAAAAGCTTACACCACATAAAGCTAAGAAGTCTGAAAGCAAATTGTTTTGTAAGAAGTATATAATAACCATGGTAAATTCCTGGTCCTTGAATGACAGGTGTTGGCAAAACTGATGCAGCCAATTTGCTGGCAAGAATTCTGACTCTTATGATGAGCTTCATGAAATATCTATGACCGTCAAAGGCTGAAGTGATAAATAAATTTGCCTGTTAATACCCACCATGCAGTTTCTCTGAGATTCTGCTCTCCAGATCTCCATTGGCAAAGAAAATCCACCTGCTGTGCTTAAAGCACCACAGTAGGCACTGCACTGAAAATAATGCAGTAAAAATCTCACAGTATGTCTTGAACCTGTCTACCTGGAGTTACAGATGTGGCAGGAGAGGATGTGCAGTTGGTGCACCTGGTGCGCCCAACAGTGGGGACACAAAAAGCCATGCAGGAGCACTCCTGGGGAGCCTGCCCCACAGCACCCCAGGGTGTCCATGAGGGGAGCAGACAGTGACCCACATGCCAGTCATGCCCTCAACCCCAAGCCCAAGCAGGCAGGCCAAAGGCACAGCTCTGCTCAGTAGCTCCAATGCTTGGTGCCTTCCCTGGTTTGTACCAAGCCATGGCCATGTCTGATGACACATTGACCAGACGCAGTCCTTCAAACACCCGTGCCCTCAGTTCAGCAAGGAGCACTCAGGACTAGGACTTTGTGTTTCTCCACACACCACTTACTTCGGGGCTGCCACTGGGATTCCCAGGAATTGAGGAGATGGCGATGACATACATATATATGTATACACACACACACGTATTTATACATATACACACACATAATAGTCAGCCAAGAAACAACCACTGCAGAAAGGAGCTGGTCTGTTTTTAAGGTGTGGACTAATGAAGGCCTTTCTCTAGAAACCAATCAACAATACCAGTGGTTTTTAAGGCAACCTTTTGCCTTTCTGTGTGAAACTGAAGCTATGGCACATTGTTCCCTCAGAGCGGGGTTTGCAGCAAAGCTTTTATGGACTGGCTGTTTGTCAAATGGCAGAGGAAGAAGAAGGAGGAGCCATGAAAAATACTCATTTCTAATAAATCCGAGATGGTTTCACATCCCTGAGGCAGACTCATGTTGGTTTTGGCAGGCACAACATAAAAAATAACACTGAGTCTGTGACTCGTGAGCAGTTTCCTGCATGGGCTAGGGATTTATTTTGTTTTCTGTTATTATTATTATTGTTATTAGATGGAGGTTGTGGAAAAGAGCATAGGTGCGTGCAGGGGGGTGAAGTAGGAAAAAGTTAATCTGTTGTGTCATCACTCTTTTAATTCAAAGCATAGAAACTCAGGGTTTTTTATAGTGTGAGGTCTTATAATGATAATCCAGCACCACCTGAACAAACAGTCTGCGAAGCAGTCCATACCACAGCGAGTGGGAAGCGAGTGGAAAGCGAGAGGTCCTCTCTCTGTTCTCTCCTCCTGCTCTGAGAAAGCTAGCTGGGTGAAAAGGGGAATGGGGCGCACACCACAGCACCTTTCCCATCAGCTGGGCCAGGGCACACAGGTGCTGGGTGAGCCTAGCATATAATCAAAAGGCTTCCTTGCAGAGAAAAGCCTGCTGAAAGGCTTGCCCGAGACCTTGCCCTCATGTGACCTCCCCATGGGTCCCAGGGAAGCCTGCCCTTTCGGAGGCAAGCATGTGTCTGAAGAGGAATAAGCCTGTTAAAAGTGTTTAATGTCTTCCTCACATCAGTGTTTACCAAAAAAAGGTCAGCAGCAATGACGTTTCTATAACAACTAGTACCAATGAAGAGGAATGACTTCAGCTTGGGCCATGGAAAGACCAGGTTAGAAAGTACTTAAATGGACAGATGCTCTTAAATCATGTGAGACTGAGGAAATTAATTCAAAAGTACTTACAGAAGTAACATAAGCAATGATTAACAGGCTCATTAGTGGTCATCTGTGAGAACCTGTAGATGGGTGAAGGTCCAGAGGCTGGAAAAGAGTACACATGAATCCTTGCTTTAAAAGGGGGAGGGAAGGAGGAGCAAGGGAACTCTCGGTAACACCATGCTGGAAGAGGCTGCTTATGCCCTGGAGGACAGGATTACAACTCAAGTTGGAAAAACAGTCTGAGAATAATATACTATAATTCAGTTTGGATAAGGGAAAGCTTCTACACAAAGGCTGGAAGAATCAGCCACACTAACATACAACGGGAAATCACTGGGCCAGCAGCAGCTGTACAGTAGGGGAACCTATGGGTTTTAGCAAAGCAGAGGGGCTCTTGTGTTGCCTGACTTAAACCCAATCTGATAGCTGACACAGGAAAGGAAACTTTGAACTGGGCAGAGATGCTCTTCCATTCACAAAGGAAAGTGAGTATGGGAGGAGAACACCAATGAGGAAAGGTGGCTAAACTCACCCAGCCTCTGAGCCCAAATGTCACCCAAAGATGGACAAAAAAGCCTGGGGAAGAAATGAGATAATAAACTGAAGATGACCACTCTCTTTCAGTGTTGTAACATAACCCCCATCTCCCTATTCAATTTCATCTCTCTCTCCAGGATAGATGAACAAAACAAACAGGAAATTCAATAAGCCCAGTGTAAGCTAAACAAGATGCATATTAACTTCGTCACTCCATCACTGGGTTGTTTAGGTTCAATGCTTAAGTGCTCCATCCTTTAGTTATGTCAATCTACACAGCATACTCCTCAGAGGAAGTCTTTGAATTGGCCAGAAAAGCATGCTTTATGCATTTAAACATCTGTATTGTATCAGTGACATCACTAGTGACATCATTGTCCAGACACGTCATCAAATCAACACATTCAGGGATTTGGGGTTTATTTGTTCGGGAAAGTGAAGGAGAAAAAGAAAAGCAGAGCACAAATGAAGAAAATGCGGTGCCTTAAAGCCTTCCACAGGAGGGTTTTGTCCAAGATGAAGGACTGAAGAATTGGCAGTTAAAAAAGGAATCTCAGAGGAGCAGCTGTGCCACATCATGGCAGCGTAGCTGCTGCAGACACCTCTGCAGTGCCGGCTGAGAAACAGGCAGCCTGCACTTCAGGACTCTACAGAAGGGGCTCTGTACCGTTTTATCATTCATGACGATGTGTCTGACGTGTTAACATGAACAGGAGCCGCCACTTCATAAACGGAGACTACTGTATCCCAAAGACTCTCCCCAACAAATCGCTGGCACTGTAAATTACCCCACTACAAAAACCTGCCGTCTTACAGGAACCACCAAACAGATCCCGTTCCTTCTCTGACCGCTGAGCCCCTTGTTGCTCATCTTAGTTACAAGGGGAAGAGAGACAATACTGAGCCTCAATGTGGGTGAAAAGAAGTCATCTTAAGTTAAAGCAAAAAACAAACCACCACTCATTCTTTAATTCAGACATTATACATGTGAAAAGCCAATGCTTCTTTCACAGAGAGCTACAGACTGAAATACATGGTACAGTCACTCTCCAGGTCACCCCACTGGTAGATCACCATACCTTGAAACAAAACTACTAGTAGAAAAGGGTCTGGATTTGTAGAAAAGCTCCATAGGAACTCTGTAGTTTGGGTGTGAACCTCACAGGGCTGAGGAGCTGGGCAAGAAGCATCACAGAAGTTGAGAAACCAGGTCAAACAACCCCATAATTTTGGTATGAAAACCAAAAGTAATGGAAGGGATGGAAGTTCCTGAGAGGTTTAATGGGACACAGAGAGAGCATAAAGACTCTAAAGTGTGAAAGCTGTTTAGATGAATCACAAAATCAGGTAACACAGAAAAATGAGAGAGTATTCACAGGCAGATGGGGCTAAAGGTGTATTCAGCTCACAGTCTGAAACTCCTCTTGGCGCTAACTCAGCTCAGGTGGTTTCACCAACCCAGCGGAGATCCTTATGTTATCGTGTCTTATCGCCTGTGCACCACAGGACAAGGAAAGCCATACAAGTATCCTTAGCCTGGGGTTGCCAAGTTACACCTCAAAATAAAACCAAACCAAACACCTGTGTCTCTTTCCCTCTTCCATATGAAACACAAGACCTCTCACTACTGTTGAAAATGCAGCAGTGATTTGCTCCTTAACTTTTTTTTTCACTGATCTATGACACAACACGAAATCTGGTATTTGTAGCACCAACCCAAAAGTTGTAAAATTTTTATTTTTTCTATGACCTGGATTGCACCTGGATAACCACCTCCCCACCACACTTCTCTAACACATATGACCGTGCCTGCAGCCATGTTACTACCCTCAACTTATTCTTCTTTATCTTTTGCATATGGGTATGTATTTACTTTAAAGATGTAAGATTTTATTTATTTGGTGGTAAAGAGGCTTTTCCTATCTGCTCTCCAAAAACTGAGGAAAATCCTTTAAATTTTTTTCCCCAACATATTTTCTATGCTAATAGATGAAAGCAATAGCCCTGATTCAAGAAGGTATTTAAGAACACGCATAATTTTAAGTAGATTAGTAGTTTGACTGATTCCATTGTAATTAATTTTGTGTTTGTGGCTGATCACATACACCTTGATGAACCAGGACTAAGAAGTTTTTTTTTGATGGGTGCCAAGCACGTGCAGAAAAGTGCAACTCCCTACAACCAGAGACATGAAACAGCAGTCAGCCATTTTCATGATCCTGTATCCGTTAGCCAACACACTGTTGAAGAGGATTTTTTTCCCCCTCAGGAAAAAATCTACAAGACCTTGCAAACTGGTCATGGTGGTAAAGAATCGAAGCATGTCCCCGTGCCACATTTTCCCCTCTCATCGCAGCCTTACTTAACCCAAATATGGGTGAGCCGACAGGCAATGATGTAATCCTCCTTAATGTCACCTATGGACTCAAGATATTTTTCCCTTTAGTTTCTTGATGGTTATGGAAGCTTATCTGTGCACAGTCCTGCTTCTTCCACAGAAATTGTCAGCTGTGTCCTGCAGCCTATTTCAGTTATGGTAACAGCTGCTCTTCTCCTCTCTACTTCCCCAGCCTTTTCTAAATTGCAGGAAGGTTCCCATGGTTTACTGGTTCTCCCAGAACTCGCAAAGTGCTTTCACTGCCACAGAGTATCATGTCTAAAATCTATCCATAAAGAAGGAGAAAACAAAGAAGAAACAAAAAATGCAGTTAGTGATGCTACTTAATTTGATCCTCTCAGGAAGTGTTCTGTCTAGAAAACAAACCAAACCAAAACAGCCCAACCCAGTGAAAGAAAACATTCATCATTCCCCAGATAAGATCACAAAACGTGGGGGAAGCTATGCTGTTCCCCAGGGCACAAGCTGCAGTCAGCTGGGAGGAGTGGGGCAGCGGACAGCAATATGAGGTGCAGGTTTCACAGGAGGACGGAGGTATGGTGGGGCTGAGCTGGTTGCTGTTTGCACCAAAAGCAGCCCTGGGGCAGCCGTGGGTCTCCAGCATCACAGAACCATAGAATGGTTTAGGCTGGAAGGGACCTTAAAGATCATCAAGTTCCAACCCCCCTGCCATGGGCAGGGACACCTCCCACTAGAGCAGGTTGCTCAAAGCCCCATCCAGTCTGGCCTTGAACACTTCCAGGGATGGGGCATCCACAGCTTCCCTTCCTCCTCCCAGGGCTCCCTCCTGCACCCTCTGCACAGCATGCTCATCCCCAGCTTCTGCCCTGGGGGCTCCCCCACTCCCCAAAGGCACCAACTTTGTGGTTTATAGGTCTCTTTCAGGTTTGAGGGAAAATTTAGAGAAAACGCGTATTTTTTCCATTTTCTTGTCTTTCTCCTCTGGCTTCTGGGGACTTGGAGAAAGAGGACCCCTCCTTTCATGGGAAAGCCAGCAGAGAAAATTATACGATCTCAACTGACAGGATTTGAAAGACTCAGTCTTGGCTAAGAGATAGCAGGAGGGGGAGAAGAAAATGGCTGTGCCCCTGGATTTATAGCTTGGGCTAATCTATGGATATTTGCGTGGGGCTGAGCAGTGAATTATAAACATCTTTCCCACTGCATGCTTTCCAAGTCCTCCTATGGGAATAACGAATGAGGTAAGGAGGTGAGGAAACTGCTACCAGAAACCTAACTAAAACTGCCCTAGCCAAGTATGAAAATTAAGCTTTCCTCTCTACTGCTCACCTAGATGCTGGTTCCAACAGGATCTGGAAACGTTATGATCTTACAACTTTAAAGGAAATTGTTCCATTGTGGCCCAGAACACTCTGGGAGCAAGATCAGTGGCTGGGTGTCACATCTGCTGTTAGCTGAGTGCCAGAAGATTATCCTCTCACTGAAAGCACAATTCTCAGAGTTTTAAACGCCAAGTTCACAACCATTTCCCCTCCTTCCCCTCCTTGCCACAAAAAACCTAACCATTTGAAAAATGGTGTGGTGTGCTGGGAAGTGACCCCCAGATCCCATCCCGGTGATGAACTATGTTTTATGAGTGAATTATCCTTGAACGTGCAACCGGCGGTGTCCTCTGTGAAAGGAAAGACACTGCCTTGAAAAATAACGTTAAACATACAAACGTGCCCAGTACTGCTGTTCTGTTTCCATTTATTCCTTTCCCTGCTCTTCCTCTTACTTGTGCATGTCCATGCATGGAGTTGGCAAACCTCAGGATGGGATCTGTTGTAATAACAGAATCGGCACTCGCCTTCCTCCCAACTACAGAGGAGACGGTACCTCTTCTGCTATTTCTTACCCTAAAGCTACCAGAGCAAACACACCCACTCATTGTCTCCAAACAGGGCCAAAAAAGTAGTATGTAATCATACACGCTGGAACTAAGTGCTCCAGGGGCAAATAAACAGACAATTCGGTGCATGGCAACCTGGAAAGCAGCTGAAATGAAAAAGGACATTTGATGCTAACTTCTGTTTTTTCCCCCCTTATCAGGGTTGGCTTGTACTTCTGCTGCACCCTGGGAGAAGTAGCTGTGCGCTATGAAGATAAGCCTTCGTGACAGACCGACCCACGGTGCGTATTCCCAGGTCCTCACATGCCACGTGAGCGCTGAGGAGCAGCACAACATCTCTCTGCCTTTCCTCCAGCTTTTTCTGAACAGTGGAGGAAAAGCAACCTAGGGATGGAGTTACTGACTTGGTTTCACTCACTACAAACATTTTTACTAGTTCCCATGGAGCACCAATAAGGAATTTGGTTTCCATCTATCTGTTTTCCTCCAGGTCATCCCAATGTCTTATTCCCAGGTCGTCTGCCCTCAGAGTCCCACATTCAACATGTTAGTAAGTCATTAAAACATATACATATTAAAGACCCCTCTGTCATGCACCTTCATGGCTACAATGTCTTGTGACTGAATAATACGGCTGTCTCCTCCTCAATTTTCACCAGTAAATGGAATCATCCCTTGTGGCTTCATCTCCCCAGGCTTTCAAAGCTCTGCACAGCCACCATTCTGGTTCTGCTCTGATGCAAGGCAGCCACAGTCAAAACCCTTCAAAAATCTCGAAACAAAACCCCACCTAGACACACACAAACACACACTCACATATGAATACTCACAGGTACGCTCCAAGTACCTTAAAATTCAATCTCACATACAGCCAAGCTAAAACAGGTCAGTGCATCTCCTCCCTCCAGCTCACCAACAGCTGTGTGTACATCCAGAACATACATAGGTAAGGACAGAAATCAAAGCAGTGCATCGTTTCAGAGAGTCAGAGTCTGACATGCGAAGGACCTTGAACTTTGTGTATGCTGCACGTATCTAAACTCTGTAGGCTCTGAAGTGAGTAGGAACTGACAGAAAACAGAGCCGGCACCAGCACATATTTTGACAGCAGTGGCATTTGTTTTATACCTCATTGGATTTGGGGGTGGGGGGTTGGGGGGTGGAATGACAAAAGGGGAAGATAGGAAAGTGGAAATAAAGCAAACTGCTTGATACTTCTCTCAGGACCATCCACAGCGCTCACGTTTGCTCAGCTGCTGTGCCGCAACACGCATGACCTGCATTATAGCACCGGGTGAGTGGCAGTATTTTCTCCTCCATAGCAGGATGGAACATGCCACCCTTAGAGATCCAGGCCCTCCACTTCTGGATAAGCTGGGTGATGCAGGAGACATAAGAGCAGTGGACATGCAAAATGCACATGTGAATTTCTCTAACATTTTCTTGGCATTTTTAGGGAAATCTCCTCTTTTGTGCATTTCTGAAAGTATTATGTGTGACCAAGAGGGGTTGCACCAATGTGTGAATTCACTCATTTCACTATAAAGGAAGAGTGGAACTGTCATTAACTCCTCTCCACCTCCTGTGTTCACTTTCCTGGTGCCAGGGAGTGCCCCAATTTTGGTTTCCACCACAGGCAAAGGCAATGGCACCAGGTCACTGCAGGCAAGGGCCCCTTGCAGTGGGATGGACTCACAGCATGGCAACTGTAGTAATCAAGTTCTCACACCCCATTTTTGGGCAGCTGGCAGGATAGGGAATGTGAGAAATGGCCAAAAGCAACACCTAAACTGGAAGAAATCTCCTGCACACAGAAATCCCTCTGGCAGGCGATAACTAACCTGCCTGCAGACTGATGCAGGATGTGGATTTGTTCACAGGTGAAGTTTTTAGTCAGGAAAAGATTAATGGCAACATATATGAAAAGGATGGAGGGAAATTAATCCTATTTCATCAGAAGCATCCACTTGGAATAAAAACTTTATCGTATTTACAACGAAAGTGGAACTAAACTTAAGGTTGCAAGGTCTGTGGCTGAGTTGTGGCCGCCAGTGTAGCTCATTCTTTGAGGAAAAACCCAACATCCAGTACCAACTGTGAAAACCATAGCATGAGAATACTCACAGGGCACAACTAAATGCAGTGACATTCCTGGAAACCCCTGCTGTACAAGAGCAGAGAAGCCACAATTATCTATATATGCATGCGGTCAAAGCTGGTGGCACAAACCTACACAGAATTTCCTATATCCTATCTTCTGGTATTTTATTTCTCAGATACGAAGACAGAAAATGATTGATAAAATTTACTTTTTAAAAGTGTCTTCTTGCCTGAAGAACTTGCAGCTGCATTTTACAGAATTGAACAAATGCCACATGCAATTGTCAGGTAGTATGGATAGGAAATGCATTCAATGACCAACATAAACATTTGCATGAACCTGTCATTCATCCAATTTTCTTTCTTTTCACCTTCCCCCAGCAAAAAAAAAAAACCAAGACTTCATATGTCACAAAGAGATACAGGCTCTATTGCATTAGATAAAACCAAAACCTTTCTTCTGTTTTGGTATACTTAGCACAGTTTAAAGCCTTCTTCTAAAAGCCTTCTCCTAAAGCCTTCAAAATTCAGATCATATATTTAAATGAGCACACTGTTTCAGAATTAAAGGTTGAAAAGTTTCATTTAGCATATCTGAAAATGACATATTTTCACGTTCAGAAAAATGCTGCAATGAAATGTTTTGACTTTGTTAAACCTTCACTTCCTCCTCTTTTCTGTCAAAAATACTAATCAAATTTAACCCATTTTCTAGAACAATTTCAGTACCTCTGAAATTACATTTCAGGCAGAACGAACCATGTAATGATAAAGCCACCCCTTGCTGTATTATCACCTTTCTTAAGATAGTCCTGTTAATAATAGAACAGCAATGCATTTTGACTGTTTTTGCTGTTGTTTTTTTTTTTTAATTGCTTTGACCTTCTCTAACTCTTATGAGGTATACCTGCATTTCTGTGTCCTGATCACAAGTGTGCTTTGGGAGTGATTTTCCTTTTCACTCCTACACACCATGCCCTGGTTCATGCCACAGAGTGCTTTAGGAGTGTGCAAACTGGATTTCTTTTGGATAACACCCAACTGCAAGATGTGCAGCTAAAGGGTTCTCAGTCCATGGGGCTGGACCTGGTGAGCCCCTGTAACATGCACGATGTGGGGACAAGTTCTCAACGCTGACTTTTTTTAAGTTGTGTGCCTACTTCTGCTGCCCTGCACTACTGCTGTGCGGACAGATCCCAGCGTTCCCCAGGGAACGCCTGTTCTCAGCTCTCAACATGCTTTACGAGCCTGGCCCAGTGTCACCATTCCTGCTTTGCGCATGGAAAAAGTACAGCTTGCACAGTTCATTTACAGTTGGTGTTTTCACAGCTGCTTGCAAATTTTGCATGGCTGGGCAGGCACTGATTAAAACTCATGGTAGGAATCACCCAACTTGGGGAGTCTAAAAGCTAGACCTCCAAGTCTGGGTTAGTCAAGAAAGGGAAACAGAGACCTTCATAAGGTAATGCATATCTCACCCACCTTAAACACCTAGCACACAGGAGAGCCACTGACCATAAGAGAAGACAGATAACCAGTTGAGATTTAGATGTCTAACTTTTAAACATAGAGCAGAAGTCAGAAGGTTTTCAGATAGTCCCTCAGAAGAAAGGTTTTCCAGTACAGTGTTGATCAGCCACAGTGGACAGAAACTCTCTGGGTCAGACTCACAGATGGGCTTGAGGCTGGCAAGAACATCTGGAGAACGTCCAGCCCAACCCCTGGTCAGGGCAGGGGCAGCTGCAGCAGGTTGCTCAGGGCCATGTCCAGTTGGGTTTTGAGTATCTCCACAGATGGAGGCTACACAGACTCTTTAGGCAACCTTCTCCAGTGTTTGATTACACTAAACATAGAAACATTTTTTCTTATTTTCAGATGGAATTTCCTGTGATTTCAGTTTGTCCTGTCACTAGATACCAACAAGAAGAGTTTGTATCTATCTTCTTCTGACAGTCAGCACACCAGTGGTCAGATTAAATTGAGCAATCCCTCTTTAAATGCAGGAGTATACTAATTTGTTCTGGTGACCAGTAATTCCTAAATTTATAAATCCCATCAGATTTTTCTGACTAGCCTATTCAATTCTATGACAAAGTCAAATAACCATTTTCTCAAGCCTTAAATATCAACCTCCAACTGCTTGTGCTTAGAAACTTCACAATTATATGTTTATTCATGTTTCATAACCTCAAATTCAGTGTTGAAAGACGCAATGGAGCACCAATAAACTTCTATTTATGCAGTTAAAAGTTTATTGCATAACCCATTCCAATTTTCATGAGATTTTTGGTCATAAATTTCTGCAATCCATTTCATCATTGATGTGTGTTCACAGAGGGAGAAAGATGACAGATAGATAGTAATTTTTATGCTTAGTGTAAATGAGACCTAAAATTCAAACTGACTTTGTAGATGCAAACTGTGAGATTCGCGTTATGGTTGAAAATGTGTATGCAGAGATACATGAGATGGTGCTGGTGTGAAACTGTGGTGAACCACTGCGCACACATTTTGAAATTTTATTTTCTTTCATTTTTCTTAAGAGTGTAATCAAAGTTTATGTCCATATGCATTCTTCCTTTGACAAATTATGATTCCATCAAATTAAATTGTGTGTGTGTGTCTTCATCTCTGTTCCTTTCACACATTACAATCTAAAAGCCTGTTTCTGAAGGGAAAGAAATCCAAAGCATGCCTGGAAACAGCTCTCAACCAGCCAGAATTGAAAATGCCCACGAGGTCAAACTCTCATGGCTGTAAGTACGATGATGTTGGGTGCTTGCCTCCTAGTAGCAGTGATTTAAGAAAAGCAGAGGCAGAGGGACTGAGATAAAAGCTATTCTAATGGTTATAAAAAGGTTTCCTTTGCAACATGGCAACCTCCTGCCACAATGCACTCAATGGAACAAACTCCCTTCTTGTCCACTTGCACAAATCCACTCGATTTCAACCTGGATCAGGTAGGCAAGTCTCATTTGCCAATCGTAAACTGTAAACTGGCTTTAAACTGAAAAGAGGGTAGATTGAGATTATATATAAGGAAGAATTTTTTTACTATTAGGGTGCTCAGGCACTGGAATGAGTTGCCCAGAGAAGTTGTGGATACTCCATCCCTGGAAGTGTTCAAGGCCAAGCTTGATTGACCAACCTCATCTAGTGGAAGGTATCCCTGCCCATGGCAGGGGGGTTGGAACTATATGATCTTTAAGGTCCCTTCCACCCCTAAGCATTCTATGATCCTATGAAAATGAAAGGTTCTCTAATATGAACATCTGTTTAATGGATTAAAAATTGCAACACATCTCCTGGCTACAGTTTCTGTGAAGGGACGGAACCTGCCAAGAGAAAACCTCTTCCAGTAACAGGGCAGGGCTCATCCAGCCTCAGTACCTGAGACCGGGACTCTTGCCAGCACCATGACTATGTCAAACAAATGGATGGATTATTGACCATGCAATGAGGACACAAGACAGGCTTCCCTAAGCGGTTTTTTTTTCTAAAGCTTGATGTGAAGTTGAGGCCAGAACCCTATTTCAATGATCGAATGTTAGTAAATAAGCTTGCATCTGCAACAAAGAGGTTGCACATACGAGGATTCTCCCTACTGCCTGTTTTCACTCCATGTCTTTCATGGAAACCAACGGAGCTTAGTCTGTTATGTGTAATTATTTATGAAAATTAAAAACAAAGTAAAAATTAAAGGCTGGAGTAAGTCCACATAGGAGCTGAAATAACCCAAAGGTTTCTGTGAAGTCATGTCTCATGAGCAAGAAGACCTCAGGACCAGAAATCAATCCACCAAAATTTGCACAATGAATACCAGTCCTAGCTCTGAGCAAAAATGAGAGGAAGGGCTCTTCCACTTCTTCCTAATTTCCTCTTTTCTCCTTTTGCCTAAGGAAGCACAGCCAGCTGTCAACAGTATTTCTTTGGCAATTTTGTAGTGAGCTCATAACCAAAAAGACAGCTAAAAGCAGTCATAAATAGCTTAATGCTGGTCCTAATTTGCCAAGTCTTGGAGTGAGTGATAAGGCTGCACTCTGCCTTCTTCCCATGCTGAGGCTGCCAGGACGCTCAGCAACAGAAATGGAAGTAGCTTTTTTAATCATTTCTATTTGCCTTTTTTCCCCTTTATCTTTCAAGCAAGAATACACTGTTCTCCAAAAAAGCAGCAGTAACTCCTCCAGCTTATCTTGGGTGACTTCGCCTTCCAACAAGATGGTCTTTAATGCTAAATTTCCACGCCAATTCTAAGTTCTCAAACTGGATTTTCCCTGTAAACCTCCATAGTTGAAGCAAAACAGAATGCACTTCAGAAGCAAAATGAGATCTGCCCATACACCACCTTTCAGATGCCTTCAGTTGCTCCCCTGCTTTTTCATCTCTATATTTAACAACGTAGTATTGTAAAGTGAATATTATGTGATAATGTGAAATCTTTATACGTCAGAGACTTTAATGGAAGTTGTTGGCAATATGCCCAAGCAGGCAGAGATTTCTGTGCTCAGACTCTGAAACCTCACTTGACCATTAAACACCACACCACGTCAAGGTCACATTAACACCTTTGACTCTGGAGACCCATCATATTCTGTTGAATGAGTATGGTATGTCAATCAGACGGGATGCCCTCCTTCTTCTCAATCTAATAGCTATTAAACTCTTGGCAACATGAGAGGGTTGGAAGCTTAATGGAGAGCCCATGGGATCATATCACAAGGAAGGGGTCTAAAGAGAGCTCCTTGTTTGGTATGATCGTCGGGGGAATGATATGGCATGTTATAAGACTTTACTTCTGTTTTATAAAAGCAGATGGACCTTCCCCATGATGCACAACTTTAGAAAGCAGCCCTTGCCTTACTGCCGAGATTAGTTATCTCAAAAAACCTATCATTCTGTTTATGAGAATATCTGGGACTAGAGTCACTGATAAGAGTCTGGCAGTGCAAAACTGTCATTAACATATTTGAGGAAACAGCACACAGCCCAAACATCCTTCCATTTGGCCAAGTCCCCTCTCCTTGACGTGACTACTATTTGAACTTGTGGGTAAGCCAGCAAATGGCAGAGCAGACCTGAGGCAAGAGACAAATTAGATCTTGGTCAACTTAAAGCTTAAGTATGTAATGGGAGCTCCAAGTCCACTTTTGGCCCACATACTTCTCCACTCACCCTTGCACAGCCAGAGTGGAGGATCTCATCTTCTAGTACTGTGGTTTCTGTAAGACTCTAAAACCCTGTTTTACCTCTTCAAAGTCAAGATGGTTCAACTCTGGCATCCAGATGCAGGTTTTGAAATCCCGTATAAGTTGCCTCTGCTCTCAAGAGTGAATGTAGGCCTCTGCTCTGTGGGAGCATCACCAGCCCAGATCCTGAACACAGACAGACAGCAGCATCTGGTTCTTCTGGCACAGGCATTTCCAGTATCTTGCTGGGAAATTAAAGTGTGCCACAGGCTGGGTTCAGCCACCAGTTAAACCATTCCATTGTAAAAACAGAGATAGAAAATGCAGCGTTTTTACATACTAAATAACATTAGGTCACCCTGGAGACTAGCTGTGGAAGAAAACGGCCTTTGGAGCTCAGTGAGATGATATTCAGGTTCCAAATGGAGGCACTATTAAGAAGAAGTATGCCTAATGCCCATGGAAACTGAAACGAAAGGATTCCCTGCCAGGCTGCATGGCAGTAGGTCCGAAGCTAGGAAGCACTCACCTCGCAGGACGAGGTTGGAAAGGGGAGGTGTTTTCAGTGGCTGCTGCCATGAACATACTTCTCTTCTATCTGCTCTCATTTTTCAATGCTGCTTTAAAAATACGTACTCCCAAATGCCCCATCATTCAAGCTGGCAATACTCCCTCCAATCAAAATTAAAAAGACTAGACAGCAAAATAGTCTGTTTCCCTCCTTGCCAGCACCAGCTGCTTTAAAAGAGTAACCTTTTTTAATTCCTCAGAAACATTGTATCTCTGAAATACTAACTTCCCCGGAAACATTTTCTTTCCCTTGCTTCTCTGACAGGGATAAAATTACTTCAACAAGTATTTCTCTATAAGGGATGAAAACTGGAGATCAGTGGGATTTCCAAGGCTGTATTTGGTGCCTTTTCTCTATTGAGCTGTGATATGTAATTTTGATTTGGGCGTCTCCGAAATAACAAAGTTATATGTGTCCCTTGATACAGTAAGGAGTAAAAAATAAATCAAGTTGTTCAAGAGAATACAGGTAAGGACTTATCTGTACAAAAAATGTGATACATATAACAATTCACAGACGTCACACCTGAAATATGCACATGCGCATGCACTCTACATATTCATATATACACTTAGGAACACACACCACTTTCCCAGTTAGCACAGTAGAAGTGACAAAACCTAGAGGGATGTAGCACTATAAAATCCCACCATCTTTTTGGGGTAAGATTTCCAAGTATGCTCTTAAGCTAAGCTCTGGAACAGAAAAACTAATAGGAACTGGGGATTTGTGAACCTATCTTACAAGAGGCTAGAAGACTTCAGCTTTAGTGTTGCAAAATGAAGGCTGGGGAATTACATCAGCGCCTTCTCTAAATTCATCGTGGAGATAAAAGCCAAAAAACAAAGGCAGGCTATTGAAGTTGGTTCAAGAATAAATGGTTATAAACTGGTCAAAATTAATTTAGGCCAGAAATTAGAAGCCTCCTAAGTTTTAGACTAGTGAAGTCCTGGAGAGTACTCAAAGCAACTCAGAAGACTTCCTATACTGCTGCTATTATTTCCTTTAAAGTGATCTCCTGGCCAGGTATGGCCAACCCTTCCACTGGCAGAGTGAAAACCCTAGTGACACGCATGACTTAATCCATCACCAGGGCAGAAGAAGATATCTTGGTGTCTTCAAAAAGAAGGATTTTGTTCCAAGAGGAAAAAGCATGCTGAAGAATGGCTGGGCTGGCCAGAGAATACGGCACCTCTCAGCCGTGTTTGGTACTTTGCTGCTCCAAGCAAGCAGCCGTGTCGGGGCCTTGCCCCAGCACCTTGCTCGCCCGCCTCTGCCCCAGACCTGTGGGGTTTGCCTGCAAGAGGCACAGGTTTGCTCCCCGTCCTTGGCTTGCAGTGGCCGTGGCACCACTCGCTTGGAGCAGCGAGAAACCAACCACTCAGCCTGCAAAGATGCCTTCTGCCACCAACCCCGGTCATTCAAAAATACGATTCTACCCTTGGAACAAAACCCCAAATTCCGCACAAGCCGAAGCACAACCACGGAGGCACAGGATTTGCTTCAGCGAAAATGGTGACAGAGAGATCCTAGCAATGTCCCTGGGATCCTGTTATCCAGTGAAAACCTACTCAGCCCATCATTAAATCCACAGAAATCAGCTGGGCAGGTATGAGGGCAACACCAGCCCGCAGTGGGGTTTGACCCTTTTGATGCCAAGAGACAGCAAGGTGAGCCTCCTTTCGTTCTCCCCATTTGAAATGAGGGTTGCGTCCTTCCTCTGGGGGGACCGAAGTCGCCGCTAAGCCCCGCTGGCTCCACCGCATCCGTGCAGGCAGCTCCCGCGCCGGCCCGGGCGCCTTGTCCCATCCCTCTCCTTTCAGAAATGTGCTGGCAGCAGCTTTACTTTTGTTTCGCTGGCTGATCCCTCCGTACGCGCGGCGGCTGGGCCCATTCAGTAGCCGTGTGCCCGTCTCCCGCTGCTCCCGGCCCCAGCCCCGGCACGGCCATTGTCTGCAGGAAAGCGGTCGGCCTCCCCAAACAAAAGTCCCCAGAGCTGGGTAAATCCTTCTGACATCACCCCTGCAGCAGCGGCAGCTGAACTCGGACTTTCTCCCCCTCCCACCGCACTCTTTGGGACTCGTTCAGCGCTGCTGACGTCGCATCAAAAAAGCACTGAAACAAAGAGCATCCTCACTCTAATGTACGCTTAAACAGCTCTCCCAATCCAGGCTGGGACCCATCAAGAAGCTGGTGGAGCTTGAAAGCTGCCGAGCCCTTCTGGACTTTCTCAGGAAAGGCCCTAATACCAGCCAGGGATGACATTCCCCATGCACCAGATGATCTCCACGTAGGAAAATTTCTGCAGTGATCCCATGGTATCTCTACACCCACGTACACCAGACACAAGAGGCACTAGACCTTGCACATCGAGATGCACACCCTCAAGCCCCAACAGTCGCTAACTATCTACAGCATTTCTGTGCAACAGCACCCCTGCGTTCTCTACAACGACGGATCAAAGTGCAGCCACACAGCCTCAGTGGGCTCATCCTTCGTGTCTTCTCATCAGTATGGCAACATGACGGAAGACAGGGGTCTCATTTGCAGACTGCAGATCTTTTTTTTAAGGATAAAAAGAGAAAAAGATGTAGAGAAAGGACAGGTTAAAATTTTTGACTGTCCAAAGGGATCTGGTTTTCACTTGAGCAGGGAAGAGAAAAGCACTGAAAAAGAGATGCAGGAAACACTTACTCTAGATTACAGATGCCTACTTAGACTTTTCCTATTCTTGACTGTGAATTTTTGTTAACTTTCATGGCAATGTGATGTAGGGTACCTACTCATACAGGACCTACTGTGCCAATCAGGTACAAACATATAATGATCACCTTGCTGCTGATATGGGATTGAAAATTGATGAAAAGAATGAATTTTACAGTGAGAAACAAGAATTTCCAGCCAAAATCAGATAATCACTAGTTCACAGTGAGGATAGTAATAGCACCTGCCCTTAGACAAAAATGTATACTAGACATCTACACGCACAGCACAGTTTTGATGGAAAGAGACATTAGACTAAATCTCCCCCATCAAAAGTTTCCCGCACAGCTCAGGATAAGTCATTTATCTCTGCCACATACATGCCCCTCCCCATCTCCCAGGACCTCTGAGAGACAAATGACCTTAAGAGCAGCAACACATTTGAAGGCTGCAGCATCCAGGGCCACAGGAAGCACCTGGGCCGTGTCCAGAGCAGGTGAGGGCCCCAGTGCAAGGCAAGCCTCTCCTCACACTGGTAAAGCCTGGCCAGAAGCCCGAGAAGCTGAGCTGGATTCCTCTTAGCTACATCACCCTGCGCCATTTAAGCTCAGCAGAGACAAGGATCACTCATGGGTCTCAGAAAGAAGACAAGTCCTGAGGACCACCCACAGCTAGAGATGTTTAACCAAACTATCAGATTTACTAAAAACATTTCCACCCAGAGCCTCGGGACTCTGAAATACTCTCAAATTCCATTTCTACAACAGGTCTGTAAGATCTCCCATAACCATTGACCCAGTCACCCAGGAACAACTCTGTGATGCCTCTGCCATCGAAGGCCATCAGCCCCGCTACTGCTGGAGGACCCAAGCTGCCCTTTCTCCTTGCAGATATGGCCTTACTTCTCATTTTCAACTGCCTACGGCGGCTCGGGAGCTTCTCTGTATATTTTTCCACTACGGACACTTCATGATTGATGGTAAAGGCATAAGAAAAATGAGGTTCTGAAGAGCTCAGGGACCCACTTTTCCAGGTAATACATCAAAAACACAAGAAAATTTGAGCATCTTTAAGTGAAGAAGTAGCCACCATCCTAGGTTGTAAAGAAGAAAGAAAGAGAGAGAAAGAGAGAAAGAGAGATTCATTACATCAGACACACTCAAAACTAGCAAGGGTCAAGACTGCCAAGTTCATAAATACACAGTTCCGTTTAGTTTACTTAGATCCTATCATCTCCCACCATAGTCGTTGAGATCGTGATGATACTATTCAGCCACATTTATGAAGCTGTGATTGAGAGCTAGGTAATATTCTCCAAATTAGGAGAAAAAAAAATAAATTACAAAAGCCTCATGGGCTCACTAACCCCTCCCAGCCAAGTACACCAGTCCAAAAGCCTCTCCAAGCTGGTGACAGTAATAACTCGAGAATTCCAAGTACTTCATATTTACAAAGTGACAGCTTTCAAAAAAGAAACTTAGAGCCCTCCAGGGGTAGAGAACAGCCTGAAATATTTCCTCAATTAGCAAATTTAGCTTTTCTTTGACTTCCTCCTCATGTGGCCAACGTAAACTTTCCCTTTTTCTGCTATTTTTTGTCTCGGAGAGCATCATGCCTTATGACAGAAACATGAAATCCCATGATTCCAGTTACTATTGTGTTTGGCATCTTTTTTGCCGGGGGCATTTTTGCCATCATAATACGAAGCTTCCTACAAAATGGTGGCTTTGGGTCATTAGTATGCCAAGCATTTTTTTACTTATTTTATAGACAGTTCACCTTCAGGTTTCTTGGGATTTTAACACTGCTCAAAGGCTTCAATGAATATTAGCACTTTCAGAATTACTTACTTGTGTGATTTGTTTTCATCCTCCATAAAGATGAGAGAGGACTTTGAGTGTTTTCTCTCTGTGTCTGACAAATGTTAACAATGGGTATTTGCATAAGAAAGGCTCATGATTTATATTTTGATTTTCAATCTATAGTCAAGATAAGCCTAACCAGAGATCATTTGGGGAAGATAAACATTTATCCCATTTTTCTTTTGACAAGCTGAAAAACGCAAAAGTTCAGAATATATTAAAAGGGAGGATGCAGCCTTCCCACACTAAATTTATAGACTACATTATCAGAGCTGGCCTTCACATTTCTTCCCCTCCTCCCCTGTTCTGTGCAGAAAATCTGTAGAGCAAGGACCTTGTGCTTATGATTATTTTTTTTTAAGCTCTCAGCACTTGGTGGTGTCTGAATAATTAATCATACTACATTTGTATATGGTTATGCATGCAGAACTATTTGTACCAGAAAATAACAATATGGACATGCACAGAAACCGTGTACACACTTTTGAGAGATTGCCTGGCTAATGGTGGCAGAAACACAGCTTATGTGTTCAGTATCGTCTTCTTATAAGGAGTAAATATCTTAGCACTCAAAACCCTTTATGTGACAGTGGTATTATATTACTGGTACCATAAACCCTACAAAGAGTTCAGACCCCACAAGAAAAAAAAACATATTATGGGCAGGATATTTTTTTTCTCCAACCTTTCTCATGAAAAAAATAATTTCGCAAGTCTTTTCCACCTATTTCATTTTAGAGATGCTCTCAGAAGATAAGGTCAGCACAGCACATATGTCCCTCTCCAAATCCTCACTCATCTTCCTAACTAATCATACCTGAGATTCAGCTGGTTGGTCATGCCCAGCATTCATTCTGCATGGCTTACTGAATCTTTGTGGAAACCATAGCTTCAAAGTCATTGTTCCTTACAGTGTTTTTTAGCTGCTACAGCATTTTTTCTGTGCCCACATCCTTTACCTGCAGGGCTTTTCCTAGCAATTATGATTTACGCTGCTCTGTTGCACAGCATTTTTATCTAACTGTGGGATTTTGCCCTACTTCTTTATTCCAAACGCTCAGCTCCTACCTTCATCAGTTATAACCAACGTGCTGGCATCTCACCCAGCTCTTCATCTGCCAGCCAAACTACTTACTCACTCGAGCTGGCACACACTGCTCCTGGGTCCTGCACTGTCTTTAGGATATAAACAGGCTTTCATGGCAGCATCCCTTATTTCTCCTCTCACCATTATCCCCACACCACATCATGAAGCTTATACTTGAGCATTATTCCCTTGGGTATAGCCTTATAAATCCGCTCTCTGTCACCTTCCGTATGTGCCACAGTGGTTGTATCAAGGTTGCCTCGTAGGACATGCTCTAGCAAGTCTCGGGGGACATGCATGAGATCTGCTGGAGTGATCTGTGGCTCCCATCCAGCCTGCGCGCTCTGGCTCCTTGGCACAGCAGAGAACAGGAAAGGATGGTGCATGCTCTGGTCGTGCCCCAACGTGGAGTTTGGACACAGCTGTGGCACGCACCCAGGCACAGATGCTGGGAAACTCTCCCGGGTTCGGCAGAGCCGGCATTGCACTGGACAAAGGCTGTCGTTGCATTTCATAGCTATTCTGCTTGAAAACACGAGACACTGAAGATTATTAAATGCCTCTGAAATACGTGCCACCAAGCGTGGCATTCCTTACTGGCTGCCAGGACAAACAAAACCAAGTCATTACATTAACATCTATATCCCCCAAGAGTGTTAGACATTGGCAAAGGGTGATGCTGGGGAAGGGGAGGAGGGGCTGGAGATGCAGACAGGAGAGAGGGGAGAAGTCTTTCCTTACATACAGAAATAAAAGTAAAGTCTCAACCAGAGCTTGTGCTGCTGTCCTTTCTGTGACCTTCTCCAGCCTGCGTTTACCAAAAGCATAGCAGAAATCAATTACTACACACTCGAGTAGGTTTTCACTGGCATATAAGCACGCGTGTGCCAGAGATGCCAGAGTCACAGCTTTCCAGACTAATGCAGCTCTCCAATGTGCACATCACTGCTGATAAGGGGATGAGCAGCAAGGGAGGAAAAAGACAAGTTCTCATAATGCAGCTCTTCAGTTCTTCAGCCTGAAAAAACGCAGTCTGTCTAAGGGTACACTCCAGCAGAGCTTGAGTGTTTGGGTAGCTCTTCCTGCGCCCAGTTTCCATTCCTCTTCTTTTGCTATGACTTCGAATGCTCTTGCTTGCTCTGCTTTTGAATGACTCTCTTCTCCCTTCCCCAGCCAGCAGAGCAAAATCCACCCCTACCCTGTTGTTTTACACCGCCCACCAGGCTTTGGTTGCATCACGAACTGGAAGAACAGTGGTTGCCTCCTCTCACCCTCTTGCCAAGCTATGCCTTTTGATTTTCCTTTTGCTGAGCATTTGCAATCTGGAGGACCCCCGCCTTGAATCATCCTAAATGTTAAGTGCTGTGGGCCCCCGTGAGCTGTGAGCCTGCAGAGCAGCAGCCCCCCTGCTCTGTACCTGCTCTGACTACCGTGGAGGTGGGTGGATTCCTCCAGGACTCTCTAAAAGGTTGACAACTAACCTGGGAAGACATAAGGGATCAAATTAAGTTCTTAAGTGGACTGTTAAATTAATTGGGTTACAACACAGGAGAAAAGAAAGCCAAAGGCAAGCAAAAAACAACCTTAACTCTACCCAGGCATGATGCTCTAGAATAGACAAAGAGATTTGGAAAATCTGCAAAGGTACAAACATCTGAGAGGGTGTGAAGTGCAGGAATCAATCTTCTAGATCCGCCTTAATGTCTCTGTATACTTATTGTTTGGCTACATAGAAAAAAAAATATCTGTTTAGTGGGATTTCATCTTTTCATTTCTATAAAAATAATTGTTATTAATGCTGGGGAATTTCTTCATCTGAGGACTGTATCCTCAAGCAGAGGCATCTTTGAAAGAAAACCCCCTCATCTATGAAGGCAGGATGAGATTTAGTAAAAAACTATCAGATACAGATAATCCTTCCAGAAAGTATAGCTGGCTATTACTTTACTATTTAGGAGAAATGCAGTTAGAGAACTAAAAATTCAAGATGTTTTTATAAAGGTGGCTGTGAACAAGTAACATCCTGCAAGCCTTAGAAAATTCTTTCTCCGCCTATACAAGTAAATTTCTAACAGAGCAGCTGCATATACTTATTTTTGGAAACTCAAAAACAAGGGACAGACTCAACCCATTCAATTTTATCAACCTATTGAAGGTATCTCACAGGACTCCACTGGAGACCTAAATCTCTGCCTCTGTCCCAGTGGTGGTGTAAGAGGGAATCCAATGATGGAGCCCAGGGTGACCTCCTTCTTCAACAGGGTTCTGCAGGGAAGCGTTACAAGTCAGGTCAGATCAACACCAGGTCCAAGTCTGCAAAGACCTCTTCGAGTAACCAGTCTTGGCAAAGGTAGTGAATGCAGCAGCTCCACTAAAAGCAACCAGCTGTCCTCCAGGTGAATATCCCACATAACCTGAGCAAGCCTGGCAGGATTTAGCCAAGTATGAGCATCAATATTAAATCTTATTTACGTAAATATTACATATTACTTGCATAAAACTTTGCAACAACAGGCCTCTGGTTATTATAACCTCTCCCTGTGCAGTCTATCTCGTGCAATGAACTTAGAAAAAGTTCATTTTATATAGTACAATATGAACTTCCTAGTCCTTCCTCCAGGAGATACTTCACATGTCAGAGCACTTCATGTACTTGTTACCAACAAGCACAGGCTGCTTTAGTACAAGAAAAATACTTCGGCAATAAAAAAAAGTAACAGGCAGCAGCTACAGACACTATTATTTAAATAATAGTGACTTCAGAGTCACCTTTTGAAAGGTAAAATAAATAAATCCTTACTGCAAAGCCAACAGAGCAAAGCATTCTGGGCTTTTCTATCTGCAACAGCAGAGCAAGACTTGAGTAGTTTAGGGGCTCTGGAAAAGGAAGCGGCTGATAGATACAAAAGGCCACCAGACAAAAAATGAAAGTAGTTTGTGCATGAACTAGCAACCGAGGGAAAATGTGGGGATTTATTTGACAACCCTTTCTACAACACCCCAACAATCTGATAAGTGGTTGGGACTTTCCTCCGGAAAAAAGGAGGAGTCGAGTATAACTTATTTTTTAAGGGTAACGTGGAACTAAATCTCTCTGCCTCAATACTGCCAAAAGCCCTGTTATGAAAAAAAAAAAAGTGGAAAAGCAGCAGCTATCTGCACAGTGCTGCAAAGACTCACTCACTCCCTCAGTGAATTTAAAAACTCTAAACTTGTTTTTGCAAGGATCCTGCAGGGATGAGTCTGTATGTTGTAGGAAAGGTAGTCACACTTCTTGGAAACCAACTGGCCAGCTACCCTTTTATGGCTACGGCTGCAGCAAGAGGAACAACACGCCATGGCCAAATATGGGGCCAGGCTGGAGTTGCTGAAGCCATTTCTTTCACTGGACTCCAGCCATTGATTCTGCTTTTTTATTACATGTTGCGTTCAGCTAGCCCAGATGTGATAAAGGCACCGAGATGCAGGAACACCCGTGCCTTCTCTTCAAAATATTTCCTCTGGAAGTGCTGCACAGCCTAATTAAATAATCACATTTGCAACAGGAATGATAACGCAAAAATTAGAGCAGCGTTTCAGCTTACATCGCGCGCACACACACACACACACACACCCGCCTTGACAAGCAGCCCGGAGTAGCTGACAGCACGCAGAACATCACGCTGTGCTAGAAGACCTGATGTGCTCAGAAAAATAAAACTCACCCTTGGTTTGTGCTACGGTGGACGAAAGGGGCAAGGAGCTCTCCCAGGAGTCCCCGGACAAAGCGCTCCATCACCTGAACCTGCACAGCGGCGTGCTGAGCCGCCTGCCCGCCTTCCGAAGGCGAGAGAGCACCCGGCAGCCTGTGGGTTTAAAGGCAATAGCCCTGCTGAGGAATAAATGCAAAGCAGGTCACCCAGACGTGACCCGGCTCCCGCTCAGTGCTAGTCCCCGGCGGGAGGCTGGGCGCTGGGGCTGGGCTGGGGTGGCAAGGGGGGATGCGGAGCGCTGATGGGCAGCAGGTACATAAGGGGGCTACTGGAAACGCACTCGGCCCAACTCACCAGGCACACTGGGGAAACCGTCCAATAGTGAATTATATGAAGCCCTGGAAGGAAAATGCAGCTACTAACAGCAGCCGGGCTCATCCAGAGACAACTTGGCCTATAGGTACAATACCTATCACCATTCCTTCACTTCTATAATCAGCCTGAGGAAGGAAATCGAAAGCAAACAAGGAGAGACAATAGCAATATCTCTTCATCAAACAAGGAGAAGCAAAGGGAGAGCAAGAGGCCACAAATACGCAGTTGCTCTTCCCTGGCCCTACATCTCAACGACTCCGTTTTGACCCTCTCCATCCCCGCCTTTGCTCTGCCTTGTGCTGGCACAAACATTTGCTCAGCTCTGCGGTGAGCCGGACCAAGGGAACTAATCCAGGCTGAAACTAATCTAGCAAAAATGAATTACAGCACAGGGGCAGGAATGCGTGGCCAGGGCAGTGGGAAGGGCCCAAATCAGCTCCCTCAGCAGCAGTACCCCCTGGGGGTCATCTTGAGCCGGCTGTGAAGGATGGTGTTAGAGTGTCTGTGTCTGGGAGCGCAGCTTCTATCGTAGCAGGAAAAACATTTCGTGTGGCCACAGGCACGCAGGGACTTTAAGCTCAGCGGCTCGGATGCTTGCTAGCAGTAGAGAGAAGAAAGCACGGAGCTCAGCACATGCAGCAGAGCCTGCTTGACAAGGTGGGTAAATATTCAAGCAGTTAGCTCTGTGCTGATGCAGCTACACAGTTAGCCGTGATTTAATGCCAGCTCTGGCGCGCTTGCATCCATCATAGTCGCCACAGAGAATTAAGCACTGCAAGTACAGGTCAAGAACTACAGCTGGCCCTGTTTCTTCTCATTCAAATTGACGTTCCAAATGCAAAAAAACCAGCAGGAATTTTAACATTTTTTTTTTCCATTTCTGCCATTTGTAAATAGCCTTTAAGAACACTGAAAGGAGCACTGCCTCCCCAAAAATCAGTCCCAAGAAATGATTTGCTTGTGTTAGCCTTTGATCTCCCTCTCCAGGCAACTCTGATTTCAAACTGCATTCATTTGTGATATAACTGTGTTGGCTACCAAAGAGTTACAGCAGAGATGAGTTGGACCCACCCGTAATTAAACACTGCATTGTCTCCTTCCCTCCACAGCCTCTCTGCTTGTGCCCAGCTCAGCTCTAAGCCACTGGATTGCTTTTGCCAAACCCGGGGCTGAACTCCTTGCTGGCAGAAACCAGAGCAAACTGGGGGCTGTTAATGAGTGCTGACTCCCGATGGTTTCTCAGGAACCATTATGTTGTCAAGGCAGATCCAAGCGCAGCGCTCTTCAGCCGCTGGAATGCACTATCCCTCGCCTTGACATGCTTCCTGCACCCGGGAGAGCCAGGACGAACTGGCATCAAGCTGGGCCAGCTCCACACCAGCCGAAAATACCCCATAGGTAATATTCTGTTGCCCTGATAGGGTGCATTTGAGACCCCTATGTGCTCCTCCAGCAGTTCAAAGTGATCGCAGCAAGAGAAGGTGACTGCAGTAAACTTCGTCCTTGACAAAGGACTGGGGGGAGAAGGGGGGAAAAAAAAAGAAAAAAAAAAAAAAAGAAACAAAGAAAAAGAATTAGAAAAATGAATTTCCTGGTAATTAGTTTGCAACGAAGTGAAAGTAAATTATAGTTAATCCTAAATTAAATGCCACAGAGTAGACAGGAATAAAAAGAGAGTGAGGAAGAGGGACACACACACACACACACACACATGCAGAGGTTCGCCGTTAGCTCACAAGCATACCAGGCTCTCTCCACAGAGTCATTATGGAAGTAACAAACGTTTATGCCATGCCAGGGCTGGATGCCATATTCCTGATATCTCAGAGGAGGGTTCTATTCTGCTATCAATTACACCACCAGAAACTTCAAGTAACTCCCTTTACATCCGTGAAAATGAGATCAAAACCAGGCCCAAGGTCCCTGCTCCACAAAGCTTGCTGTGTACTGTTGACAGTTAAAAGACGAGCAAAGACATCAAACCTCGGGGAAAAAGGGAAAAATAAAGGTGACCAAACAGCAGGAAAAGGGGGTGGGGGAGAAGAGACACTCTTAGGAAAGCAATTATAGCTTCTCTTTCATGTTGCTTTCTTTATGTTTAGTGGAGACCAAGGGTGTTTTGCTTTTAAAAGCCAGGTGTGGCAGTAGGAATGGAGAGAATCTGAGCAGAGATTAATGGGAGTTTCAGAGACAAAAGGAATTAACTGACTTTCCTCTAAAGGCTTTTAATGATATTCAGTCCAGGCCAGTTTCCTGATTTCCTAGGGTTGATACCAGTCGTTTGCTGGCAGGAAAGCCTGTGGGTGCTGTCCTACCCTGTCACACAGTTGAGCATCTTCTTCGAGTAAAAGAGCACACAAAAGATACCACACAAAGGGAACTGGCATCACCATGGCTTGTTCTTCAAAAAATCTTCTAAGCCTGAAAAATAAACCCAGGGGTTGACCTAAACTTCCATTTTGAACTGAGTAGTCTTCTTTGGCAGATAAAAACTTTCCTAACCTCGATCAGCAGAGCTCTGCTCTGCCCGTCAATAAAAATCAGAGCCCATGGGCACCAATGACTCAGATACAGGATGGAAAATTGGAGGAAAATTCACCTTGCCTGTGCGCACGTACACACATTCACAGGCACGTGTGCATATGTGTGCCTGCATTTGAATTTAATATTGGACAATACCTTAACACTTCAGGCTGAACAGTAAAATAGTCAAAATCAGAAACTGCCAATCACTGCCACCAACTTAGAAGTGCAACATGTGCCTAACACTGTAACTCCCGGCTTATGGTGCTGGGACTTCATGCAGGAATGGGCCAGGAATCCTCTGAAAAGAGTAGGGAGTGGGGCCAGTGGGGAAGGCAGCCATTTGGTTTTGCTGCTAGCAGCAACATCCTCCTTCCAGTTTGTTTTTCAACAACCGGCAACTCGCTCGTGAGGGCTCTTTGTAAAGTGGCACTGCATAAATGCAAACAGATTATCTTTAAGGCCCCTTTTGACCCCAACCATTCTACAGTTCTATGGCTGATTCTGCACAACGTAAATCAGCACTGAGACGAAAATCCCGGCTCCCCACCCGCCCCTGCTGCTCGGCTGGGGCTGCCCATCCAGGGTGGTCGGGGCGGGCAGGGCTGAGCCCTTCCCAGGGAAGGAGTCCCTCTGCATTGTCCCCCAGGAGGAGACCCCTGCTCACCCAGGGAGCTCCTCCAGAGCGCTGGGAATAGGCGGAAGCTTTCTACTACATCGTGCTTTTGGAGGTGCAGTTGAAGAAAAAGGAAGGCGCTCGGTGAATTTGTAATCAACTGAGACTGTCGCATAAGGGGGGCTGCAGAATTCAGTGTCGCTTTACCAATATGCTAATAGCCTTGATTAAAATCCTAGGGCACTTTTTGTAGCGCACAGGAGCATTAATTCCAGTTCAGCTAATTACCTGTGCCTACAGAAATGCCACTTGCAGCTTCAGCCAGGCCTGAAGTTCTTTACCTCCCCTCTTAAAAAATGGTGCTGTATACAAACATACAGCTGCCCCATCTCCCTGGGATCCAAGGTCCTCTTTGCCCCTTCCCACTTCACTTGGGAGGCAGGATGATGCCTGTACGGTGACTCCAGATCCACAGATGAAAGACGCGATACCAGAGCAAAAGATAACGCGCTGCCTCCATGACCTGATTTTGTCCTTTTCCATTTATCAGATGTTGGGTTTTGTAGCTTATGGCTGTTAGGGCTTCTTTTGTAAGCACTGCATTTTTAAATGGGAACTCTTGACCGTGCTGCAGTGGCAGCTGCCATTTTGCATTCATGTGCAGAGAGCAAGCCAGCGAAGGAGCTCTGGAGAAGAATTCCCATTACTTCTTTTTTTCTCCTTGTTTTGCTGTTGCATTTAAATATAAAATAAAGGTCATCCTGACTGAAAGGATAGAATTGCTCTACAGAAACATATAATGAATGCGCTGGATGTAAAAAGGGCAAATGTCCTTTAAGCAAAAACACAATTCAAATTATATTTAAAAAAAAAAAGAAAACCTTTTTCATCCTCAGACAGTTTCTTTTTGTGACTAGTGTGGGTCAAGGCTCAAGGAATTATGAACTGAAGACAAGCTGCTGCAACTGCGGCAAAGGAAATACTTCCACTGCATGGGAACTGCTTTCCTCTCTGAAATTCCCTGGTCACTAGATGGAGAATTTTAGAAGAGGATAGAGTTGTAAAATTTGGGAAAAAAAAATATTTTTGCATGTTGTTTGACCTGTTTCATGTGCTGCTCAAACCTAAAGTAATTAAGCATCTCCAGTATATCTATGAGGCTCGCTCCTGTGAGGCTTATCCCCATTTGAAGACTATGACAGTTCTAGAAAGGAAATCAAACACAGTAAAAGGGAAGCCAGTGGCAGAAAGAGTTTCCCGGCGCTCCCAAATCCCAGCCTAGTGCCTGCTGCCCCGCTGGTACTGACAACATAAAAGCTGCCCTCAAGAAATCACTTGGTCATATCATGTTTTCTGCCGGGTGAGCTCTGCAGGAGGAAGGTGCAGCCCCCTCCCAGAAGGGACACAATGCTGCGCCTCCAATGAGCAAATGGCACCCTGCAGCTCTCTTCCAACAGCTTTTCTTTCCATCCCCACGTACAGAAAACAAAGACCTTATCTGACAAGATACTATCCAACCCTATACCATAAAACCAGCAAAGCTCTGTTGGCAAAGCTGTTTGCAGTGTGGTTTCCTTTCTAGCCTTCCCCATCCCATCCCCTCCAAAGACATTCCCAACTAAGAAGCAACTGCTTGTTATGAATCAGAAAACCTTCGTTCACAGAATCATGAAGATTGTCAAAGTCGGAAGGGATCTCTAGAGATCATCTAGTCCAACTCCCCTGCTAAAGCAGGATTGCCGAAAGCACATTACTCAGGACTGCATCCAGGTAGGTCTTGAAAATCTCCAGAGAAGGGGACTCCACGACCTCCCTGGGCAGCCTGTGGTTGTGACACAAATTGTGGAAATTGTAGCTCTGTGGGGTGCAAACATGGCAACACGTCGTTGCAGGACAGGGGCCACTTACACATTGCAAAATATATTTAAAAATCTGGTGTATATGTGCACTGAGTGGAAAAGCAAACTTCAAACCTGATCAGCCCAGCCAAGAATCACCCTGGAGTTCAGAGAAGCCCATTGCAAAACTTGTGAGAACAATCACATCTAAGCATTATTATACAAAACTGAGTTTTCACTCAACAGATTATGACAGGTCTTTCAAAACGAGATGGGTAAAGACAGGAAAAAGAAGAAAATTAAAACAAATGGGAGTTTCAGATCATAATAAGCGGCATGGAGGAGAAAGATAAATCTCAACTGGAAAAAGCTTTTGAAGAACGATAATAGTAACAGTTCAAGTCCCATCACTACTACCACTTCGGGGGCAAATCACTTAAATCTGTCTTATCAGTTGCATATAATGTACCACTTTTTTCTCTATTGGTGTATTCTGAGGATTAGTGTTTGTTAGATTTGTTTTCCATAAATATAGTGCAGTATCTATACTCTCAAAATATAATCCAATTAATACAATCATGCATACACATAGCAAATGATTGGAAATTTCAAAACACACAGACTATGCAGCATTGTCTGCCCCAGGCAACCCAAAAACTATGACTTACACTTCAAGCAGGAATGAGACTAATTTTAAAATCTCAAATTAAAAAAAAAAAAAGTTTGGAAAATTGTCTTGAGGATATCTTAATTTATGTTCTGCCTTTGAAAACTTTAGGATTCCTACTTTCCAGATTTTCATACAGCCGGGAGGATTAACAGATGCTGCCAGAATCCGAGACTGAGAACTATGTCAGGAATTTGAAATAAATCATTAATCTCCGACAACTCTGGAAAAGGCTGAACTCAAGCAACATCCTCATTTATCTCATTTTAAATACCCGTCACTCCCAGACCTCCGACTGGGTTTGTGCAGACCCAATAATCCCCCATAGGTGATTTCCCTAGTGAAAATGCAACACGCAGCAGACGCCAGGCACAAGTCTGTGGCAGTGAGCCGCTGGCAAGCACCGAGGTCGGGGTTACTGCACCACCTCCCACCCCATGGCCGCCTCACTGTGATGCTTGTTCGGGCAAAGAAAGGGGGGAAAAAAGCAACCCCTCAAATCTCCTATAACTAATTTTTGGAAGGGAAATAGGAAAAGGTCCCCGTGGATGCTGTCTGTGGTTGCTGCCACAAGGCGGGATGCTCTCCTGCCGGAGCTCTGCCTCCCTGTGAGCTTTATAATCCAAATGGAGTTTTTTAGCGCCTGGTGGCTTCCAGTGGTGGGGAGGATGCTCACCATGTTACTCCAGCGGTGGTGGCCCTCTCCTCACATGCCAGCACTGGCAGTTTAGGGAAGGCAACTCGCTGTGCATGGGGGAAAACATGAAATTTGGAGCAGCCTGGAGAAAAAAAGTCACTCGTGGAAGCTTTCAGCTTTTGAAGCTTTCAGCTTTTTGCCCCCAAGGAGCAGGAGCATGCTGCCGGCCAGGCTGTGTGCGGGCAGCGGGGAGCCTGTTGGACAGGACTGTGCTCTCGTGCTGTGGTGCCCAAAAAGCTCATGCCAGCGCCGCAGCCAGATGCCAACAACCAGCTGAGGTCAGTGGGGCCATGAAAACGGATGGCAGCAGAAAATCCACTCCTCTGTTTTTCTTATGCCCCCCTTGCAGCCCCATTATATTCATCATCCTCTGCTTTGAGACTGATCTGTTAATTATGCGGTTCTTACAAGCTCTGCTCCCATCTTCCACTGAATCAAAGTTGATGAGTAGAAGACACAAACAACCAAAAAGTAGGTAGGACCAGATCTCGACCGTCCGCGCCACTAGCTGGGGAACCAGACTTTTCAGTATAGCTGATCTGTAAGCAGCTCTGAGTAGGTATTTCTGGGGGTGTGGAGAATGCACAGCCTGCACTGGGAGCTGCTCACGCCAACACAAAGTGTGGTGTTACTACTTCAGGAACAGCTTGGGAGACGGCGCTCCTTCACCTCCATCCCTGCAAATACTACTACCAGGAACATGTTACTCAGTGCTTCCTTCAGATTCACTCAATACAAGCAGTGCAAAACACACCTACTCACACACTGGTAGGAATTTTAAATTCTTCAGCATCCTCTCAAGCCCTTAACTCTGCATTTGTCTGAAAGCATGAAGATTCGCTCCTCCACCTTTTTTTTAAACTGCCCTTTCTTTCTTTTTCTGCCTACAGATTCCCCCAATGTCTCCATTTATCAAAAGCCCTTTTGCCTCTTGAAAGGAGCTTTAGGAAACTATTACTGTCGCTATGGAACATGCAGGTTCCTTCGCTGCTCCTCCTGCAGCTCCACATTTCTGTTATCAGGAAGAGCCACATCTGCAGAACTGCATACTAGTCTACATCAACCCTCACCTTTTTTAGCTACAATATCCACTGCTCTGACAAAAGCCTCAGGTCTTGGCATCACCTGATTGCAAGAGCCCCTGTTTCGATCTAAAACTAAAATTTTCTAGCTAATCTCACTGTAGATTAATAAAAACAGACTTGAAACACTTCAAAATGTTTCCAGATTTAAAGAACAAACAAACATGAAAAAAAAAGCTAAACCAATCTCAGGTGACTTGGCCATGACTTCTTAATATCTGAGGCTGACAGCAGAGAGGAAGAGCTGTCTGCACATCGTCTCTGTATCATGGCAAGCATTCCTGCAGGCCCCATGAGCCAGGGAGCTCAGCATCGACAATTACAACGATTACAACTTTCTTGTGAAATCGAGAACTGAACAGAGGTACAAAGAGATTTAAATAGCATCCGATGAATCATGTGAGAAAGGTAGAGCCAAGCTGCGAAACATCCTCTCTCTCCTTGGCTCCCAGCCTAGGGGCTGAATCTTACCATAACAGTCCTTCACAGATTATCTATCAGCAGAGGGTATAAATCTCCTTTTATATCAAAGCAGTAGGTAATCAATACCCTAAATAAGTCAAAAACACGACTCTCTTTAGAAAATTGCTTTCTTGATAGAAGACAGGGAATAAATATTCCTAATAGGTATCTACTTGCTTTTAAATAATAATGGCATCAGCTCAGTAATGTGAGATGCCTCAATTAGAGCCCCATTGTGCTATGAGATGTACAAACAGGTCAAACTGGTTCAAGCTATTCTTGTGATAATTTCCAAAAATAAAGAACAGAACATGGGAAACCATCAAAATGCTGAATGTGAAACCTCCTCTACTTCTGTCAGACATCTTGAGTTGAGAAATCCCAGGGAAAAAATGAAGCAAACTGCTGGAACAGGCAGTCCTTAATACCACAACAACGGCGAAAAATTAAAAGCACTGAAAACTATTTCACATTAATTATTGTTTCATGGGTTGCAAGGATGAAAGGCAGCAAAGGAGTGTGACTGGTGGGGTAACTCCCTCTCTTGATAATGCACGCACACACATGCACTACACACACTTGCCCTCTTCCTACATACAGTAAAGAAAAATCACTTGGCTTAGATTTTCATAAGTAATCAAATGAGTCACATCTAGCCATAAATTAACATGATTAATACTGAAGAGCAATCTACTTCTTTAAATTTGCCCACTGGCAGTTGCACATACAGATATTTTCAGTGTTTTTTTAATATAATTTTGCAAAAATGAAACCATCACTCATCCTTCAGCATCTGAGATACGAATGAGAGGTGGTTGTGCCAGCAGCCTCCAACATTGTGAGATGGTGTTTGCCAGGTCACCTTAAAAATGGGTTTGAAATATGATGATGGAATGAATTTCCAGACCTCCTTTGAATTTGTTCCTAATTACACAGATACTCTGACCCTCTTTATTTCCTCCAAAGATAGTTTTGCATCCCCACTATGTACAGTAAGAGATGTGTAGTCTTCAACACTGCGCAGCTATGTACAGCCTTCACCATGGCTCCAAAGATCCTAGAGGCTTAAAATACAGCAGCAGCTCAGGATTCAACTATTATTATTATTATTGTTATAACTGACAGAAATTTTTCCTCTGGAAAAAAACTCTGCAGAAAACTGGGTTTCTGCTTAAAGGAATACTTTCTACTAAACTTCTGTTTTCTATTGAAAAACCTCAGTGCACTAAATCCCATAGAGTACAGGTGTTAAATGCTGTTGCAGTGAACCTGGGAAACTATTTCCGTGTGTTGCTCATGTCTCACCCCAGGGTCACATCCTGCATCCCTCACAACCCCTTGTTAGGTACCTGTCAGGGATGGGCTGTGTCCCTTTACCACAGGGGAGACATTGGTTTGACTAGGCTAAAGAGAAGAGTTGAAGCCTGAAGCATCTATTAACTATAAAATTCACAAAGTGCACTGGCAGTGTTTCAGAAGCAAAATATTTAGGTGTTAGGGAAAATACTTCATCAAAACCTCACAAACTTTACATGGGGGAAAAAAAAATCCCTCCATTTTCAGGTCCAATTACCATCATGAGAAGCTCATGTGATAACAGCACCAGTGCCAGGTAAAAAGCAGATAGGAGGACCTGCTCTCTGCCTGGGGGAGTTGGTGATCTAAGTATTTCACCACTGTCTGCCAAAGTAATATGCAAAGGTATGGTAAGAAAGATGTAAGCAAATGCTTCCAATTTGTAGATCTGAAATATTATTATGAAGTGCTGTCTCCTCTCATCCAGTGCCTCTCAGCTGCATAATTCTATATAGAAAACAGGGTTAAGGAGTGTCTTCAGGGCCAGAAAAAGACTTTACTCACAGATCAATTGCAGATTTTACATCTAAAGTATGTTTCGTGAAAAAAATGAAAAATCTGCAGGCAAGGTTAGCAACGCTGGTGGAGCAAATGAGTCAGAGGACAGTGTGGAAGAGAAGCATGGACACAAGCATAAAGCGTTAAGGGGATAAAGGGGGCTTGAGCATGAAGTGGTGAAACAGAGGGAGCCATTCAAAGTGGATGGCAACGTGGTTATAGAGAGTGAGAATCACAGAATCATCTAGGTCGGAAAAGACCCTTGGGATCATCGAGTCCAACCATCTACCCTACTCTACAGAGTTCTTCCCTACACCATATCCTCCAACACCACATCTAAATGACTCTTAAACTCATCCAAGGATGGTGACTCAACCACCTCCCTGGGCAGCCTATTCCAG
>JAOXNO010000001.1:129562138-129632451 GCA_028565335.1 Limnodromus scolopaceus
TTCAAGTAGTTGTAGAGAGTGATGAGGTCTCTCCTCAGCCTCCTCTTCCTCAGACTAAACAGTCCCAGCTCCTTCAATTGCTCTTCATAAGATTTATTCTCCAGGCCCTTCACCTGCTTCGTTGCCCTAAGAAAGAAGCACCACTATGGAAGAATAGGGGTAGGTTTTATGGAGACGGCTAGGTTTTGGGTGGAAGATGGGAGCCTGGCCAAAGCTTCTAATGCAGATGGTTTGGGACATGAGAGCACGAGGAGCTAAAGGCGATCAGGGGCTTTTGGTAAGAAGGTCAGGCTGGTGGAGAAGTAGGTTGGTGAAGCACAACCCCATGTGCTTCACCAAAATAGATATCTTTGTGGAGCAGCAGGCCTCTCCGCAAAACTACCTCCAGGTTTCCACACTGAGCTCAAGCAACCTTGGCTTCTCTTCAGCCAGCCACTATCTGAGCTTTGGTTTACAACATTGACATTTGGGCAGTTGTAGTTGGATTGTAAGGTGATAGGAGATCATCACCATATGCTCTCTATTGCTGTAGTCCTTACAACGCTAGCAAAAACACTAGTGCTTTTCCTTTCCCCCGTGAACGCTTGATGTTAACTTCTATGCCTTGCAATGGATCTGCAGTCAGAAGGTCCCCTGGGTTACAGGGATCAGACCGACAAATCCTCATCCTCCTGTCTTCCTGCCAGCGACCTGCCAGGAAAAGCCATGTCTCTCACCCAAAGACTTATCCATCACTAGCACCCATGACAAATGTGAACCACACAGATGGGCAGCGGAGAGCAGTGCTGACAGGGCTTTTGGTCAGCGATCACCACAGGTTGGTGGGCAGGAGGTTTAGGAAGAAACCTCTGCGTTCAAGTGCAGAGATGTGCCAGGAACGCATCCAGCAGCCCTGCCCTCAAGTCAGGGAAAGAAAGAAAGAAACACACGGCACTTCTGTTCAACAAGAGTGTCTTAAATTAAGAATTAAATTAAGAATTTAAGAGAGCCTTGGGTCTAATCCTTGCAATGGAAAGGTCCAACTTAGTCATCAGAACTGGAAAGACTACAGCAAAACAGAAGCTGGTATTTTACACAGGGATCTCCTAATTCCTGTGTCATTCTCCACATGTGCAGTTAAAGAGTTCAAAGGAGGAGAACAAACACAGGTGTCTTTGGAGAGGAACAAAATGACACCACCACCACCACCATGAAAACCCTTTCTCGTGAGTGACCTGGTACTTTCCTGCTCCTGGCCCTGCTCCCCAAGGAAGGAGCTCTGTCAGAGCAACCAGACTATATCACAGCTTCCTCTTCCATGGCTGAATTCAGGTCACGCCTCCACGATCATTAATCCTGGCTCTTTGCTCTCAGTACACATTTGATCTGGATCAGCCCAGGGCACATAATCACATTTAAGATGAATTAGCTAGAACACATGATACGGAGTTTATGCTGGCCTCACGCCAGTGGTGGGAGGATGGACGACACTCGATCCGGCATAAAGCCTGCCAGCACAAAGTTACCCCAGTGCTGTTTTTGGAACAAACTTGAACCGGCAGAGCCACATCGGTCCCCTGGAACCAGCCCTGTGCACAGACCGGTTGCTGCGTTTTTGATGCAGCTACTCTTCGTCAGAGGCAGACTGACTAAGTCTGACTTAATTACAAAGTCAGGGTAATCAGACTTACTTTTAGTCAAATCACGTTTCAGATCTTAACGTAGAGCTGGCCCACAAGTTATGAGACTCTAAATTCACCTAGACTGGGTGTAAACAAGCACGTGGCGCCTTCTTGGCTTTTTCTCCTTCCTCACTGGGTCTGCTCAGGGCATGTCCCACTGTTCTCCAGCACTGCAGCAAGCAAAGCCTTTTTTTGGGTGCATAAAAGAGTCTGTGCAGATACTAGAAGACCATCTCTTGACACACAGGCGATCTAACCTGTGACTTTACCATTGAGTTTCTGCACCATCAATCCAAATATGGGAAGAGGAGGTGAGAAGAGAGACCTCCTGTCCTTACTACTTTCTTGCACCAAAACAGTCACAGTCAGCTGCTATCTCTGCTTGAAAACATGTTCCCAAAACATCTGCTGTGCATGCCAGTGATACCATTTTAAAATATCATATATTGTAAGACTTTAATTGAGCTCAACATAGTAGTCAGCTCAAGTATAGAAAACTGGTGAGTGTTCAAAACGGAGTGCATATATAGACAGACGATGCAATGCACCATTTTCCTGCTGATGTCTGGGTGACAATATCTACACACACCATTCCAACATTAGCTTGTAACCAAATGTTTTCATATGCAGATTAAAAATAGAAGAAGTTTTCTGAAACAACCATTGCACAAGTTATCTTTTACTAGATGCAATTAAACTGTACTCAGACTTCTTGGATTGGATCCCTAACAGATAATTAGGAGAAAAAGCATAAAATTCTAGAAAATAAAAGACGTAGGTGCCTCACATGGGGATGCTCACAGAAGTGAGACAGTTTGAGTAGGGCCCTGAACGGCAATTCTGCTGTTCTCCTTGTGCCAATGAAGGGAACAAATGGAAAAGAAAAGCAGAGAGACAACCTGGCTCATCTCCTCGCCTCCTGCTTCGCCTTGTCCTTTGCCTTAGTTTCCTTTTCCCTAATAGGATAAATCATTTCTATCCTCCATCTTGAACCACATAATTCTTTTATTTCTAAGGTGTGATCACATTTCATTATTCCTGCCAGTTGTAAAAGAAAGTTTTCAAGAACCTTAGTGAAACATCTTCTGTTCTACCTAGCTGATTCATGAGATAATCTGTTCTTAATATATACAGTCCTAGGCCTGTAGCGCTTAAGTTTTAGATCAGCATAATATTCATTCCTTGCTGTGACTCAGTGGAGGCTGCAAGAGATGGCAGAGGGGAAAAAAGAAAAGTATTTTTATAGCAGGTTATTTTTATTAGAAAATAGTGTGTTGTATAAAAACAGCCTTATTGAATTGAGGTGTTCAAAGCAATTCCTGCAGAGTAAGATTATAGTGAGCAGAGTGCAGGTGAGAAGGTCAGAACTGCAAACTAAATGCAATTTATTCCACTGGTGCAGAAACCTAGGAATGTACTCCAAGGTAATCATAAACATGTGTGATACAAGTATCTCACATGCATGGATGTATATCCCACCGCACAGATCTTGAACTCTACTCAAAGGCAGTAACGACAACAAACATAGTAAAAAGTAGAAACTCGTAAGTTTTCACTTGACTAAAGTCAAAAGATAAAAGTCTCCTCACAAAATCATATGCAATAGATAACTTCCAGCACAAGTGACGAGAACAACTACATGGTTAAAAAGACTGAACTTGTTGTATGTTTAAATAAAGCATTTACTGAAAAAAGGAAAGGGTGCAGAAAAAAGGATGCATTTGGGTGTGTAGGCAAGTCCATTTGAATCCATAGTAAAGCCAAAGACACAAAGGAGATCAGCTTGAAAATAAAACCAGGTGCTACATTAAAGGTACGTAGGTAAAACGACAATACAGTGCAGTAGAAGTAAACGGGTATGGGGATTAAATCCAACACAAAGGGGAAGACAAACCATCTGTAAGCTGCCCAGGGGAAACAATGCATGAGATCATACTGAAATTTTAGCTGTTCGGATGCATGGAAACCAGGTGAACCATTTTTGCAGAAAGAATGATCTCACATTAATTGAAGAGTGCACTCTCACTGTCTGGTCGCTACCTGCTCCAAGATCACCTTGGATTAACACTGCCCAGTACAGAAGTGGGCCAGGGAATGTGCAAGGACAGTCTCATTAAAAGCAGAGTTCATTTGTAGTGCGATGAAAAGAAAGGGGATGGGGATAGTGAGAGAGAGCAAGAGCAGTATGTAGTGAAGCCACCAAACCACCTAGAGCCGCCTTGTATTTAGTGTGAAGATTAGACTGCTCTGTATGCAAAACTAAACTGACCATCAGCAACTATTTTGATCAGTGGCCAGCCGGAAAAAGACATATTTGTATCTATTGACTCCTCAATAGTTACCCAGGATCAAAGCAAATGAAGATGGGGGGACTGGAAAAGGAGGTTTTTCTCCTTTATTCTGAGGAAAAGAGGTTTTTCTCCATTATTCTGCAGCTCATGCTGCATATTTTCTGGGTGGCATCTTCTCTATACCACGTTCTTGGTTTGTTGTCTCTAGTCATGCCCAGCCTTCCATTTCTGCAGTGGAAGTTAGATGTGCAAGTCTTGCCAGCATAGATGCATGCCCATCAGCAAATGACTGCACAGATTAGGTTCACTCCACTGGCATTTTATCACATTAAAATAGCTGTGAGCCAAAGAAATCTGAGAGCTATGTTAACAAAAATTTCTACTCACCTGTATTTTCCCCTGCTTTAAAAAGAAAATCAAAACAAAAAGACTACAGATGCAAAGATCAACACTGTAGAAAATAGGCCCAAAGAAACCCAACACATGGTAGGTTTCTTGAAAGAACAACCTCTTTCTCTGAAGAACATCTGTAGTGTAGTGTGTCAGTCAGAAAGAGGAATTTCCTGCAATTAATCAATTTAATAAAAATAGTTTGACAGCCTTCCTTCAAATGCTGCACGTGGTTTGGTTGCATTTCTGTTTCTGGATCTTTTGATCAATCAAGGAAGAAAACTGACTGGCCAGACTTGCTCTACTGAAAATGAAAGATGAACTGGGAAGCTCATTTATTTTTGCTGGAGAAAGAAACAAAGACAGACAAACTGACCAACCAGCCAAATCAGGCCACTGGCCAAACCAATTATTTGTGTCTCCCCAGTCATTTCACTCCACATTTGTTCCTCTAACAAAACAAAGCAGCCCGCTCGCCCAGATATTTGCCTAACAATGATGAGGCAATCCACATTTTTCTGGACTGTTTTCAAACAAAATTTGAATATAATTTTATATTCTGTTATTTTTTTAAAAGAATTAGTTGGATGCTTTCAGGCCTCCACACTTACTAATTCCTATTAAACAACCAGAATGAAGCTGACTCACAAGAGAAAATGTATTCTTAGCTGATGGAAACATAAAATTTGGCATTTCTGGCTTGCGGCTGGAGAAGAAAGTGATTTCCTCTACAAATTACGCTTCAGATGTTCCACTATCCAAACCAGAACTATACAGTAAGCATAGGTAGGGGAATATTTAAGAGTGGGACAAGATCCTACTGGACACAACTAGAAAGTTTGCACTTGATTTACAGTCACATAACCTGAGAACATACCTCACTAGTGTTGCTGCTATAGTAACGAAACCAGACTGGTATGCAGGTTTGTGGTAATAATATTTGTTGAAAGAGTTTTCTCAGTTGCATGTTCATGCTTCTGCCTTTTTCTTTTTCTTTTTTTTTTTTTTTGGCATATCTCTAAAGGAGATTGTATATGAAAACACCACATGCAAAATCTCAGGAAAAAAAAATGGTCTGTAAAGGCTTTGTAAGAGAAACACATAAAACTCTACAGTTACTACCTAGATACTAGGGACCAAAATGTTAGCACCATTTGGGAACCTCCTAGGCATTTCAACTGCCATTTGGGCTTTGAAGTGTTTGACCTTTGAAGGTCTGAAGAGTCCTCCCAAAATTTTAGAAATCCCAGCAGCTTTCTAACTGAAGCAGCAGTGAATGGGAACTGAGGGGAAGAGAGCAATACTTGGTTTATTCAAGGCCAAGTTCATCGTACAGCACCAGCGAGTCAAACCCTTATGTACCTGCTTTTCTGTAAATGCTACGAACTGTCCCCGCTCATGCAGTGAAATCAACAGCAAGACTCCTGTCACCTGTACACATAAAGCTATCTGCGTGTTTTTGCTCTTGTGTGGACAAAGATTAAATCCCATTTATCATACTGACCCACGGAGCTGAGAAGAAAGAGTCTGCTGTTTGGCCTTGATTCAACAAATCCTCTTATCCAGAGATCTCTCGTACTTGATGGCAGTACGTGCTCTGCTGATCTGAGATTGTGAAGAATACCCCTTAATTATCACAACATTAAGGGTATAGAGGTTAATTAAAAAAGCAAATGAGGACACTCCATAAAGGTAATTCCAGTTACTCAGATCTGCAAAGGCATGCAACACTTTTGCTCTGGGTATTTAAAAAAAGCAGAAAGCGGTTTAGTTAAATATTATCATGGCCTCTTTAAGAATAAAGTGTTTAGCACAGAAACACAGGAGTATGCATTTGTTTCTAATGGAGCTAAAATTGGACCATCTTAATGTAATATTTCAAAAAGAGCCATGAATTTGGGAATTCATACAGTGGACTGAAGAATGACATTTGTCTTTACTTACATGTTTTATAACACAGATTTTCAATATTTTCTATTAGGATATGAGATAATCTATCTGCCACTTTATTCTTTCATTTCTGTTCTCTGTTTCTGTAGAGCCACAAGGAAGAACAAAGCCCCTCCACACCTACTCACACTAATTATCTTTCTTGGCACTGATGTCTCACCCACAGCGGTAAGCTAAGAAATGTGAATCTTTTACTCACTGAAAAAGGGGAATGGAGACCTATGCAGCTGATCTTTGGTTCAGTTCCTAGATACAGGCCCCCAGCCTAAAACTCAACCATTGTGAAAAAAAATACTTTTCATGGACTATAGATCATTAGCACATAAGAAGACAGGAGTAAGAAATGGCATGGCTTTCTTAAGTAGGAAAAAAAATCTCCAATCTGGCAGGCAGAAGAGGGAAGACTCTTTATGAAGAGGACAATTTACCTTCATGAAGAAGAAATGCAGTCTCTGCACTGCAGTTTGTTTCTCCAAGGTCAAAAAAAAAAGGTACCAACACTGTTCCTACCATCATAACTACTGCAATTCAAAGAAACGAGCCGCCCACCAACTCATCTCTTTGAAGAAAACCCAAGGCTCTCTATCTTGGTGCAGGAGGTCTGAGCCACTTCTTCAGGCTTTTTCCCCTTTAATAAATAAATGCAGCTACATTACTCCATTTTGAGTGCATCAGGTTTAGCCTTTGGTTTTCTGGCAAAGTACCAACGTATCCTCTCGGTAATGAAAACTTGCCATGCCTCTGAGATACCAACTGGTTTGGAAAGGGTCTAAGTGCCAGGCAGCAATCAGCCCCCATTAATTAGACTGAGCAAGAGCAGTGGTAACAGAAACGGTAAGGAAGATACTGTACTAAAGTACCCTGAGTCTGGCAGAAATTTTTAAAGCTAGAAGTGGCACTCTGGCTTCTTTCCCCTACCCCCAAAAGAGGTCAAGAGGCAAACTGGGAAATTACAGAGCAGTAAGATTAACATCTGGCACAGGAAACCTTTAAGGGATGTGACATGAGAACACCTGGAAAGACAGTTTGATTAAGGACAGCCAGCATACATTTAGACACAGGAGGTCATGCTTAACTAACCTGCGGGATATTTTTGAAGATAATGCTGCCGTTGCAGATAAGAAAAACATGACAGATGCTGTATAGCACAGTGAGGTTCGATTTTTCAAACAAAGTTTTGACAAGGTCCAGCATCAAAGATAAGTAATAGAGACAAACAGAAAGTTATGGATTGCAAAGTAAAAGGACGAAAACAGTGGCTGTGGAGCAAGAGAAAAAATCAGACATTGGGTGGGAGCTTTATACTGGCAAAAGGGTATTGAGTGGGGGGGTCAGATTTACAAGTGTTATCCCATCCCACTTGCCCCAAACACTGTTTCTGTGTCAGCATCTTCCAGACAAAAACGTCCTCATGACCTATGCTACATTTGATTAGGACTCTTACACTATGGCAGCGATGAACAACGAATGGTCTTCAGAGTTGCTTTTGGTTCAGAGAACCACGTTTGTACTTGCACATTGATGTCAATACAGAAACACTGAAACAAGTATCTCCACATGGTGTTTTAGCTCTCATGTCAGGAAATAAATCTAGGCTGAGCACGGTCAATGAAGAAGAATTTGGTTCACTCAGCAATTGTAGCTCAAAACAAAAAGCACAAAATAAATTAATCCCTGAGAAAGGAATTGGGCAAAGCTGTACATGCTAAGTACCACAATGACGTGATGTTTTGTAGAGGTAAAGGATTTTAAGGGTTGTAGTGAAAAAAACATAATTAAAGCCACCAATATATGGCAGAACATCAGAGAAAAGGGGAAAAATAGAGAAACGGGATACAAACTTGTGTTAGTAGAGATACAGCAGTAACAACTAGAAATCAATGGCTTGTTCTGGAGATGGAGGCCAAACAGATGCTCTGCATTAGTCACTATATCACAGCAAGAATATTACTGCCTCAGAGGGTGCAAGAGCAGGGCAACAAAAAGTGAAACCAGATCTTGGCTCTTACTGGGCCCTAAATTATTGGGTGGGTGAAGTGAGGGTTTGTTGTATTTATCCTCATTGGAAAAGAGAATACTTTGATGTGACCTACAAGAAGATTTTCAAAATCATGAAAGGGGGTGATCAAGGTAACCTCTACCAAGCTAAGGTGGAGGAGCAGGGGGAAGGAAGGGAAGGGATGTCAAAACAGGCTGCAAACATTTCAAATAAAACAACTGGGAGTAAACAGGGAAGTTGTCAGGCAGAACTGCTTCAGCTGAAGGGTAATAAACATGTGGAACAAGTTACCAGGAGAGGCAGCTGAAACAAAGGCCGTACATGAGCTCAAAAGACACCTGGACTTGCTTCAAGAGAACAGAGGGATTCGGGGGTTTTTGTGAAAACCAGAATGTTGGGATTAAGATGCACTGTAAAACAGCAGGTAAACCGAGCCCAGCCAGGGTGCCTAAAACTGTGCATACTGTCACACGCTGTAAAGCAAAATTCCCTGTGTTGCTGCCACACCTTTACCCTGGAGCCACAGTTAAGAGAAATATCTCCAAGTACAAACCCTCCCTCCTGCAGCTTCTTCTGGCCAAACCATTTAAATCGAGAAGGCTACAAATAGCTCAAGGCTGTAACAAAGGCAGAAATGAGCCACAGGAGTGTCACTGTGTCCCACCGGCAATAACCTCCCCAAGCACAGGCTATGCTTGCTGCTGAACCTGCTGCATGACCCCCTCCCCACCCCAAAACACCAGCTGAGGTACAGGAGGAAAGGAGCAACCAGAAACAACCCTGTGGGCGCTTTTTGGGAGGGGAATGTCTCAGGTCCTCAGCCTTTCAAGCCCTGAAATGGTCAGAAGGTTTAAAAGGCAGGTTTCCTGCAACTCCAAAGTTGCCACTACCGCAGGTTGCCACAGACGCAGCTGAAGCCTCCTGATGGTGAGGGGTGTGTAGGACTCCCTACTTCTGAGAGTCTGTTACAGGGAGCCCAACAGCTGTGTGTTTACCTGTCTTTTTTTCTTGTATTTCAGCTTAAAATATGGAATTAAAAAACCTCACCACGCCCACCCAAGGCCAAGCTGGATGGGGCTTTGAGCAACCTGGTCTAGTGGGAGGTATCCCTGCCCATGGCAGGGGGGTTGGAACTAGATTGTCTTTAAGGTTCCTCCCAAGCCAAACCATTCCCTGAGTCTGTGATCCTGAGACCAGTATCTGATGGACTTCATGTTGGGCATCAGCCCAGAGTAACTTCCCTGGAATACCAACAACTATGTGATGCAGTATGGACCGGAATCATGTCAAGGTAAGCAGGTTAATTAAAAGTGCGTAAATAAGGATCTTAACTCTTTCTGTTTAAATTCCATCCTTATTTTAGAAAAGCCACCTCAGAATTAGCTGCAGCTAAGAGAAAAAATATAGCGCTCCCTGTTTTAGAAATTTACACCCACCAGTTTAGCTTCAAGCTGTTTCTTGTGGATGAGATACAGCATGCAGAAACTAGGTGACTGGTTTGGAAATGTTTGCATGCTTCTAATAGGGAATTCACCACCATGGAAATATTTTTCACCACTTTATTTTTATATTTGCTGTTAGTTATAGAAACATGTAACCCTGAGACTGAAACAGGTGTTCTGATATTTTTTTCTTCTATTTCCTGAAACCCTGATTTCTTACTCAAGCAACAGTCATTGGTTCCTAACGTTTACTTCATTTTAATGTTATGAAAAAAAGCAAACGTCAGAGCTGTTCAGAAAAGCATAAATAGCAACATAAGTATCTCAACTGCATACCAGAGGAAGAATAAAGCAGACGAAGAAACTGTCCTGTCAAATATGAGCATCCTGTCCTAGCTACAATGATAACAACAGAGACAGGATTTAGAAAATGGCACAAGATAAAAAAATACATGTTTTTTTAAAATATGTTACTGTTCCTTTGGACATAGCTTAGCCAATAATGCTGACTTCAAATATCCCTTGGATGGGCATGTTCATCTCCAGCAAGTGCTGAATCCAAACACCCACTTGTTCAAAAGGCCAGTCAGCATTCTCCTCCCGCCCAGCAAACCAGAGCTGTATCTCCCAGCTTGCTTTCCTCAGGGTGTCTGCAGTATTTTCCTCCAGGAGGCCTGCTGTATAATTCACATGAAGTGTGAAAGTCCACCGAGCTTCTCTAGTTTGCAAATCTCAGGCAAAGGATTCCTTTTCCCTCCTGATCACACCCAGCTCCCCAGAAAAGGCCTTTAACTGGCTCCAGTCATCATGCCATCACTGACAGGGATAACAAATGGAGACCTCTGGGGAAAGTTAGTATTATTAGGCTGGGTGCAGAAACAGTTAACGCTATTTGGGGTAATCACAGGCCACATTCCCTGCAGGTGTAAATGGAGTTTTGACCATTTATGGGAAGAGGGAATTCAGCTTTTGGAGTGTGCTGTCAACCCTGCCAGCCTGCTCCATGTATACTCCAGCACTCACCATGGAAACCCCAACGAAGGCCATCTTCATCTAGAACCGTAGGCAAGTCCCTTCCAAACCCATCCATTCTTTCATTAGAAAGTTCCCACCTGGGTGACATTACTGGGATAACTACACATGACTCTGGTTGCCTACAGAAAATAACTGGTATTACTAAGGCCAAGAGATAATCACTAATGAAATAGAATGATGGACTATGTCACACACCATTTTGCTCAAATGTGTTGCTCTGGAGTAAGCAATTTCTAGTAAAATGTGTATTTTGCCTTTGTTCCTTGTTTGAGACAAACATGCTTCACGTCCAAGATTTATAGGTTATGTCTTTTGACTGCGAGGGCTGGGAAATTAATTACAGTTTTCCTGTTTCAATTATCCACTGATAAATTATCTTGATAACCATGACGACTATGCTGTACTTTGCACAACCAGGTGTAGTCTGTGAAATGCTCCTTCTGCATTTCTAGAAGTCATTTTGAAAGAGAAGAAGGAAGTATATCTCCAGTTGAAGCCACTGAGCAAAATGAAGGACATATTAACTGACAGGCGGGCTGGCAGAAACACTGAAAAACAAGATGAAAAGGACTAAGTTTAAAGCCACATAGGTGGGTCACCGTCAATTATATGCCGGGCTACTCTTAACAAACTCATGATGACCTGAAAACCAGAAACAGTTTGATAAATACTGCTGTGAGACAGGTGCCCAAGCTTGAATCTAAAATAATCAGATAACATCCTCACCGCAATTTCCATCAGTAACAACTGCTTGTTTCCAAATATGTAAAAGTATAAATGCACACACACACATATGTATATATAGCTCCAAACTATGAATCTGTTTTGAAAAAGAGAAGGAACAAAGTTTATTGTTCCATATTGGCATAGCAACTGGCAGAGAAACACATCATCTACTCCACATGGCAGGAGTACATGGAGCCAACCGGTTGTGATAGAAATAGGACCAGGCAAGGAGCCTGCTAAAAGGCAGCGTGGAGCTGGGAGGTTGGGAGGCTTCCCTTTCCCACCAGTCTACACATTGTTTGGTCCCAGCACAGAGAAGCAGATTACATAAGGATTTTTTTTTTCCCCTCCAAAGCAGCTTCTACAGCTTTATCGTAAAGGAAATACAGCTTGTGTAAATTAGTATCATCCCAGCGTACAGCAGAGCTCTGAGAAGGTGGGAAGAGTTACGGTTATTATGAACTATCTGCACCAATTTCCTTGCTTCCCTACAGTAAGTGTCTACAAAAAGGTCTGCCTTCCTTTGAAGGAAAATAAAAACGAAGCACAGAAAAGAGTCTATTCTTGCTTAGATGCATTTGCAGGCTGATGGCCAAGAACGGCAGTGAGAGCGAAAGCCTTATCAAAGTTTAGGAAAAAAAAAAAAAGTAAAAAACCCAAACAAACAAACATATCCCAAGATAGTCACTTAACTGAACCCGCTGTGTCACAGTATCTGAGTTCCTGTCCTTTCCCACTTCCTTCACTGCTTACTTGGGACTTGACTGTGCTATGGTCTCGCTGGTCCATCCTGGGGAATCCCAAGGGATGTACTTTCCCACTCTGCTGCTCAACACTGGGAGAAACAGTGCAGGAAAAGGGAAGCTGGAGCCACTTGATTCTCTTGCAAGTCAGCAGGCAGTGAGGGCAGGAACAGGAGAGGTAGATAGAGCCATTCCCTCTTGCCCTCTCCAGCCTGCCTCTCCACGAGCTGTCTGGCCACGAGCCAGGGAGCACACACTATGCTTGATGGCACAATGTCCTTCCTCTCCGTCCTACCCACCATGGCTCATGGGGAGCAGGAACAGGAGGGCTAGGGATGCCTCCAGCTGCCAGTGCCCTGCTGGGACTGTGCCTCTGGGGTGGGAGACAGCCCCTTGCCCTCAGGGAACCATCAGGGTTTTCAAGGCAGAAACCTTGTACAGCAACTAAGGCACAAGCGGTATAAATAATCGATGTCCACAGAGGAATTGCAAGGGAAATGTTCTGTTGCAGCAAATCAGCACCTATGTCCCTCATGAAAAAAGTGCATGAAAAATATCTCTCTTATTTCTAAATGGGAATAACAAAAAAGTACATTTAATTTTACTAGAGCAGTAAAATGAGCATAAGTACCCGTGCAATGAGAGCGTAACTGCAGCTATCCTCTCCCCATCTTCATAGTTAGCATTTTACAAAATGATTAATGCCGGCACATCCCCTTCTCCTGCATGTCCCAAGAGACAGTTTAAGGAACCTTTTAAAATGAACATTTCTTCATTCATACACAGAAAGCACATTCCAGTGCTGCTGTACAAAATGCTGTGATGCCAAGAAACGACCACACAGTTCTCCAATTCAGGCTGATTTTTTAAATGGAAAATGGTTTTACCCTAAAGTATCTGCTTTTGGCTGACATTTTTCAATTTTCATAGAAACCCACCAAAGATATTCTGGCATCCAGAAAGTGAAACAGTTCAGTTCTGAACTAAAAATTGAAGTTTTCCATTTGGAAAGACTGACAGATATTGTTTTGAAGTTTTGATCCAAAATAAACTTTCAGCTTTCCTGCAAGGAGACATTGTTTGGTCTTGACTCTTGCTTTAAATCAGTTTCCTCCCTTCTTTCTCACCAGAGCAGCCCATGATTACTCAGTATCTTTCCATGACCCGTGCTCTTTGCCTGGCCTATGTAGCTCCAACCACACAGCAACACCACGCCATTCCCCTCATGCATGTGCAGATCGTGATGCACCAGGCGAGATGCAGGCCAGGTTGACAGCCTGGTCAGCAGGCTAGAAGATATGGGAGAGGAGATAAGCCATTATCGGAAAAAGCAGCATGATTTAATAAACTCAAGTAATTGTTTTGATTTTCCTGATAGAAACTGCTTTTATTCCTTTGAGGGAAAAAAAGGGAAGCTTTCTTTGTCCTATTCCCTCTCTCCAAATGCTATCACCTCAGCCCAGAAAACAAATGTGCTTAGACATCTGATTGTCCACTGGGAGCTGGACATGCAGATATTTTCGTGCAGCTGAGCCTATACTCTTAAGCTTGGATGCAGTGCTCCCCTTGATACACATCGTATCATGTTGCACCGTAATGGGTTAGGGAAGGGATTTCCAGATCTCCCAGAGAAACCAATTTAGTCCTGAAGGCAAAGAAGCTGAATGAATTCACATAACCTCAGACTACATTAATTGCATTAAAACCAAGAACCCAGTTAAGACACAATTCAGGCCTTCATGACAAAGCCGCTTCTAGATTTCTCTGCTGCTTGTACACCGCTGTTGTGTTATTTTACCTCTCCCTGCTCCAAAGGAGACCAGAAGCTCCTGAATGACTGAGAAGGAAAACAAGAGCCCACTTCTCCAGCCCAAAGTGACCCAGATGTCCCAAGGAAGTCATGGTTCATACAGCTCATGCAAGGGTTTGGCTGTTACTAGACTCATTTCGGGGGAGGCTTGAAAAGCCAAAATGACAATGCCTAGAGAAGAAGGAAGGCTCAGTGTCCTCCTCCTCCTCTTTCCCCTTGTGTCAGGCCTGCTTGGTATATTTAGTGGTGGCAATTAGTCTCACCAGCTGCAGTGCACACTTCCATGGAGGCAGGCACTATACAAACACCATGGGAGCAGCTCTCCCAGCCCTTTAGGGGGCTATGGCTTGGGATTGTATAAATGGGTACAACAGACCCTGCTGGGGGAAAATGTACAGAGGTGAACCTGATTGCCCAAAATCACAGGCTTGGCCAGACCTAGGATACCAGTCACCACTTCCTAATGCTCTGACCACAACTGGGCTGTACTGCAGGCAGCAAGGGAGCATGGGGAGGGCAAGTGTTTCATGGGACAGTGCGCCCCCTACCCTCCCAAAACACATCCCGTCTTCATTAAAGGCCATCTCCCGTCCCAGCTCCTAACCCAGCTGCACCACAGACTCCAGGCTGGCACTACAGGACCTGGGCTAACCCTGGCAGTGGCAGCGCTGGCACTGCAGTGCCCCCAGGCAGCCGGAGCAAGTCCCCAAACCACTCTCCTCAAGTAGGCCCTCTGGCAGCCACTCCAGGGTTAGCATAGCTCCACGCTCACATTTTGTTTCCTTGGTCAGGTCTTCTGACACTTGCTTGAAATCTGGTCCCATTTGGAAGACATTAGGGTTTGGGTGGAGGTATTGCTCATGCCCTGGACCGACACTCAGGGCTTTAGGTTTTCATTTCAAACCTCTAAAAGCAAGAGAGATGGGATTTTCCCACCCTTTTGCTTTCCTCGTAAAAGCGCTTTCTAACGACTTTTCCAAAGTCGGATTTGCCTGCAACGTGCCGGTCTCCTCCCTCGGCCGTTTCAACAGGCAGAGAAGTTACACCCCATCACCTGCTCTCGCCCCACCGCCTGTAACGGGCAGCAGTCACCAAGCGCTCCTGCCCCACAGCCACAAAGCTCCGGGGAGAAATTATCTGGGTGGGAGTGGGGCAGCTGGAGGTGAAGTGATGGAGAGACACACTGTGCCGCCTGAGCTGGGGGCTGTGAGAACCAGGTCAAAATCCGGCCGTCACCCACCGCCCACCTGTGCCAGGCTGAGGAGAGAGATGAAGGAGGCTTTCAAGGCCAGTGGGCGTTGCCTTCTTATCGGACCATGACATCGGTGCTCTTTACAGGCTTTATTTCACAACCACATAACAGCAGCAGAAGGTGGGGTTAGAAGGGAAGACTGAAAAACAGTAAGTGATCTTTTATTTACACTAAGAAGAACAATGAGAAGACCAGAGGGGAGGATCCAGCCTTCCTAACACATGTGCCTTAACTCCTGGGGGGCACGGGGACAACCTCACCTAGAAACACCCACTTCTTTCCAATGAATACCCAAGGAGCCAAGGGGAACGGCTTCGCTATCTGCCTAAAATGTAGTTGGGTGGGTCAATGCCACTTCTCAGATGCTCCTCCCAAGTATCCACTATAAAACGCCTTTAGTCATATTATTAATCCTCCTGCACGGAAGAGTACAATGTCTCATCACGTGAGCGAAGATTGCAGCATAAGGCACACGTCTGTGTTGGCTAAAATAAGGTTGTTTCAACAACATCAGCTCTAGCATTTTCCACATGCATTTTTTGCAGCCTTAATTGCATTCTTTCAATAAAGACATTTGTCGTTTTGTGCTTTCCAGAGTTTGGGTTTGGGTTTTGATTTTTTTATTGCATAAGATATGTAATAATAGATGTCAGACAGGAGCCTCACAGATAACTTCACCCCCAGAGCTGATCAAATCAGAAGATGCAGGGAAGACTGGAGAATGGTTCGGCTTTCAGCAGATCCCTCAACAACAAGAAAACAGAAACTTCCCGACAGGCTTCACTTTGGAATCCTGCAAAAAAGCAGATCTCATGTAAAAGCTCAAAGCTTAGTTGGAGAGGAGCTGACTTTGCTGTTAGGGAGCGGTGACACGGGGCTGAAGTGGGGATACACAGTCAAATTACCAGGTGGAGGAGAAGAGTGAGACATCCCCACAGGCCAGCACTGAATATTAGCAGGCTGGTGTAAGAGGGGTTGTTGTGCTGTTCAAATAGCCAGAGGGGCACACAGTGCATGAGATGAGTATATTGTACTGTATCTCAATACATACTTTCCTTTACAAAACAGTTGTTTGTACAGTTCTCAAGGTTTTTTGTTTATTTTGTAGGTTTCCTGAGGTGGCAGAAAGGGGCTGGTTTACTTGTTTTCAAACATCATGCTTCCTCTCTCTGAGCAAAGCTGGTGATGTTTATGACACTCAGTGCTCTTACAGGTATTTAGCAGCTTTATGCGGCGCAACAGGCTAGTGAATAATTGGCACATTGCTATGGTTAAGCCACTTCAGACACTGTCACTGTTTGAACCCCTGGTGAGACTTTTGCCTCTAAAGTGATAAAGTTTTAAAGCAAGTAATTACTTGAGCTGGAGGAAAAAAAAAAAAAAAGAAAAAAAAGAACCCCCAAATCGATCTTCTTTGTCAGATATTGGTACTCTGCTTCATTTCATAGCCATTATGTTTTCAAAAAGTAAAACAAATAAAGAAGAGTGCAGTGAATGCCAAAGTCTAAAAGAAATCAATACAAAGACCTGCCTAGAACAGACTGCATTAAGACTACACACAAACGGATTCACTGACCTCTCTCTTGAACCCTATGTTTTGGTAGCCAACTAACTTCATCTGTTTAGCATGAAAGTAAGCAGTGAATCAGGTTGTTAAATCACCATAAATGCATGCCAGTAGAAGAAAACATCAACAGTATTTATTCTTGACAGAAGTCCTAATATCAGGAAAGTCATGAAATATCATGAAGAAAACATAGCAAAGGCAGATTCAACCCCCTCATCCTCAGATGCTAAAGGAGAGGTTTCAGGTTATCCCAGGTACCGCCAGTGGCTTGGAGAGCAATTCCCTCTGGCACCTGAGTACCCAGAACGCTTACTCGCACCCTGGTCCACCTCCACCACGCTCGTGTGACGTAAGCGCTACTGCTACTTCAAATAGGTTAGCTTTAAGAGTTAAATTTCAGTATTCATGTGTCCTTGCTTTTTATTCCCTGATAGAGAAGCAAGACTCCTGGCTGGCTGATGCATTCATCAGGACAGTGCGTGGTTTCAGACACAGCCCAGTGCAAAATTGGACTCAGCTACCAGGGTCCCAAAGGTTCAACAGCAATGTTTCTTAAATTAAGGCTGTCATTCCCTGGAATCACACACACTAATCAAAACCCACTGGTATAGAGGTTAGCTTTAAAGAAGACAACGGAGTAACGTGTGCACTGACTAGAATTTTAACCCAAAGGTGAGAGCAAAGTGGAGAACATTTTTATCCCAAAAGACAAAGATTATCTAGTAGGAGATGGAGAAAGGACTGTAAGACAGTGTAAAGCATAGAAAAGATTCAAGGAAAGAAGAGATACGTTCTCTTTTCATCCCTTCAAAAGGCAGCACGCGCAGCAATTTCTATGATACAGACCAAAGGCTCTCCTTTGCTTCCCAGAGTTGGAAGGAAGGGAAGAAAGAGCCAAAGAAGGAATGGAGTTTCTCTAGCAGCTAGCAGTGCAAGCGTTATGCCAGGGTGCCTTTCAAGAGCTGCAGCACTGGTATCCAAGCATTAATTCCTCTTCACCGCATCGCAGAGAGCCAGTGGCGTCTCAGCAGATTCCAACTTTACCTTAGCAATGCCCAGCGGAGCAGCTGCACTCCAGGGAGCATCTTGCTCGCACATCCCCGAGCTGTCAGTTTGCAGCACATCACTCCAGCCATCCGAACGGGAGGCCAGCAGAATGGGGAAAGCTCACAGTGACCTGCCCAATAACATTTTCTGCAGACTGGAAATCCCAGTCAAATCTCATCCAGTCCCATCGTAACCTCCTGCAATCAAACCTGACAAGGAAAGCCAACTACAGAATGCATTTCAAGCCTCACCTGATCTCCCAAGAGTAGCTCTACATGCTTGAAGCATTTTGATGAGCTTCCTCATATACTTGCCTGGCTAAAAGGACCTACAAATACCAATTTACAGCACATCCTTTATTCCATTTGCCTCAGTTTTGGAGCCAAGTGCTGTATTTAATGTTGGGGAGTGACCCCAAAACAAGTCAAGACAGGAAGAGGAGGTAGACAAAGGAAGGGCAGAAGAGCTGGGACTAGCTAATAATCTATGGTAGAGGTAATTATCGCCATTTGAAGGGTATGTTGACAAATACGTTATGATGGGGACTATTAATCTTTATAATCATCTATAAAGGGGCCTCCAGAGTAGAATTGTCTTTACTCATTACCTCTATACCTCTGAACCTAAAAGAAGGGACAGGAAACAGTCAATTGGCAAAACTGTGCTCTCTGAGCTGTACAGTCGATCCCTGCTCCACCACTGCCCAGCCCCACGTGTGTGTGCCAACACAGGCAGCAGAATGCTTTGTACACAGATCTGATCCTTAGCACAGTATTTTCTGCTAATAATGAAGAGTCATTTGAGGACATTAAAACAGGCCAATCAAACAAAAAACCTGGGCTCAGGTTCTCAGGCACTGGAAACCAGTGCAGCTTCAGTGATACTAGTCAAGTTACAGTAACTTGTCCATTAAGTCTGGTCCATTAAATGCTAACACCATCTTTGGGTTTGACTTACTCTCACTGAGTTCAGGGAAACAGGCTCAGTTTTTTTAACAAAAACTTCCTCCTCACTGTCAAGCATCTGTGTTTGAATTCAGTGAAAAAGGAGCAGCAGAAAATATTCATTTTTTTCAAACACACTTTTATTATAGAATGTGCAAAAATAAAAATGTTGGATTTGTATATATATATGTATAGAGAGATAAAACAACACCCCATATATGGCATATACCACACACATACCATATATATTTGCATGCATACCACACGCACACACATATATGGTATACACATGGACCTCCATGTTTGTATACAGACATGCATGGCACAGATGTCTGGAGAGAGGGCAAAGAGAAGTCTTCACGCAGTCCAGACTTTCCAGCATGGGCTCCCCAGGCACCAGGATAAATCTCCCTCAGTGACCTTGTAGAACAGAAAATGTTCTGTTCTGTAGGGTCAACTGTTGCAGAGCATTCACGCAGGCATTTCCAGCCCATCCGCATCCTCCAGTAAGGCTTCCAGACAGAGCATTTCTCTACTAAATCATGTGAGTTTTCAGAGTTCCTTCAGTTAGGCCTGACAGGCCTCCCCATTTCATATTTCATGTGACTTCTTCCACAGGCAACAAGAGCAGGGGAGCCACGGCAGCTCTCTCACTTCAGCAGCACACAGAGCAGGTGCACTGGGGGACAGCCGCATGCACTCCTGCCCCAGCACCACTGGAGTCTGAGTCTCCCTTTTTGCTGGTGCCACCATTGCCACCGCGGGCTTGCACGTCCCTCCAGAGCGGGACTGAACAAGGACTGGTGAGAGCAGACGGGCGATACGGGCATTAACCACACGCACAGGACCTTACACTGTCCCCCAAGTGAAGTGCCCCTCTGAAGAAGGAGCCACCCTCAACAAATGTTTCATTTGTGCTCTCTTACTCTTTGTGATAACACAGCAAATGACATTTATTTGTGTGTTGTCAGTTCTTTTGAAAGGGAAGTGACAATTACAACCTGAGGAATTTCTTTCCCGCTGGCAAATCTGTTCTAGGAGAAGCAACACAGTCTGGGAATGATGGAGGATCCCCATGATGCGTGCCTTTCATATCCATATAATGGAGGCTTCCAGCATGTGTGCAAAAGTCCATTCCTTGGAGCAAGAGAAAGCCAGCTCCTGCATGTTTCCCTCCCCCTGAGTTACACACAACTTTAAGCATCCTTGTGCTGCAGCATCTCTGTGCAACAGTGCTAGGAACGCAAAAAGGGAATAAACACAAGGCAGTCACATACGAGGCACCTAAACATATGCCCACATTGGAATAGCCTTATCCTTCATACCTAAGATTAAATGCTTTGCTCAATCACTATTTAAGAGAATACATATTTTTTCCTTTTTCTTTTCGAAAAAGAAAGAAGATTTTTTGCATCTGTTTTCCTAGCAGCCTCCTGCAAGCACCAGCAAAGGTGTCCCAGCTCAGGCAGACTTGGGTTCCCAGGGATGCCCCCCTTATCTCCCACACAGCAAAAGAAGTGCCAAAGTTTGCCTTTCCCTTTTCGAAATGTCAGTGCTCATTGATCACTAAATCACTTCAACAGCTTATTAAGTAGATGTCACAGAGAGTTACTACCAGTCTCCTATCAATTTAAAAATACTAATGGGGATTTTTGGAGCGTAATTTCTTTCTGAATGAAAAATGCTCCCTGTATTAAAATGTGAACATTTTGGACCCCACTAGCCAGTGTGCGAGGCTGTTGATAATACATAACATACATTTAGTAGAAATTTTAACCCTGCAACACATTTTTAAAGCTGCTGTATAGCTTTGTTGACTTATTCCTTTATCATTTCAAAGGATCCCCTCCATTTGGTTTTTCCATTTGCAGACAAACTGACATTCTCCTGATATATATTATTCACAGGTTCATGTCAATAACAGCATAAGCAGAAGCTATCAATCACTTCTCTGATGATAACAGTAAATAAATAATGCACACTTTAAACCTTCAAAGCACTGCATAAATATCAGTTTGTTTCCACCACATCCCTTTAAGCGTTGAGGTAAGTGGTTTAACCATCTCACTAGGCACTAGCTCAGATTCAAGAACGGCTTAAGACCCATATGAATCATTTTGCGTATTATCCACAAAAGATGTATGTTCTGATATATAACCTATATATAAAAGACTAGGAAAAGCGTATTTTCACCCCCCAAAAAAAAACTGAAGCCAACTATTTCCCATTTTAGAAGAAAGCTAGGAAGTGTTTCCATAGCAGAACTGCCACGCGGCATTGCTGGGCTGTGCTGCCCTTCTCTTTGGATACTGAAAGATCTTGCTTTCCCACAAGCACGGAGGAGATAGAAGACACCACTGCCTGCCTTCTCCTCATGCTCTCTTTCCTGCAGGATGCAGGGCTGGAGCAACAGCTACATATCTTTGTGGCTCCTATAGGCAAATGCTACCTGTGCCATGCCACTCACCCACGTAGGGACAGCACACGTCTGCTGCAGGCAGGTATGTGCCCTGGGCACAAAATTAAATACAGGGGAAAAAAGCTTTTTTGTGGCGAGGTTGGTCAAATGCTGGCACAGGTTGTCTGGAGAGCTTATGGAGTCTCCACCCTTGGAGATACTCAAAACCCAGCAGGACACAGCCCTGAACAGGCTGCTGCAGCTGCCCCTGCCCTAAGCAGAGGCTGGGCTGGATGCTCTCCAGAGATGCCTTCTTGCCTCAACTATTCTGTGTCTTTTGCATGATGGAGTTGGGATCCTTCATTTGGACTGCTACATGCTTATGCAAAATAAATACCAATGTTTGAGGAAACCAAAGCATTTCACTGCCTTTTACTTTTCTGTGGGTACAGCTAGAAATGCCATGCCCGTGGCTAGACATGTCATTAACTACCCACTCCTGCAACAAATGCTACAGGGAGCCAGACACATGAAACAAAAAAAAATACACAGAGGACCAAATCAGGACATCTGATTCCAATATACCATGCAAGGAGCAGACGGGTATTCTCTGTGTTTGGAAGCCTTTCAGCTCTAAAATAAAACTACTGTTCGTTCTCCAACAAAAGACTAGGATTAAGTATCAAACTTTTTTTTTCTTTTTGTTCAACAGCTACCAGCCAGACTTTGTAGCATCTTTCTCCCACAGTTTTCCTTCACAGATATAAAAGCTTCCTGCCCATTACATCTTTGGTTATTTCACATCCCATTGATCATTCTGCCAGTCCAGCTAGCAGAACAGCAGCAAATAAGCAAGCAAACTAAGATAAGGCTAGATTTTTGCCCTGGAAAGCTGCAGCCCTGTTCTGCCTCCCCTGTGTTCTTCTCTCCTTTCCACCTCCTTCCTGGTATCTTCTTTCATCCCTAGAGACATTTCCAATAGCAGATAAATCAGCACTTTGAATCCTTCTTCTGATGTTGTAACAAGCCGGCAACTGGCATGACATGTTGTAGAGAGACACATGTGAATACCTAAGTCAGAAATAATGAGATTTCTCTCTCATATTCAGTGTGAAATGAGAGGCAAATGACATCACTACTGAAAACAGAGGAGTGCAAGAAGAGTTGTGAGGAAAGGCGGTAGAAAGACTGGATGTCTAATCCATTTTGCTTACTACAATGGATTTCAGAAGAAAAACTCTCACAGGCAGCACCCTGGAAAACACAGTCTCAGACGGATGGGACAGTCACAGAGCACAATGTCTCAAATCCAGGCAGCTCCACCCTATATCCCAAGGACACATCCCCTGTGGCCAGGCACTGCTGCGCGTTGTTGCCGAATGAACCAGCCCTTCAAATGAAAACATAAGAGACGAAAGGAGGAAACAAAAGAGAAAAGGGATAAAAGGTCCCAGTAAATCAATTAATGCAAAAGTCTGCTCCAGTTTATAGACAGCGCTGGTAATTGCTGTGTGCGCTGCCTGTGATGAATAGGGGCTGGTTACCGTTGCACGACTCATCCTTCTTTGCGCGGCTGGGAACCGGCAGAACGCTGATCTCCACTGAAAGTCTTTAATTATTGTTAAATTAATCAGGGCAGGGTGTCAGCTCTGGGTTCATGCTTAATTGTCCCATTTTCTCGCAGCCTCAGACTCCCACCTTCCTCCCTTATCCTCCCACCCCCTCCCCAAGCCCCTGTGCATGCATCAATTTTTAGATTGGTCTAACACTGGGTCCTGTGTACACAGCAACGCGCCACGTGAAGATTTTTGAGATCTTGCATTTCCACTACTTCAGGACTTTGTCTCTTTGAAAGCCACAGTATAACACAAAACTTTGGAAAGCAGTACCCCAGACATATTTAAAACCACAAGAGAGGGGGTAGAGTATTTTACCACCAGTGCAGAAGTCAGAGGTATCTTTGTTGCTGTTACTACTTAACACTGGGTGTGCAACCACTTCCCAGTCCTCATCTCATTCTCTGGGGTGGTAGAGAACAAGGGGCATCACCATCATAAACCTTTTCATTCACATCCTCACATTAGGGATCACTTCAGTGAACAGTTTTTTGTCTAAAACTAGCATAAGAAAGATGAGAATCTGGTCCAAAGTGTTTCTCTTTTTGGTGTTTAGATAACAGGTCAAGAGCCTGTTAGCGGTTAAAGACACCTTCCCCATCTTTGGAAGACTCCCTCCCAAAGTCTTAAGCCCCTAGTTTCTCTTTTCTCTGTCTCCCCAAAATGCCAAAGGATTAGTGGGATTGGACTAGGATATTACACGCAACTTTCACAATGTTAAGCCACAAGTATGTAAAAGATTACTGCACAGAAAAAGAGACTGTGCTTCACGTATAGAGAGGATAGGACAAGAAGTAATGGGAGCAATTAAGGAATAATTAAGTTGTAGAAAAAAACCATCTAGGTTATGTGTAAGGGGAAAAAAAGCAGTAAGCACAGGCAAGGACTTGAATAAATTTCCTAAGGACACTGGCGGATCAGATAGACAAACAGCTGTCAGGAATGACGCAGACATGGCCTGAAGACATTGAGGTGGTCTGAACGCTTTTTCCAGCCCTACTGTGGAAAATCAGTCTGGGCTATGTGGAGGGTAATTAGAGATGAACAAGGCAGCAGCAGGGATCCTGAGGACCTTCTCAAAATAAAACTGCAGTGACAAATGTAGTACTCAAGGTCTGACCCTGTACACATTTGAAAATCACTCCCATCTGCATTCCAATGTGGGTCCAAGCCTTGACATACAACATAACATAGTGGTTAAATTTTCATTGATTCTTATAAAGCAAATATATAATTTACAGCAAAGTCCAGAGTAAAGGTTCATAAGATTGAACAGTTTATTTATTAATCAAAAAGCGTAGCCTTCCCAACAGCTTGAGCCCACCACTTTCCATCGCAATGCAGAAAAAGTTAGTTATTTCTATAATGCAACCTGCGTAACATAATGCAGCTGCTCTTCTTTCTCTCCCAATTAAATGATCCACACAGCAAGGCAACAAGGGAAAGGCCTGAAAATCAAACCTGTGCACAGCCAGCATAAACAATATTTCACTATTCTATTTCAGCATAGTTCAAAGAAGACTTTGTAGAGATCAATGAGAAAGTTCCTTCACTATTTCTAGGCCATTGACAGGTGAGCAAGTTCACTGTTTTGAAGAACATATTATCAAGATATACCCAATCTAAGTGATCTAATGGATCTAAATAACCCTGTGGAGAGGCTCACAATGAACTTGGCCGTGAATCTGAGAGAAGGAGATGGACTTGAACTCTGAAATCTCAGGTAGGATCCCTAGTCATTCATTCCTTCATATTACTTTACGACCTCTTTACTTTGGCTTCTCACCAATAAATGAAAAGCCTTCAACCTACTGAAGTTAGGCTGTATGAGAATATATCTTGACATAATTACATTTGATAAAGAACCCCTTTAGATAAAATGTGCTTGTATCACTACATTGATTCTTTCTTACTTCCTAAGAATGGAGACAAATTAGCAAGTCTTTATTATGCTAGAAAAAGTCATCTAGTGTTTTATTGGCAATCCCATATTTGCTTGGCTCAGCTTTGCACTCATCAGGGGTGACATCATTTACATATTTTTATTTGCATTAGAATTTAGATTCATTGAGCAATCCCAGCAATATGAATCGCACCGCACAGCTATGATCTCCCCGCTCTGCTGGGAGTAAGGAATCTAACACCAACATAAGTGATGCAATAGTTTACCTTTATGTAATTGACTGTTTTCAGCTCCTGACACATTATTTCAGGAAGGCTGAGGGAAGGGAGATGGTGGGAAAGGTCAAGAAGGAGGAAGAGGGACCACAATGAGATTCACTCCCTCAAAAGAAAATGTCTTTGCTTTTTATCCAGACATGTGAAGCAGCAGAGTTTCTTAGTTAAAACTGGTCTTCTTTAAAAGATATGTTTCAGTCAGATAGATCCTTTTTCCTCTGAAGGGTAGATATGGAATGATGCACTTCAGAGAGGAACGTGCCAGGGTCCCACCGTGGCAGACAGAGGGCCTGTAGCAGTCACTCCCACAGCACTGTCTCATCTTTTTCTTTTCAAACCCAGAGCCACGAATTCCTTTGTTTTTTCTCTTCAGTCCCCAAACTGCTCTAGACTAAGCAGCCCAGACAACTCCTGGGCCTCAACTGCCTCATAATCTTGGCTTATTTTTGTTCCAAAGACGCTTCTTCTAAGGAAGATGGGCCCCCATTGAAACAGCATTACCTGTTTAATAACAGAAGCTCTCTCCTATACGTGCACTGTATATATCACCTAATTTTCCAGGGGTGGTTATACATCTTACCAAGAATGGCATTTGTTGCAGGGTATCTAATCTTTCTTTCTTACTTTTTTTTCACATACTAAAAAAATCATGCTATTTCGCAGATAGCCATTGCTGAGATGTTATTGATTACTTTTTATTTGAGTGAAACTTGCATAACAAAGTCACTGGGTTTCATACTGTCAGGAAAGAATGAAAGGGCAGAGTGGGTAAAACCAATTCTAGGCACAGTGCAAACCAAATCAGGACAAGACGCATGAGCTTGCTGGCACTTATTATTCTGCTTTTCTTGTCCATTGTATGCATCATAGCATTATTTCTGAAAAATGTTCTTAAAGTCTTTTTCTGAGTTTGTTTACCCCTGGGGCTAGTATTTTGTACTGGGATTTTTAGCTCTGCTAATAGAAGAGTCAGCTAGACAGTCTGTTAACCAATCCTCGGGCTCCCGTGCTTTATTCCCAGATGCCTCTTTACACTGTAACAATTCCTATATTATTGTTAAATAATTGGAGGTGGGGAAGATGTGAGAAGGAAAAACAAGTTACATGTATTGGCTTCCACAGACAAGAAGGTAAAAGATAGTTAAACTTTTCCCAAATGGATAATTTCTTAATTATCTGTATAGATTTCCTGTCTGTCTTGCTATTGCTACCACTGCATCTCATTAGGAGTTGTTTAGCTTCAGACAGTCTCACAATTGTTGTTTCTAGATGCTTTTGAAAATTACTATAATTTGTTTGTTACTTGTGTTAAAAAAGGCTTGAATTATGAGCTTTTCCAACAAATGTTTACTAAGTATTACAGAATCTATAATGAAATTTCACTCTGTAACACTTGGTGGTTTTATTTTTTCTTATTACGAGCTTGGTTTTTTAATAATCTGAAGCACAACAACCCTACCAAACAGTTAAGCCCAAAGTAGAGTTCTTAAGAGTCAAGTTATAGTTAGCCTACAGTCCTGGAAGTAGGACTTCATTAATGAGTAGTATGTTATTAAAGCTTATACATAACAAATCATAGCCATTATGATTTCAGCTGTAGTTGAAAGTTATTACTTGAAGTCTAAGCATGATCTTGCCTGAAACAAGATGACAGCCTTGCTTCATCTTCCAGGACCATGCGTCACATCTCAATGCCACAAACAGGTTACACCGGGCATAACTAGAAGGCAGGTCAAATTAAAAAAAAAAAAATAACCTGTTTTTTCTGCTCCCATGAAACAAAATGTGCTTCAGCACTCTTGGGTTTGGAGAGTGGAAAATAAGAGACATGAAAATGCCCTCTCCTGCCACCACTTTTCTAAAGTGGAGCCTGAAATGGCAATTGGAGGGTCTCTACTGTCCACTTTACAGCTGGCAGCGCTTGTTTGCGGTGCACAGGGTAACAACAGGTAACACTGTAGATGGCCCCAACCTCCTCCTTCAGGCTAAGATGGATAAGAACAGCCCTACCGTGAGGTGCCTGAAGGGCTATGACCCCAGACCTTTCGATGGGGAGACATGAGTTATTTGTAGCATTAGAATATCACTTTTCCTTCTGAGAATACTGTGCCCATTTTAGTTTATAGAAAATAAATCCTTAACACACTAGAAGGATTTATCAAAGGTATCATTCTTCTCTGTTTTCAGTCTGTTTTGCTTGTGGACTTGACAACAAGAATCTGTGACTGACCTTCTTCACCGCACGATGGAAGGTGCGCGCTCTCCACAGGCTCTACATCAGGATGCTTTCCAGAAACAGCAGCAGCAAATCTGAGAGCAAAAGGCCCTCAAGAAGATGAGTAATGCAGAAAGGAGAGGGAGGGATTTCTGTGGCACAGGGCCCAAACTGCAACTCTTTATGAAGATCAATTGGGTTTGGATGTTACTGAGCCTGAACGGAGAATGCCTCCGTGTATGAAAAAAGCACCTGCCCATCACTCATCACTTTCCCTCCGGAGCCAACGCAGTCATTGGGCTGTCCGGTGTCTCTGCTGTAGAATTTGGTGTCAAACCACATCAGCTTGAAAACTGTATTTCTCTAGGCTAGCACTGACATTCATAGTTCAAAAGAAAGACTGCAGGCCTGATTCATCCTCATTTTATGCCACAGCAGTTCCACAGAAGCCGACGGAGCCGCACCAGCGTGTACCTGGAACGGCTCTGGCTCAAGCGGTCAGGAAGTGCTGGGCTGTCTGCTGCACAGCTTCTTGGGAAGAGAAGCTCCTGTAGGACTTACGTTCCCACTGTGTGAGCAAGGAGTCTGGGCACAGGATTTTTGAAAGGGAAAGATTCAGCTCTGTGGGAAGTATCAGCCAAATACGAGCCCTTCATGTGGAAACTCATGCAGAAAAAAAAATATGACTGTCAGGGCACTGACTTACTTTAGATCATAACATTGCTACATAACCACTCTATTTTGGTTGTGTTGTAGCTTTTTCAAATGGCACATGCCAGAATTAATTTCCAGCACTGCTTTTCATGTTAATATCTCGAATTGTACAAGGTACAAGTAAGTACCTTGAAATTAGCTCTGCTATGAGCCTCTGGTAGGCTTGACCAGGTGACCTCCAAAGGTCCCTTCCAAACTACAGTTTTCTCTGAATTTAAGATTCTGAGATTATTTACTTCTGCTTATTCTGCTAAGGGTCTGCTTCAAATCAGACTCTGATCAAGCTCTCCTGGTGTAACCCTCTTACCACAAAGCGCTGAATAACACTACTAACTACAGTAGTAACAAGTCACTGCAGGATTATTACCAGCTCCACTCCTCTACACCGAATATGCTTCCAAACCTGCTTTTACCACTTACATTTCTTTGTGAGTGAGAGTCCCTCATAATTTCTCCATACTTAGACATTCCTTAACACCTGAGAAGCAACTGGGACTTTCCAGACTGCCCTCATCTGTTTTCCCAGTGCTTCCATATGGCTTTAACACCTCACCATTGCTGTTATCTCATGGCAAATGAAGAGGGCCTGATGGCAGCCAGAACACTGAAGCAAACTTCATTTTGTTTTGTTTTTTAATTAAAAATAAATACACTTACACACTAGCATGACCAGATACGTGGCGATGTCTCCTTCTGCACCACACAGAGCATATGTCTATACACACCGCATGTATGTATTCTTTCCCAGGCAAAGCTAGCCTAAGCCCCACACTGACACACCCTGTTCCTCCCGTGGATACACCACCCAAATGCAGACAAATTAGAAATGTGAAGGTGCTACATCATTTGTGATTCTCTTGGCACTTGCAGAGGTTTTTCACACAGCGTGCCAAGAGTGCTTCTGTCAGTCAGCATCCAGCTCCTCACCACCACGGCAAACACCAAAGCGATAGAGCAGGCGCAGGTGTATTGGGTGAGGATGGCAGGAGCAAGGGGCTAGGACAGGCTTCACCCCCTCCATTAGTACCAGCTGCCTGACCCCCATTTCTCCAGTTACTTACCTGTCCTCTCACCTCCATCACCCCTATTCATTTCGGCTCTGCAAAAACCCTGGTGCTTTCCAAGTGAGCTGCCTCTGCCTGGCGGCATTGCTGGAGCGAACCAGTTCATTCGAGCTGGTAAGCCTGTCAGTCACTATTTAAAAGATGTTCCAGTTTTGCAGTATATAAATTAACCTTGACACCTACTGCAGCAGTACCTTTACTCTTCCTGCACAGCCAGCTGCACTTGATGGGAGTTAATAACTGCAGGCAGCAAGAGAAGGACACTGCTTTCAGGAAAAATTGTGAGGAAAAGCTTTCAGGGGACATGATGATGTTTCTTCCAGTGCAGAATTCTGAAATTAGCTGAAAGTCAAATATGCCAAAACACTTGTGTATCCTTTTGATCTTTGGTGCTCAGCCCTGTGGCTTGTTGGGCATGACATCTTTGTGCAGGAGTTGTATTTCAAGGCATCAGAGTGCTGAGGGGTGTTAGTAGAAGGTAGCATTTGTGAGGCTCTTACCCTAATTAGCTGTGTTTCCACATGTCCTTTAATTCACCCAACTAATCCCAATGATAGCATGACCTTTATCTTTCACCTTTTTGCATCACACTCAGCAAATGAACTAGTTCCCATAACCTAGGCCAACCATTACAAATAATCAGCCAGGACTTTCTCTGCAAAACCAAATACCTTTTCTTTGCCAAATTCAAAGCAGAGCTATAAGCAAGGAATCAGCTTGTAATGTATTTGTAGCAAATATTTTATGCAAATTCTGGCATTGTTTTTTTTTAATTAGTTCATTCCATCAGACACTCGTCTGTTATTCCAGACTTTGACTAACTTGACTACCAAATAATATTCTGCAAATATTTGCCACAAATCATTGCATTATGTTTGAATGCAATTCTAATGTAAAAGCAAGCTGGAAGAAAGCAGCCATGTCACAGCCAGCGGCATCACCTGTGTTTGTACTATGCCACCAAATCTAGCTTGTAGGAAAAAGATACAGGATCTGGTCAGGAGCCTCTCCCCTATTTTACTTCGGTGCACACACAGCCCAGGTGGTATCAGCAAACAAACAGGGAAGATTTCTGGGCTTAAGCCCTGAGCATAGCTCCTGTGAGGAATGAGAGCCAGAAAGGCAGAAAAGTCAGCAATCTGCAACTTGAGCATTATCCAGTTCACCCAAAAGAGTGGAGACCAGATCTCATCTCGGGGTAAGGTGCATTGTCTACTAAGGAGATAGTAAAAAGCTGTTGCAACAGCAATGGCCACCCAGCCGTGAGATACCAAGATGTGCCACCAGACTGCAGGTGTCCCTTTGCTGTGTATGGGATATAGTCATCAGGAGCTGCCATGCACCTAAGCAGAGGCTTCCTGGGCTCACCAGCAGCAAGCTTTGGAGAGCAGCCGAAGATGCAGGCGCCTTCCCCTGCAAAAACTAATCCAGCCTGGAGAGTGCTCATTTCAGGGGAAGCAGACCCAGGGCCAGGCTCACCTCCACAGATGCTCGTATCTGCCCCATTGGCTACATATACACTAGATTTTCCCCCCATAACAGCAGGAGCTTGTTTTATTGGTCTAAGCAAACTAGAAGAACAAAACCAAAAACCAAACCAACCAAAAACTCAAGAGCACCCTTCTTCTCCATATTTGCCCAACAAACTCAGCAATTCGCAGTAGCACTAAATAAGATGGTGTCGATAGGACCAAAGCACACAGAGACCAGCGACCCACATCAGCAGCTACTAGCCCACCTGGCACGGCCTCCAACACAGGCATCCCCCCGCTCCCTCACAGCCCGGCTGCAAACAAGGTCCATTGTGCCTTTCCAGTGACCCATTCTGTTTGCTGAAAGCCGAAAAGGGGCCAGCAGCTTTCCTGTTGCCACCCCAGCCCACTTTTTCGGCTGAGTGCCTCATTCTCCTCTCTTCCCCGCAGCCAACCGGCTCGCTTAAACAGCCAACAGCGTTCCTTTGGATTTATCGTGCAGTTATGGCCCGAGTCCAGACCCGAGCTGGCAGGATCAGTGGAGGACCGGCATCGTCCTATTCAGCTACACACAACCTACTTGTCATCCTTTTGGGAACCAGTGACTCAGATGTAACTTTATGGCAGCCTGGCAGCTGGTGGGACTGGGCAAGACGTACAAAGAGAATAAAGCCGGCACCCACCGAGCCCCGGAGTGCGGAGCAGAAAGCCTGCCTGCAGCCCTCATTCAAGTCCTGGCATAATTAAAACAGCATTACCATTCTTGGTGGCAGATTTTCACCTTCTGTAAACCCAGACTTTCTGTGAGTGTTTTGTTTTACCCATTTACTACGTCTGAAAGTCAATGGATTATAGAACAGAAAAGCAAGTTCTGTTCTTTTCTTCTGTGCTACTGCTATTAGCAAAACTATGGTATGGAGCCTACCTTTGGGGCTGTGCATATGGGGGGATGCTTGACTGTAGCCTTGCCAGCTACCAGGGAGACAGCAAATCAAAGTAAGCGTTTACTCTTTGCAAGGCTCCAGAAGAGCTTTTTTCAGATGCTGTCTCTAAAGGGAGCAAGTGAGAGAAATCTCACTTTTTATATGAAATCTTTCCCCTCTTAGGCTGTGATTTCAGAACAGAGCTGGGCAGTCCCCTAGGCTCCCCGTGCTGCCATGTTCTCTCCTCCTTGCCCGCTCCCACCTGGTGCAGCACCCTTTCAGTCCTGCTGATACAGCTGGTTCTGCAGGCATGCCAGGACCTGGACCAAGGATGGATGAAGGGGGAAAAAGGAAATAGCAAGTCACACTAAGCAGAAAGCAATTGCAGCCTATGATGCCTCCACGCAGCACTGTTTTGTTCAGGGTACCTGCTCCTTCCCATAGAGCCACCCTTCACATGGTCACACAACATCCCTGCAATCCCCTGCAGAGAGCATGTCCTCCTGGTAGCTTTGCGTATGGTCTAGCTAGAAATCCAACTCAGTTACCATCCCTTCCCAGGATGCAAGATGATGCTGTTACTACATCCCCAGATCTATTTATGTGAGCGTGCAGCCAATGCATGCCCTATCCACCTGAGGCGATGCCCACTCCCAGTCTAGGCTACTCCGGCAGCTGATCCCCCTTCCTCTCACACCGCTGCTCCCTGTCTTAACCCATCCCCCAGCTTCAATTTTTGTCGGCTCTTCAACAGGGAATAGCTCCTGTGGTTGTCTCAGCAGCTGCTCTTCGCTTTTCCCAAGCAGCAGCGGAGCTAAATTGACCTAATTCCTGCTTGTTTCCCTGCCACCCACGGAATCTGAAATAGCAGCAGTGAAAACTGCCAAGGCGCTCGTCAGCGGCCGCTCTGCCGCAGCGCGGGACCGGCTCACGTTCGCTCCGTTTTCTGCAGGCCCCACAAGGCTCTGAAACTTTTTAGACTGCAAGTTTCAAAACCAGTAAAAGCGACGGACAATTACTGCCGACAGCTCCTTAGGCAGCCTCAAGGACAAGCGGATTTTTTTGTACCCTACGGCACATCCTCGGCAGCGTTCATTATACTGCAAACATCAGACATACCTATTTGTAAAAATCCATGGGTAAGTCTCCCAGCTCCTGTCTCACCTCCTTTCCAGATGTAGTTTGGATTTGCAGTCAGATTTGGACTATTAGACTGGTTTTTAAGGAGAGGGTCTGTAATAAAAGCTGGGTCAGCCTTGATCATAACTTCAGCCAGAATAGGACTTAAACTTGCATATGTATTCTGCAGTGGAATAGCTGTCACCTGCCAGGAAATGTGAGGGACCAGCTACTGCTTGATCAGGAGCAACCTCCCTTTGCCGAAGTCCACGGTCTCAGATATAAAAAATCATAAAAAAACCAAGTCATTCTTTCTCTCTCATGGAAACACACTGCCACAGCCCAAGCTGCACAACTGTCCCCAAGACCTAACAACCTACAAAGCAAGCAGGAGTGGGAACATTTATGTTAATTAGTGTGTAGAGAGGGAGCCAAAGATATGTTAAGATCTGATACAGCATATGGGATCCAATAGCATGTCATTAGAGGTAGAAAGCAACCCTTCCCAGTGTAGCTTTTCAGTTCTTTACTAAGGCTTTCTGTTCAAACTTTTAAGTGTGCAGGCTGAAATTTTCCATCCCATAATTACTACTATTTTGGTAATTAAAGCTTGCTATAATGCAGAGACACAAGGGCATTTCCTAACTTTTGAGTGTGTGCCTCTGCAGCCTTACTCATTTTTTTTTTGGTGTCTAGTAGCAGCTGAAGGGGGAGGAAGGGCAAAGTCTCTAAGGCTGACCATGAGCGAGGCTGGCATTGAAGCTCCCCCAAACTTGACGGGCACCAGAGTACATCAGACAGGGATGTAAACTTTACCAGAATGTATTTTCTGCCCTGGCATCTGCACTGGGTTTTTACTGCACTTGAGACTCAGGGTAGTTCAAATTTAAGTAGAACTCCTCTATCAGTCAGACAAGAGGCATCATAAAAAATAATGGTGGCCAATCACTCTCCAAATAACCCTCCTTCCCGTACCTTTGGCAAGGGGAGCTGTTACCAGTAGAAAAGGCTCATAACTTATCATAATACGAAACATCCTTTTGGATTCAAACTGCATCAATTTACACACTGTGCACCATTAACTGGGTCTGCAAATATTCGGAGGATAGTGAAAGGGTTTCGTTCTAGCTAAACCTTGAGATAATCAAATTTCAATATTTAACTGAAGCTTCTGTAGGTATCTTGCTCACTTCCCTATCCCAACCCTCATCAGCACAGTGACCAACGAATGTCACTCACTTAAAGCTTGCCAAAGCTTCGAGTAAGAAATTCTGGCGCTGCTTAGACTCTTAGGAAACCTCAGAGCCAAACAGCCTGTGTAATAACTATGAAAATTGTATTATTAGCTTCTAAACAGAAGCAGCATGACACTCTGCAAAAGAAATGCACAGGCTGTCAGAAGCACTGAGAGAAGGTGTCAGCTACAAATTAATGGCTATTTAAACATATTATTTCTTCCAAAGTGTTAAAAATGAGATTTTTAGCTCTGACGGCAGAAAAGGTGGTGGTGTGTCAAGTCCCACATTGGCATGCCATCTCTCCCAGCTGCTGCTGCCAGCATTTCAAAGCTGTTGATTGGTACCATTTAGAGACTCCCATGGGGAAAGGAAACCTCAGGAGAAACAAAAAGAGGTTTTATTCCTTCCCCTCAGTTTAGTTGAGGCAGAGACGTTCCACTTTTGGCTCTGCTGATAAACACACATGATTAAAGAAATGAAGGCAGAGGAACAGAGATCGACTTAAGTTAGCACAGATGGATGACTTGGACCCAAATCTAGCTGATGGACTCCTGTTTATTGAGAAACTGAATTTACAACTACTTAACTATGTGTTGGCTCCACTAACCAGTGCAATGGGGCTTCCACATCCCAGACTCAGGGTTCCAAAGATTTTCAAAGAGCACTGTGAAAAGAGAAGTGCCCTCGCAAGCTGAATTTTTTACTGTTCTTCCCATTTTGCCCATTTAAAATTTACCACCTCAAACAGAGCCTCCGATATAAAACAGCCTGGGAAAATGAATTGGGAAAGCTAAAAGCCAAGCTGGTGGAAGGCAGAAAACTCTGTCTTAGCTACCATGCCATTTTTTTGGGGGTGGCTGTGTGGGGAGGCATGTGCTAACCATTGCTATCGTAGATGGAATTAATCCCATACGTGCTGCCACTGAAGGTATTTGGGAACCAGAGGCTGGTACTGTTACACGGAAATACTGCTGAAATTTTTTCATGACACCTGCAAAGAAAGAGAGCAAGTGTGGCACACATTGGTACCACACTGCCAACAGGTGAAGAAGGGACCATTGATTTTAATCTATTTGAAGAGCTATCTGTTTAATCTACTGCAAACATATTGATGGGGATTTGTAGGGTGGAAGGTAAATAACTTTCCACACCCAGCCACAAGAGTGGGTCTGCATAGTAAGTGCTTGGCACAGTCATGAAATACCCATATTTCACGTCAGTATTTCTTGAAAAATCTTCCTGCAGGTCCCTGAGCCATGGAAGATGGGGGTGGGAGCACTCAAAGAGGTGGGATGGGTAGAGCTTCAGAGGAGTTAGGCTGGTTTCAGAGCATCCTACCACCTGGGGCTCATCACAGCCACAGCCTGGTTGCGTGCAAGACCAAGCGACCAAGAACACAGACCTAAGACTTCTCTGGTCCTGGCTCCCATGTGCCTGCTGGCGAGGTGGGGAGCTGGCAGGGAATGAGGCAGGTTTCACATCTTGCACTGCAGGGAAAGTTTTCTCAGGAAGCTGCCTGGTGTCTGTCAAAATCGCATCGTAACCAAATCAGTTTCACAGACTCTGATTTCAAGTTGGCATTGTCTGATGGAAAAAACACTCTTATCAGAACACGCCCAACCAACATGTCTGAATATAAAATGATGAGGGACTTTCCCGGAGTCCACTGCATCCTGGGGCAGGCTATCTGCAAAGTCTGGACTACTCCATGTATTTCTCAGTAATCTTCTGAGTCTGAAATCCAATGCCAGCCTCAAAACACCAGCCCTTTTAAGCCATTTCTGTCTAGAGATCTAGCACCAACTATTTGTGCTTATGACACACGTCCTTTATCTGGTCAAAAGCACTAACTAAAACATCACAATATTGGTGTATCCCTGATTATGTTGACACTATCAGCATTTAAAAATTAAAAAAGAAAAAAAAGGCACCATATGAACTCAATACACTATCAAATGCCACACAGCAGCAATCCTAGCCTAGTTACTTACTCATCTCTCTTTTCAGTGAATTACATCTTTCCATGAAGTTGCACATACCTCTCACATCAATTTCAGGCTCTTGCTAAATGTCAGTCCATGCAGAACTTGCTGGGAATAACTGAGCTGATAAGAGGATGCAATGGTCTAAAGTACAAAAGAAGAGGGCCTGGGGATGAAATGGGAGACAAACACAGGCAGCCTCACTGGCAAGCATTGCAGCAAGAAATCACACTGTGGAAGTTAGAAGAGAGGTTTAAATTAGAGGAGGTACTGTTATTCTTAAGGTTTGCAATCAAAAGCCTGTGGTTCCAATTAGGAAAGCAAAGATGCCTGGCCAACGTGCTATTACCAGCTTTTTGGCAGGCAAAGCCATTTACAGCAACCAGTCTGCCTCTCCTGCACTGAAGTATTTGTTTTTACATTCAAGCCTTCTCAGACTCTATAGCTCTTGGAACAGACTCCAGCCACACTTGTAGAGGGCAAAGTCCATATCAGATGGATCGTCAAGCAGAACAAAGTGTTATTACTTTCTCAAAGCTGCTATTCAGTCACACCCCTTATGTTATTTCTGTGAAAATGAAGGAGTGATTTCAATTATTACACACAGAAAGAAAAAGGGACTGAAAATAGGAGATGGGTTGTTGGGGGCTTTTTTAACCTTCAACGCTGAAGTTCATAGTAAAGCTCCCCAGAAAAACACAAAGCAATTTCCTTTTAATTGTGCTCTTCCGCCTGCCGACCTTTGGAACACGTCTGGGAGCACCATGGTGCTGGGCAGGTTGTTGAGTGTCAGAGGCGTTTGATTATACTGGAGCAGAAACAAGGGGAAGGATATTCACAAAGACTAGCATTTGCCTAGGGAGAACTGGGGATCCTGAAGTCAGGCTCCTGCTCTGCATCAGCCACTTGTAGACATCAGCTCTCTCCATCTCACTTTCCATCTCACTGTATCTTTATCTTCAGTGACTTAAGTCCCTTGGGTGATCAGTGGGTAAGCTCCCTTTCGAGTTTCACTCTTCCACACAGTCTCAGCCCAATGCAAAACTGCTTGAGTTCAGCAGAAAATGTTCTCCACTTTTTCTTCCATGCTTATTTAAAGCTCCACTTCATTATATTTACTGGTATTCTGACTTTAATAAATAATAATCGTATGCTTCTTGGAGGCTCTAGGCATCTTAACGCATAATTAATCATACAACCAAACCCCATGAGCCTTCAAATCATCATTAGAAAGAAAATCTTCCAGCCAACCACCTTGAAAAAAAAAAAAGGAGAGATCCTTTTTCTCCCTTAATTGGTCTGGGAAGCACAGCCACAGCTCTCTCAAATGGATGTCTCCTGCACCGCACCCGCAGATCTGGGCTCAGACCAAACCAGGGAAATAAATTCCAGAGATGCACAGCCCCCATGGAGGCACGTCCTGCCAACACCCGTCTCTCTCTGCAGCACAGTCTGTCAGGTTGAAGTGACCACGAGGAGAAGGAAGAGGGAGGAAAAAAAAAAGGAAGCATCCTTTCTCCTTGAGTCAAGTAAGAATAAATATGGAAAGTGATACTACAGGGATAAACCACTACACATGGACATGGGCAACTTAACAAAGCTGCTGTTAAATGATGCACACATCTCTTCTCCTAAAGGTGGAAATATAAGAGTAAGGCTTCAGAAGCACTTTAACTCTTTTTCCACCCAACACCTCCTTAAATCTGGAAAGTTAAATGTCAGCCTTGATTACAGCCACAGAGTCAGCATGTAACCCTAATGACAGCAGAAGGTTGCTTCTGGTCTGCACAATAGTATTAACCGTACTCTAACCTAAATGAGCCCCAGGGCCATAGGCTGAGATTCCTCTCCTGCCTCAGCAGAGCTCCAGGTTAGCTCTGCCCCCATGTACTGTAGTAGCTCAAGACTTAGGAAAGCTTGGAAAACTTGAACCTGAGAAAGTACAACCATCTGGGAGCAGCAGATGCCCTGGAGCTCGTGGTCAGGCTGCCCTCGCTGCACCTCCTGCGCACATCCCCCAGCCCCAGCCCTTGGCAGGTCCCTGCAACACAGACCTTGTGCAAAGACCTGCAAGCTCCAGTTTTCCCAATTAGCCACTCTGCAGCACCCTCCCAGCTCACTTCATTCACCTGTGGTCCTTGTCACTGGCATGACCCCATCACAGTGCTAAGCCCTGCACACTCCCAGCAACTAAGAGTAGATAGCTTAAAAGACAGCTTATTTCCTTCATATTCTTTAAATTTCCCTTCAGTTTCAACTTCTAGTACACAATGAAGTAAGGTCTAATATGTAATGGATTACCAGGAGGGCAGAAGGAGCAAATAGCTAACTTATTTGTTTTAGAAGGAGTACGCAGTAAAAAAAGCACAGCCTACTGTACTGTGCCCATGAACTTTATCCTTTTGACTAACACACAGTGTCCAAGAAAAATTTCCTGCTTCAAGAGTCTGCGACCTGGGACTGGAGCCCAAAGACTCCCAAGAAGCTGCAGCAGCCGGTAACCAGCGGCGTGTCTCGGGGGAATGGCTAACCTGGCAGTGGTTTCCCTTACCCTAAAACCTTATTGCTTTAACAAGGTTGCCTGGAAGTGGCTTGAACAGAAGAAAAGGGAATGCTGCTCTGATCAAGTGACTCATAGAAAGAGAGAGGGAGGTCTTAAGATACTCTTTGGAAAGGATTTCAAAGCTGAGCATGTTGTTCCAGGAAATGTTTACAGACTGGAAAAGAGGAAGTTTTGACTTTCATTGGCTTGTTCTGTTGCAACACGGCCTATTTAGCAAAAATCCATAAAGAGAAGGAAAAGAAAAGCTCCCTTCTGAAGAAGAGCTGGGCAGGAGGCAAAAGAAGTGCAGCTTTGCCAGTGCGAACTCTGCTTTAAAGAAACAGCCAAGAGGAGAAAATTAACTCCGTCCTGGCTCCACAAGGCATGCTTGTACCTTGGCCCCACAAACATCTCAAAAAAGAACAAAACCCAGAGTAAATCAGAAGAGGCCAGATCACGAGGAGCATATTCTCACTGCAGTTTTTAGGGCCATACCTGCCACATACTACTTGCTTTACAGACACCAAAGAAGACAGCGCTCCTCCCTGGAGATGTTAGCGGTGTCTGGGAGATGGAGCAGTGAGAGGGAGACTATATTTGGGTTTGTGTTTTTTTTATTTTATTTTACAGGTCGAACACATTCAGAACAAACAACAGACAAAACAGGACTTTATGGATGCTCCTATGGAAGGGCTCAAGAAAATCATGTAATGTTTTAGGTCAATGGCTTCTAATTTTTTTAAAGCTGAAACTCTTGTGACAAAATGGGCAGTGACCTGTGCCTTTCTGTTTAGTCCTTCAATTGCTGCATTTTGTCTTGAGTCAGTGTCATTTCATTCCCCTAATCCACTCAGGATGTCTCCTCCCATCCCCTACCAAGAGGCTGCAAGATCCTCCTTTTGCTGCCACTGGGTTTTTGGCAGCAGCATCGCCCCAGAGGCAGAGCTCATGCTCCTCTCTGACCTCGTAGGGGTGCCAGGTCCCAGGGCTGTGAGGCAGCTGCACTTGAGCTGCTCCTCACCCTGACAGAGCTCTTGCTGCTCCAAAGAAGTGTTGTCCTCCCACCAGAAAGAGCTGAAAGAACAGACGCCTCTGGAGGACTCGCATGAAAACAGCCCAGCAGAAAGTAAGGGCTAAGGTAACAGGGCAGATGTTCCTCAAACTGCACTATTTTCCCTGCTCTGAAGCCTGACAGCTTCTCGCTCTTTTTCTCCCCATATAACCTGGGTTCCAAAAAGGACAGGAAACTTTTAAATAGGCCCCAGAGTTTGTTGGGAGGGAGGAAAGCAATGAAAACAAAGGCTCACCACAGGCCATGATAGCAGAGATCAACCCAATACCCATCAAAGGTGAAATGATGTTCATTTAGAATGACAAAAACACAAGGAGCCTGATCCAAAAGGAGTGAAAGAAAGTTTGGGGAAAAGGTGAGCATTTCACTCCTGGAGACATGTGCCAGAAGACAACAGGGGATGCAAATTCATCTTTTTCATCCTTAGCTCTTTTTGCACACCATATATATTCATTTTCTTACACTGCAGGAAACCTAATGAGGTGGAAAAAAAAGGTACTTTGTTCTGCAAACCATTTTTTTAAGAAACAGAAGTCCCTCAGATGTCAACACTACTCTAACCTGTGGACCCCTAAGTGGACTAGCTTTTGCTTCGGAAATGAAGGGTCCCTGCAGTTCGGTGACTTAGAGTCATTTTGCAGTCATCTATTTGACAAGATATTAGTCAAAGGCACTGCCAGAATGTGTGAATTAATAGGACCCATATGTAACTGCTTAATAGTAAACACTTGCTTAATCCTGTGTAGCTAAATGGTATAACAAAAGAATTAGCTGGTGACATCCACTTAGGAAATATGATCCAATCGATACTATGATTTCTTTTTAACTGCTGAACTGGTTCTGACACATATAAAAATGTGGTTTCAATCAGACCAAATTGCACCACAAAAAAGCCTTGTAAAGAAGCCCAGACCTGTGGGCTTTAAACAATGCGCTGAAGTGAAGAACATTCACAATGGGATTGAGACTGGGAGCACGGGGGGGAGGAAGTAAGTGGTCCCTTAGTCATTATTACCAGCCATGAGATCACACAGACCTTTCATCTTATATTATCAATCTCCCTTAGTGCTGGATTCACAATAAAATATGTAGTGCCAGGCCAAGCTGTAACAGGAGGACCAGTCAAATTCCCCTTGCATTTCTCCTCTTGATTGCCCTCATTTACATTAACTCCTCAGCAAACAGTAATAGCTAATGGAGCAAGACTGTAACAGTCCTGGTTCAGTGACACTGGCTAACTGGGAACACTAAAAGCATATTCAGAAACACAGACCAAAATGATGGCAACTGACACTTTAGCCTTAGGGAAAAAAAGGAAAAGAAAATTAGCCCCCCAGACAAATACCCCCCACACCAGGGCCACTGCAAGTGTAATATTTTTATCCAGAAACCCCACTGACCACAGGAGATCTGATTTTCTGTATGTCCAAATGTGAGCTGAATGAAGCTTCCGCCTGGCGATGGTCTCAATCCAAGCCCTCGACCCAGCAAGCCCTGTAATTGTCTTGGCTCAGGCAAGACACAGCCCCTAAACAGCGTCCCACCTGCAGTTTTAAGATGGTGTTTCATTAAACTGAATTATCTTTGTGCAAAACGTACAGATTAGCTCCCGGGCTAGCTTCTATTCATAAGTACACACAAGCACCAACAAAGCCAATCAGTTTTGATCCCATGCAGGGATCAACGGCAAAGCTAACTGAGCCTTCACAGAACAACTGAGACTAATGCATCTCCTGTGCACAGAAAAGTCAAAGAGGAAAAACAGAGCCAGAAAGAACACACACACACACTGAGCAGTATGGGGGGGGTTTTGTGCGTCCACCCCTGTAGTTGCACGCCTGCATGCCTGCCCTCTGACTGCGCTTGCAGCCAACAGAGAACAAACACGGCCATGAGTTCTGCACGCATACAAAGTGCTTAAAAATCGTAAAGGCTACAGCAGTCCATAGGAAACAGCATCACTTCAGTTTTAGAGCTGAATGTATCACAACAACCTCAAGAAATAGGCTACCACGTTTCCTCCAACAGGTTAGCACTTGTTTCACAGCTGCTGGCATTGCTGCTGTTCCCCCTGGAGCTGCCCCCATGGGTGCCGAGCCCGACACCTGCAGCCTTTGAGGGAAGCCAACCCTGCGCCATCCTCAGGGTGCAGCTGCATCACAACCACTGCCCTGTCACACGCACGCCTCAGCAAGATTTATATTAACCAGGCTTGCGTCCTCCTAGTACTCTGGTCGTAGCATCAGGGTGCTCAGGTGAAGCCGCCTGCTGTGGTATTTGGCCAACCTCTTCAAGCTGTTTTGCAGGCTGCAAAACTGGGGTTGTGGTAGGCAGGCAGCTATCGATACCAATACAGCTAAAGACTTGGCTGTATTGACAGTACAGTCCCAGCAGGCTCTGCAGACCGCAGGTGGTGTGGTCCTCCTCCTCCATCCAAGTTAGAAGGTGAAGCAGTTAGCACTCAGCAACTCAGCCTACCAAACATTAACTTTCCCAAATCATGTCAGGATCCAAAAGAGTTTCGTTAGAAAGATAACAAGCTGCTGCTTTTAAAAAGCTTTGAGTTTCTTAGCTATTTCCTTTCAAAGGTCACACAGAGCAAGTTTTAAGATTCAAAGAACTGTTTTCCCTTCAGGATCCTGCCTACTTGCTTCACAGCTGAGGGAGGATGGATAGACATGAGTGGGCTTCTTTGATTTGCCTTCTGAAATAAATATTCGTTCCCACATATCTAAGTCAAACATTAACAGTAATGCCTTACTCTAGGAGCCCATAGCAATATGAAAGGTGAATGTGCAGATTTAGAAGAGTCAGCTTTTAGAAAAAGACAAATAACACAATGCCAGCATTCTCTCAGAGAGGTCTTCACCCCTTTGTGAAAACCAAGTCCTAGATCACCCACCTCTGTACTACCTAGGAGCAAAGAACAATTTCTTTGTAGCTTTCATCTGTTTCTTTAGTTATCTTGTTCTTTATTCATATGCCCCTCATTTGCCATGTCAAGACGGCAAGCTGTCTGAAGAAGAAGGACATCTTGCCAATTAGGGTAACAAAGCTTTCACCAGAGAAGGCGTGTTCTCAGGCATCAGCACAGTTCAAATCCAGCCCCCCCTCTCCAGTTAAAAAAAAAAAAAAAAAAAAAAGGCAAGAGAATCAATGTTTCAAGAAGCAATTTTTGCCCTAATAGTCAAATGTTTCCTCCATGCTCTCGAACTGCCTAGCACAAAGCCGAGGAATCCCCACAGCTCACATGGGAGGAAATGACAGGGTTGGGGCACATCTCCTCATGTGCTGATACAACCCTCACACAAGTGGGAGAGAGGGAAGAGGTTCTGCAGCTGGACGTGCCACACCAGCTGTTGAGACTGAGCACGCTGCACCTACTCAGCTTCACGGAGCTAAGCCAACATACTAATAACTACAGAGGAAAAAATCCCAGTCAAATGTTTGCCAAAGCTCTTATAAGAAGTAGGACCTCTTCCAACAAAAGGTTATTCCACTACTAGCTCAGCCTAAGAGGAGACTGATAATCTGGTTAACTGCAACATTGCAAGGACAATCCCTCTGTTTCTGAGCATGGAGTTACTAAAGCTCCTGAAATGGCCCGTCGGTGAACTAATACCAGTGTTAACCCTGTAACAGCATCACAGCAATATAAATGGAGCAGTAATATTAGGCACTGTGCACAGAAGAGTACAAAAGGGTGAAGAGCTGATGGATTTATTCATATGCATTTTGGGTGAGCTAAAAGCAAATGTAAATTTCAAGCATGCTCCTCAGCTGCATCTCATCCCCTCTAACATTACTTATTACAAAAAATCCAAATAGAGTGTATTGAGCTTAGAACCTGCGTTTACATTTCCCTGGTCTCTGTGTTAAGATTTTAAGTGCTAGCAGAAACTCATGCATGGTTTTATTCATCAATTTGTATGTTTCAGTCTTAGTATAATGCTTGGAAGACAGGTACAGTGGGCCACAAACAATGTAGGGCACAAACAATCTTCCCCTCTGCTCAATAGACTGCAGCATACCACCAACAAATCCTGCAACAGTTTCCTTGAGAAAAAGCAAGTACACATGCTTGGTACACATTTAAATGCTTGTTGACATGACTCAGTCCTTTAACAGCCATCTTCCTCTGGATACACCTGCTTATGGGAGAGGCCCTCTCCCATTGCTTTCAGCCACTTGTAACCCTATTGCAGTTACCAGACACTCTTCTTCCTCTTCCCTACTCCATCCTGAAAGGTAAGCAGCTCCCTGAACTTCTTCGGGCAAAATTCAGCTGGGCTAGTTTAAATAACTTGGCAGTTCAAGCTAAGCCAGTCTCTCTGGGTTTTAGCTCCCCTATGACTTGTTCTGTCCCAGGTTTCCATAGTGGTTTGACTACTTCAGCTGGGGGTGTGAGGTTAGACCTGTAAGATTAAAGTGGCAGCACAGATGTAGTTACACTGATACATTTCACGACACAGTAACTTATTTCTCCTTTGTGCTGTGAGTACCTGTAGCAGTGGAAACACCTTCGCGCTAGTAGAAGAACCTCCATACCAAAGAGATGATGCCATTTTAAGACTACTGCTTTCAAACCCACATAATGAAAGCATTTTATAAAAAAACCAAAACACTCAAAAAAACCTGTGCCCTGCAAGCAGTTCTGTCCAAATGCGGTCTGCCTCGGCCCTTTGTACTGGTTCCCGCTCCGTACTGCAGTCCCTGTGTAACTCAGCAGCTTCTTAAAATGCTCCCCCATGCGCAGCTGCAGCTGTTGCACAGCTGGCGAGGCAAAGGTGGTGATGAGCACAGGCGGCGGGAGCCCTCACTTTGATGGCTTCCACCCCTCCTTCTCCCAAGCAGCGGGACCACAGCCCCGGTGGGTTTTATTGGAGGCAGCCTGCCTTTCCCCCTTCCCTGCGTGCCGAGCAGCCACGCTTTCCACCCCCAGCACAAACATGGGCAGCGCCAGAACGAAGGGGCAGAGAGCAGGGAAATTTGTCTCCTAGGCTCCCAGCATCACTTTAATGGACAACCTATTTGGGGGGCACACGCAGGGCGCGTGCACGTTCGATGAAACGAGAGCAATCCCCTCTGTCAAGAGCGGTGCCAGGGACGCTTGCCTACCAGCAGGCACGAGAGCGGCTCGGAAGGACGCGTTTTAACAGGCTGAGAAGACACTAATGCGCCATTTCAATCCTGGCATCCCCACCACGGCTGCCAGAAAGGAGCTGCCAGATGGGACTGTGGGGAATGCCTACAAATTACAAATTTTTCTGCTGATTATCCAGACAAGACCACCCATCCATTTCATCAGAGGCTTTGCAGGAGACGCTAGTGACTTGGAAAGTAAGGTTATACATCCTAAGCCATCCAGTCTGGCTTTTAGATTTTATAGTTTTTAATTTAGATTCTCTTGGTTAATCCTTCCATCTTCCTTTCCAGTCCTGCTGTGCTGAAAACTGTAATATATCATGGGCAGAAAACAGAAGTGAGGGGGAGGGCAGGAAGGGGAAAAGAACAACAAAACTACAAAAGTGATCAGGTCAGTCAGAACAGGCAACAGCAACAACAAGAACATAAAATGTCAGCAGTAAAAGCAAAGGCTGAAGGGACTGGCAGGGCAGAAACATCAGCAGTGGGATGTAGGGAGATTCAGCAGAAGATAATATCTAAAACAACAAATCAATTCAAGGCATTGTCATGAAATACTCCTTCATTCAGAGAGGAACACAACTCTCCAAACACAGATGGAGAATAACATCTTCGCTCAAGCTGTAGTTGTAGTTACCCCCTAAACTTTTCCACAAACAACAGAAAGGGAGGCTGAACTGGCCAAATACTGGCAGTGAGTAAACTCCACCCTGCCTTTTAGCTACTAGCAAGGAAATGAAAACCCGGCAGAACATGGTGGATTTTTATCAGAAGCTATTTTTTCAATACATCTGTAATATTCAAAAAAGAACAGATTTAAATTTTGTAGGGGTAGAGACCACGTTACTAATCAAGCTGGTCAGCCTCCAAGAAAATCCAATAACCACTTCCAGTAACTTTATTAATTGCATATGGTGTTTTTTCTTACAGCCCAAGCTCCTGGAGTCAGGCGATTAAGTGGAAGCTGAGATTACCATTTTAGTGAGAGGAAAGGAAAAAGAGGAGTTAAAAATTAAACCTTGTAATTGTGGAGAAGCATTCAGAGATGAGCAAAAGGCTCAACCTAGGCAATTTTATGATTCTAAGATTTTGAAATAAACCAAATGCATTACTATGTTTAAAAGGCATTCGTTTTTTAAAATAAGCGTCAGTGGTTTAAGACCAGATTTGGCTATCTGGATGTTGCAACTCACTTCATATAGACTAATGAGGTCAAACACAATGACTCTGTTTCTCTGGACTTCATGCCTGCTTGACACTTCAGAGCAATCTGCACCAATCTTCAGTTTCAGCATTTGGACCCTCTGAATTAAAAGGAAACTGCAAGAGCCGATGCTTTATCCAGCACCCCTCCTTACAGACTCTCAGATAAGGGACCACTCTGAAACAAATATTTTCTGTGAATAGTCCAAAGAAGGGAAATAAGAAAGGTGGGATGTTTAAAAAAATTACCTGAGAGTACAAAGTGAAAGAACTGGCATTGCTTAGTCTGAATAAAAGAGGGGATGTGGGACAACAGTCCTCAAATATATAAAGTCTGCTGTGGAGGAAAGTCAATTTTCTATGCTCAGGATGAACAGGGCAGTAAAGTAACAGGCTTACATCACAGAGAAGAGAATTCCAGTTGGATAGCTGGAGACACTTTCTAATGATAAAAATAGCAAAGCCTTGGAACAGGCTGACCATGAAGTCTTCAATATCAGTGGCTTTTCAACATAGGTTAAACAAACACCGTCTGAGAATGACATTGGTACAGTTGATCCGCCTCAGGGCAAGGAGATGGATGGCATGATCCTTTGAGGTCCCCTCCAGTCTGAGCTGTCTATTATTGCATGAATTGTTTATTAAACTAAAACTACTTACATTTTAGATACGCTATGTTTTACTCTGCCATATATTATGGAATAATCTCTGAAAACAAGTTAGTTTGTGGGAGAAATTTCCTTTGCAAATAATTCCTCTTCATAAAAAAAAAAAAGGAATTTTCTAGTTTCCTTCTTTAAACTGCCGCAACAATATTTACTCACTGGCCTCATCCCTGTAGCAAGGTGAAAGGCCTAGAGAGCATTCCTTTTAATGAAAACAAAAGCTTAAAGTGACTACTCTCTCCTCTCTCTCCTTCCCTAATCTTTAGTCTGATTTTCAGATCACTTGTGTAAGTCTTACATGCTTTGCCTCAGATGCTCTTTCTCCTCACCGCAGTTATACTACAAGGGAAATCTTCTCTTTAGTTTCATTTCCACCTTTCTGCTACACTATGATTGATTAAAAAAAAAAAGTATGTCCCACTTGCATATGTAGCTGACCTTCCCCCAGCCTCACACCTGAGGATCTATGAAACCTCTCCTTAAAATATTCTCACTAGGTTTTGCTTGCACAGACGTAAAGGAGTAAACTACAAGCAGGTCACCCAGGCAGTGGTAAATGATATTTCAGAATGGGAACATGCTACAAATTCATCCCACTTTTAAGGAGACGCTCAGGAAATGCCACAATACTCAAGCTCAGACAGTGATCTGCAGTCATGACTCATTCTAGTACAGAGGAGCATTTGCCAAGAGTAGCATGAACCAATGGCATGATGCAGCAAAACCCCTCAAAGTTGGCTAAGTCTCCATTTATAGGATAATCCCTCTCCTCCCTCAAACCTGACAAATAAATGAACCTGAAAACTTGTCTCATCCGTAAGTTCAGCTCAGCTCTGCAACATCACAAGGACTGTACAACAAGTTGTCATATTGCTCTTTTCTACTGAAAAAGAAATGGAGGGCCCACAGAATTCTGTCTATCACAACACACTGGTATAGGAAAGTTTTCTTTCCAGAACTGCCACCTTTCTTTTAAGCGCATTTGTGATGAGCAGTATGGGAAAGGATGCTCCCGGACAATGTGTCAGACCCAGCTGTGCCATCACAGGCAAAGTTCTCATGGGATCAGCTACTGGCAGTGGTCAACAAGACTGCCAACAACATGTAGGCGGCATAAAGGAACAAGAGATCAAAAAGACAGCATGTTTGGAGCAAAATAATTGTTTAACATAAGTAAGAAGAGAAGATGAGGAGCAAAAAGGTGAAGCTGTTGTACTCCCCACCAGAGATGAGAAATGGTAAATGCCAGCACCTTCACAAGTTCATAACAAATCTTAATCTGGGAGCAAATAGTTTGAAAGACAGTACTTGGAGGTTACAAAAATACAGTATGTTGTGTGAGGGATTATAAAAGCAGGAGATTTCCTAGGCATCCACACTACCTCCCAACCAGTCAGGATTATTTCCCACCGTTCATCAGTAATACGCTGCACTTACAACAACAAATTGTTTAGAATACAGTTATTTTTATTGTAGGGCTCCTAAATAGCTAGGCTCACAGGGGAAAGAGCAAAGAGATTTAAGTGAATTAAGTGAGCAGGAACTATTATAATGTTTTTAAATTGTTATTAAGGACTGCTGCATCCTACTGTAATGGGCACATCTGATACTTGTGAGGCAGTCGCTGCTCTTTGGAGGACAGCACATTTTGGACAAATGGCCTCTTGAGGGAATATTGAAACAACAGACCTGAAACAACACTATTGTGTCAGAGGCACCACACTGAACAGATAAACCTTAATGTTTTCAAAGAAATCATTGTATTCTTTGGTTGCTGAAGCACACGTGTTCTGCACAGGGTGTGGCCTTTGGGGCTCTAACAACCTTTAGAGAGCCCCAAGGAAGGTCTCATGCCTTTCATTTATATTTTTGTAGCTTTCCGATTAAAATACATGCCTGACCCAAGGAAGCAACTAAAAAAAAGCTTTCCCAATTAGTGTCACCTGCTAGATCAGCAGGCATTACAGGTTATAAAATAATAAAAAACCCCCAACCTTTAGAAACGCAGAGTTAGCCCTAATAAACCTACAGAATGGAAGAATGTGTGGGTGAAAAGATTACTTCAGTGAAATAACGGGAGCTTGGCTTTAACCACAAGTGATCTTCCTCGAAGCATTTCACCTCAGCATCCTCCACTGGCCAGGTACAGCACTGGCAAAGGTCACTGCTCTACCTCCTGTACTGTTTCAGCCTTTTTTTTGCAGGCACTATCCTTACAGTGATACTGGTGGAGTCAGAGGATGCAGAAAGGTGCTGCTGAACTAATAACTAACTTTGGGGACAGTCAGTGCAGTCACATACAAAGGAGAAATGCAGCTTCACGGTCTGTTTTGCTGTTCTCTCACATCCCTAGGTCTAACTTACGAACAGTCCCTCTGAGTTCTCTATGAGAAACTTCAAGCAGTTTCCATGTCATCCTCATGTACAATAGCAAAATGCTACAAGCTGAGCAATACAGGAAAGGCAAAACAAGCTTCCTTTCTTCCTTACCCTTTTTGGCAGCTTTGTTGTCTGCAGAATTGAGGGGGGAGGGTGGGAGGGTTGCTCCCCCCTCTTGCTCATGTTTTGCCCTAGGCCTCCCATAAGCTACCAACAAATATCAGATTGCTGGCTCAGCTGGAGCATTCACTAAACAAGAGATAAGGATTACTTACATAGGAACTGTAAACCCATCATCAAAATACCTATAATTGCAGAAAAAACCAGCTGTCCAAAATAAGGAGGTCCCGGCTGAGGTTTGCCCACAGCCACCGGGCTCTTGCTTTTCACCTCCCCCCATACCTGTTCAAAGAGAAGAAAAAATCCACCTGTAGCTCAATTAGCAGGGGCCATTTCCTCTGGTAGTCTATGTCTTCAAGTAAGACAGCAAGCATCTGCCAATTAACTACATAAAGACAAGTACAAAATCCCAGATTGTGAAAGGCTTTCAAAGGTGATGCCTCTAGTACAAGCCTTGTCCTCCTACCTGCTCCTGCAGATAGTGCAAAAGGCTTCATCTCTTTCCCTTTGCTCTCTGGTTTGGCTTATTTAAGGTCTACCACACAGAGCTTTTCATCAGAAGCAGGGGTTTTTGTCAGGGTACGCAAATACAAGAGCAGACGTAAGCTAACTTTTCCCCAATTTTGCCTCATTGCACTGTCCCTCTGTCCATACCCTACCTTGCTTTCTTTGCACCCAACAGTGACCTGAACTCTTCAGCTGTAAGATCTGGACAAGTATTTCCAGCAACTCATAAAAGCCAAAGTCAGGGAACAGCCCCTGTGCTTTGGTATGTCAGAGGTGGTTGATCTCAATCCCACACCAGCCCACCTAGGAGCTACAAGGAGTCATTTTTCATAGACTTGCACAGAAAGGAGGATAAATGGAGGTTCACGCCTGATAAAGCAGCTATCTCAGCCTGTGATTGAGTCATGACGGCTTCTTCAACCATGATAGCATGGTATTAAGGAATTCTATTTCTATGCCTCTGTCTCTTTCCTCTGCAGTTTCATTTTACATTTCAAGCTCAGAGTTTTATTACTTTTTATTTCTTTAGCTGTTATAAAAACTATGGATCATTTGTACCTTTTGAAATCCCCAGTGACACAGTTTGTCCTGATCGATGCTGACTTTAAGTTGTTTTGCAGAAACTAAGTAAATGACAGACTACAAACAGAAAGGGCTAATTAAAGAGGACAGAGAACCTGAATGCTGCAAAGCTGGCCACTGGTCAGATGAAAACTAGATCTCTAGGTTTAAAAACATAGATGGAAGCTTGTCATAAACAGCTGGCTTGTGCCCGACTTAGGCAAGGGGCTAACAGACCACCAGTGCTATTAGTGAGTCGAGTTTTGCCTCCACTTGTCTGAAGAAAAGAAGACATCGTTCCTGGCCGACAGCTCACTCCTTCTGCTGTTCAAAGCAAGGACAGACTGACAGAGCTGTGGTGCAGGTAAGCAAAGAGCAGAAAGTCACCCAGAAACAGCCAACATCCTCATACTGTATTGTATGCATCCATGGTATGGCAAGATCAGAAATGTGAAAGCAACCTCCCATGCATGTGAACAAAAATAGACATTAGAGTTCGGTTATTACAGCTGTAGTGTTCTCCCACTCTCAGCTCTGTGCCTTTTTTTCCATACCACCCACAACACTTGGAACAGCTTCCAATTTCCTTTTTACCTAATGCCCTAAATCTCCGCAGAACCTATTTTCCTCTTGAAGCCTTCCTACATCTGCCAGATTTGGCCTAGTGTCTTTGCACCATTTCATGGCCAAATTGTTTGTGCTGGTAAACTGGAATAGGGCAATACCTGGAATAGGGCAACGCTTCCTCCGGTGTTTGTAAAGCGCTACATGCATTTATGCAGCATTGCATGCAATAGGAATCTGAGAATGACTTCCCACATTACGTGCCCTCTTACAGCACGTGCTCTCTAGATTTCATTACAAAGAGCCTTAATCCTCACACAGTCATGCCTAAATCTGTCTGCTGCTACAGCTATGACACCAGCATGGCAGTGAAACAGCTGGGAGGGGAGGTCCAAAAAAAAATGCAGCAAGCTTCTTTTTGTTCAATGTGCATTTTGTCTCCCTCACACTTATGTTACTTGCAATAAAGCAAATAATTCATGGTCTCAAATATATATATGTTAATTTTGCTGTTAATGTTATTATTAATGTTTAATTAGTCTTTGCTCTGAAGATGAAAAACAGTGAAGCACATAAGTTAGGCTCCCGCAATTACTGTGATTGCACTCACAAAACCAGCTAATTGCACTTGCAAATTACAACTTAGCTATTTGCACACGTACTTCCGCAGTCTGCCGGCACCACCATGATAACTGTGTGGAGAGCCTGGAAAAAAACTAGGGTGAATGATAGTAATTCTGTGGACCGTTATTGGGTCTTTATTTCACTTCCTACACACCAGGATTTTCTGATTCTGTTCCCGTGGCACAAGGGTTTTCAGATGACTGTGAGACATGGAGCTGTTCCCATGGTTGAGGACCCCGAGAGGTGCCGTTGCTGCACCCCTCAGCTGACATGAGCAGAGAGAGGTGCCAGGTGAGGCGGTGGGCATGGTCCCTCCCGCCCCACTGTCAGCTCTAAGGAGCATTGCCTCCCTCCTTCCAGGTGGGAAGTCCAGCTGGCTCGCCCCCTCCATGGTGCACCCACGCTCACGGAGGGCTGCTGGCCCTCAGCCTCTGCTTTCAATGTGCAACCCTTCCCTGGCGTTGTGGTGGCCCAAAAGCTAGGTGTGGTCTGAACAAGTTTGGTGAAGCACAAAACAAACCTTTCATACGCTGCAGAACTTCCTATCTCGGGCTAAATGACTGGTTTTTGGCAAAATGGCCTTTTCAGCATACCCTTTCACCCTTTTTTTTAATCCTCAGAAACCTCACCATATCCTTTAGGGAGGTGGTGACACCGAGGTAGCTTTGGCCCTTACCCCTCCAATCACACCATGCCCTTCAGAAGAGAGCTAAGCATTTGTAGTGTGCACAGGTAGCACATCTAATTGCACAGAGCTCCCTGACATCTCTATCTGGCAACATTCAAATCCTTCACACTGTCGCAGCAATGCAGGAAGGACCAGACCCACCAGCAGCGTCCCCGAAGCAGGGCTGGAGAGAGTCTGCAGTGTCTCCGAGGCACAATTCATTTATATTTGACCACCTATGTGACAGGACATTAATATAAGAGATAATGGTTGTTAATTTTTCCTGATGATTCCTTATGAAATGCACGTGAGCTGGATGCCTGAAGGTAGCAGGAACACAGGGGTTGATCAAGACTCCTTTTCCTGATGAGCAGATTTCAAGACATCTATTTTGCAGCAGTCACGTTCTCTAACAGCAGCAGGGCCTCTGAATCCTTCTCCCCCTCACAAAATTAAACATTTGCTTGTTTTCCTAATCTTGCTATAGACAGCCTCCACAGGTCACACACAGAAATGAGGACATGATATTAAAATCAATCTGCCCCGCATACTCATTTAAACGGAGGGGAAAAAACAGAGCCACACAGCAGAACTGCAGGACTGGAATAAAAACCAATAACGTGCTCCTTCTCTAATTTCTCTGAAGGTCTTTCTAGAGTTTTATTCCCAACAGTGCTCCTTAGATGCCTCGGTTTGCCTGCAGAAACACTTGATATTTCTGTAGTGCAAATCAAAGTGAATTAAACATTAAAGCACTGTGATAGCATAGCAGGTCTGCTATAGGAGCAAAACTGGTTAACATGGCACTGAAGTTTATGAAGCAGTGGACTGGACTTTCCCCCTCCTCCTTCCTCAGATGTATTTACTTATTTATTAGCTCATTCATGCATCCTTCAGCACAAAGCAGAGAAATCTTCTTCCAGTATAATTCTCAAGTTGTATTGGTCTGGCACTTTGAATTTTCTGCCTATTGCATGACACGGTTACATACACACAAGCTGTGGGACACACTGCATTCTGATGTGTTCTCACAGACAGTGCTTCCCAGTACTCCCTCGTTATAACGCAGCACTTTAACTGAAGGATCCCGAACACTCCTCAGAAGAGCCTTCCTTTAGCAGGAGGCTAAGGGGTGCATAAACACCCGGTGCCTGAACACCATTACTACCAATCTTCTTCCGTCACAGGGTATAAAAAGCATCAAAGAGATGTCTTATTCACAGGTGAGACCCTGGAGCACCTTGCACTGACTCACATTCTCTTATCTGACTCACAGAGGGGCCGGCAAACTGACTGGAGATGGCAAGCCATTTTCCGCAATCAGCTTTCTGCTTGGCTCCTTCCCCTCCCTCTTGACCGTGCGCACTCCCTGAGTGCTTTCCCTCGGCCACCCCTGCGAGATTACAAAACGAGAGAGAAGCCAAGGACTTGTGAACACCAAGGGGAGTAGGCACTAACACAGGTACCAAAGGGTCTACAGAAACCAACTCCCCGTTCAGACGTACGGAAGAAGAGTTTGCCCTCTGCATTAAGAGATCCAGGAAACCAAACACAACCACAGCAAAAGCTGGAGCTTTAGGAAAAAAATGAAAGATGTAATTCAGAGGAGCACACTAGAGAGCCAGCAAAGAGAATTAATTCTTAAGGCCAACTAAAGGGAGAGACTCTAGCCACGGCCTTAACTTCCATATAGTAGAAATCTGCACTTCAAATTAAGCCCAGAGGAAGTTTATCCACTGGACCTGAATAATGAAACCATCATTCAAAATGATTTCATGTAACTTTTGTGGTTGGTTGGTTGGTTTTTTTTCAAGAGAGAAGCTGCAAGGCAGTTTAAAGCTCAACTGTATTAAGGTTCATGGGGGCCAGGTCATCTGGAGAAGCTCTGATTCCCTCTGGGCATTTTGATGGTTCTGACTCCCCTCCCACATGTTTCTGTTTCCCTCTCTTAGCATGTCACATCCATGGTTATCATGCCCTGACCAGCGAGGGCTGAGCAGGTGAACATGATTCAGATTCCATCTTTATTCTCTTTAGAAATATTTAGCAGGTTCTCCAAAGATGCTTATGATTAATTATTATGCTGGACAAAAAGTTCAAAGCCTCCTTCAGCACTGGTGAACCCATTCCTTGCCTCTTTTTTCAAACGGCAAACAATTTTACAGCTAACTTTACTTCAGAAGGATAATTTTGCATAATCAGAAAGATTGATCTACATCTCCATTATTGACCCCTCCACTAACACAAAGAAGAGATGCAACATGTATATATATCTGGGGTCATCACCAGCTGAACACACCTCAGCCAAGTAACATTCAACTATGTTCCTGAAGAGAGAGCAGAGCACTCACACAGAGATCCCCACTGTCACTAGGATCAGGCCTCAAATATACTACTCTAACACATGGACACATTGGAGAGGACAGCCAGGGAGAACAAACAAACATCCCAGGTCAGTGTTTCTATTTATTTCAACAGATAAACAGACAGATCTGCATAGGCAGCAAGCCAGAAAGCCCATACAAAACTTTGCTCTAAACTGGCAGATCGGGTTCCCATTATTATTATTTTGAGGAGAAAGTATCCTGGAGAGCCATCATTGAGGAAAACGAGCATCAAATGTGTTGTAGTAGCTATACTAATGTGAAGACAGGATGGCATTTTATATCTTAAGTTCTCAAACATTTTGCATGCATTCTCCCTCCACCTTCACTTTGCTTTGAAAGCATGGCCGTAGGAAATACGCACTATCAATTATTTATTAAAATCCTTGGCTGCTTCTGCTCTGATTTCTGACTATATACATGAATGTGGCTAGTCAAGATGAATGGGTACATCATTGATTCAAAGAAGTGCTTCTTTGATTGATAAGCAGCTTAAACGGCCTACTTATTTTGATTTACATTAAGTGCCCAAACTCCCCACTAACATCAGGGCCCCTTTGGTCTATGTATCAGCTGACATCTATGAAGAGACTACTCCTCCCCTAAGAGTTTCATGATCTAAACACTCATGAAAATCAGAGCTACAAAGAGGTGAGCCAGCCCGCTTGCCACCACAGAGCAGGCTACTAGCCAGGTACAGAACATAATCCGTATCTCCTGCCTCTCAACAGGGATGGTGGCATTTTGCCACATTGCTGCAAGCTCTACAATAGCTTTCGCCAATACTGGTAGTGATTCAGGCTCACCCAGTGAGGCTGGCTCTTCTCCACTGCGTATGAGAAGGTAGAGATCTATTAAATACACTCTTACTGTTTCCTTCTCCCTCTCACTGGTTGGCATTATCCCTCAAGAGAGGTTCTGCATCTAACAAAAAAAATATAAAAAATTACTATGTTCTATTTCCTTAAACAAGGGATACAAAAATCTAGAAACTGTGTATGTATAGAGATTTGAGGAGAGCTTGTTTAAGCCTGTATCTTAGTAATCTAGGCATTTAACTTTGTTTTTGAACTGTTCTCTCTCTGAATGAATGTTTTTATTGACAGGAAATGTTTGGCTTTTTTCCCCTTAAAATCAATTCTGAGAAAAGCCTGGACACTCCTCTGGTAAACTGCTGATCTACAGAGTAACAAGAGGATAATAATAATCTGACACCACCCTCTCTCACAAAAAAACAATAAAAAAGCAAGTGTCTCCATTCCCCAAGACACCAATGTTTGTAGTGTGGCTAGTCCCCTCTTTTCACCCCTGTAATCAGTGCCCTTCTCAGCAGACTCAAGGACATGAATTTTCAGTAAGCACATTTCAAAAGGCCTCTAGATGCCCTACCCTCCTTCAGGGCAGCAGCTTCCCGCACAAATGAAATTTCTGCCAAAGCTCAGTTCCAGCTACAGGTTTACGTGCCATTTATATGGCTGTACTGGAACCTGCCTCTTCTTTACCCCTCAGGGAGCACCTCGGGTTTTGTACTCTCCTTACTGCATTCCTCTTTCCTTCCATTGCTAGCATCCTAACCTGCCACACGAGGCTCAAATACTACTTGGCTACTTTCATTTGCAGCAGTAATGCTTCGTTGCATGTTACAGCACATGCAGTTAAACAGAAGGTCACTAATTGCTGCCAAGATTTTTTTCTCTTTGCTGTAACATCACATAGGTGACTTCCATAGACCAAAGCACTCCATAAGTAAATAATGGAAAAGCACCAAGAACAACTCAGGCCCACCTTTATCTAAGATAGGATCTGTTTTGCAGTGTAGTTGTGGCATTAGTTTGAGTGTAAGATTTCTTACCCTGTTTATTTTCAGGAATTACCCAGCTATGAGAAATTTTATACCGGGAAAATCTAGCTTAATAATGGACCACATGAAAGCATCCAGTTAATACAGCAAAGGCCACATTTTGCTGTCAGTAGTTCAGATGCTCAGTGCAGAGGGACAGAAACATCAGAAGCCACGTTTAAATTGCCCTCTAGAGAAAAGTCCCCAAACTTGTTATTTAGCAACAGCATAACTGTGACAGATACACAAAGCAAGCTCCATATTACAGTATTACAGGAGTTAATGAAAATTACTTGTAGGAGTGATGGTGGAACTGTTTGTTCCATTGACTGGTACAGCCTGTCACCATGGCGTTCAAATGCCCCAACTCGCATTTAAAAATACAAATAAAACCATAAAGGGCACTAGATGCACAAGAACCACTACGGCAGGGTTTTATGATTACAATGAGAAACAGGAAATTCTTTGGTAGGGACAAATCTGAGAGAGAGCAGAGGGAGAGTTTTAAATTATTATGCACACACTTTGCAGGGATGCAGACCTTTTTAAAGCACATTTCTAGCCTTCCGTTATCGAAAACCTTTTAAAATATTCAGACATGATTAGATCAAGCATTTCCCTACAAAGCCCAATGAATGAGGTATGGCATTTCAGCTGTCTGAAAGACATGACTGCAGAGTGAAGCCTAGGGGAGGAGAAGAGACTTTAAGCTTCACTGACATATACTCCATAAAAAAGGCATGCTAGGCAGACTTTTTGGGTCAGTGGTAATCAGCAAGAACATTAAAGCCTAGCTGTACTGTAACCGTGGAAAAAAAAAAAATCTCTTTTATTCTCTAATAGCAAAAGCAGTCACAATGGCTGCACTAACCAGCCAAGTGAGGGGCCACTTACTCTCCAGCCCTGTCCTACTGAAGCCAGTGGTGCTACGGCAGCTACGCCAGCGAGTGAAGGCAGCTTGCCAGAGCCCCGAGCCACCAGCATGTTCCTGAACTTTGCAGGCATGCTCTGGTTTTTGCACCACCTGGTTAGGAGACAGCCTAAGCAGAGATGGATCTAATAGAAAAGCTCCTCCTCACCAAAAGCATCCCAGTGAAGATAAAAGGGCGCTGATGATCGGTATTGAACGAACGCATCATCAGCCCCCTGACTCGCACACTAAGGAAAGCTGTTGCATTTAGGAGGTGCTTGGTGTTGCTAAAATCAGCTGGCAAGAGGCTCGCGTCCCCTGCCCAGGTTTCTATTCTTTTCTCCTTGCTCTGTTTGAAATTCTTCATCTGTTAAAAGCAAGACTGTCTTGCTGACTGTCAGGTCATTCAAATCCCAGATTTCACTTCCCATTAAAACAGCACACGACAATAAGAAGCAGGTCCTTATTTTACCCCAGCAGAGATTTTCCCTCAAATTAATCATTCACGCTATGAGCAATTAAAGAAACTGAAATCTATATACAGCACTTGGATAGATACTGCACTTGAGTATATGTAAATAGGCACCAGTGCTAGATGGTCTGCTCTTTGAATGGGATTTCAATTACCTTATGATCAATTGGAAATCTTACTTGGATGACATTGGGCTCTTTCCTGAATTGAAAACATACAACTTTAAAATGAGCTGCATTCCTTCAAAGTAGACCCCAAATAACTAGACAGAGACTCTTCAGAGGTTGTTCTCAGGTGTGGCTGGCTTAAAGAACATTTATATCTCTGTGAAACTCACAATAAGAAACAAAATCAGAACTTCACGGTAAGTAAAGTAGAACAGAGTCTATCAAACATCCTTCAGCAACACATACATCCTCAAAAAGAATTTGGATACTCCCTCCTCCTGCTTAGCCCCCTCTGATGCCTGTCTCATCACTCAGTGCTACCTTAGTCAAGAGGCCTGACAGGTTCAAAGCAAGTTTGATTTTAAAGATTATTGACAGCAGCAGTCCCAGGAGGAGAAGTAGAAAACTTCACGAAGGGCTCCCTTGAGGAAAATCCATGAAACCTTTCATCACATGGTGAGGAACTGTTCCCACAGAGTACCCAAAGAGTCCGGCTCCAAAACCTGCAAAGACCTTGCAAGACCACCTCGTATGGAGAGTCACAACTTACGACTCCGCCAAAGCCATCTGACAGGATGATGCTACAAGTGTGGATATTTCCCTGCTTGTCCCACAGTCTTCATGATGTGCATGGCAACTTTTAGGAGGGAAGCAAGGAAGCAGTCACCTGGCACTTAGTGTAGGGGGAAACATCCAGGCAGACACACACACAGAGCTAAGGAATGAAGTAAACAATTCAATATGAAAAACAGAGGCCTGGGTTTTAGCATGTATCTAGTGCTCCCACAACTCAAATTCTAATAGCAGAGGCTCAAAATACAGAAGAAGATCATGGAAAATAGCAGGAGAGAAATCCAATGCTTTGCCTCAATGAAAGCATTTCCTAACTTTTAAGGAATGACAAAATCACCTATATGCACAGCAATTAATGAACACCTTTCCTTTTCTCTGTTCCTGGAGCCAGAAAGGCTGCACACCATCACAACAACATTATAGGTGTCATTTTGTGTGTGTAATGAGCACTGCTATGTAAGACTGAGTTCGTCATTCCATCCTGGAAGCGCTCTGTGTTTTGGGAAGCTACCGGCTGGCATTTGTTATCCGTCAGGACCAAGGTGTCAAGCATATGATGCTGCTTCTTGAGCGAGTAAAGAGGCTCTTGCTGGCATAGAAGCAAATGAGCAGCTTTCCCAGGAGTGTTTTTACAGGACACCAGCTCAATATTTAAAAAAAAAAAAAAAAAAAAGGGAAAATAAGTCAAGGATTATGTATGATGAACAGCTGGAGAATGTTAAACATATTTTACTTTAGGTTTGGCAGGGTTTAGTAAATCATGATTTAATCACACTCCCAGGCCATCACTGCAAGCAAACTCTGGAAATGCTCAATAAGACATAAAGAAAGGATAAACAGCAGAATGGAAAAGACATTTTACCAGGAAGGACACAGCCATTTGTTATTTAGCTCTGGAGCAAAACAAATGTGAAGAAGTCTCAGAAAGGAGAGATGAGAAGAGATATGAAAGAACACCATGTCACCTTCCTCCCTCGACCATGGCCACGCTTAAGCTGCAAACCTGGCTTGGATCTCTGGGGCAGGGGGAGGGGGGGGGTCCCCACCCCACACACGTGCAGGCGCACACACACACACACACACACACACACACACACACACAGAGCTGTAAGAGCTGTAGGTTCCAGAATGCTTTAATGTGAAGTGCCCGTTCCTTACTGTAATAAGACTTCAATGTCAGGAAACGCTGCCAGCTTTTTCAAACAGCCAGGCAGTGCATAAGCCCAGATAAATTAAAATTAGTTCCATGCAAGTTTTGAGGAATACTGTCATGTGCTTTACTGAAGATTAAGTGACAAGTCAGTGAAAGCTGGGAAACTGACTTCAGTGGCACAAGATTTAGCTGTTTGAGCACTACATTTACCTTATTCAAGCAATTTTAATAGTTGTTATAACTAAGCCAATGGGCTGATTTATTCTTTATTAACACCATTCACTCATTTTTTGTGGTTTCATTACCTCCTAGAAGGCAAAGGTTTACTGGTTCTGGGCCAAATTCAGAAGCAAGGCTTGCAAAACTCATCTAAGTTATACTTGGGTAAATTATATCCTACAAGATCTTCATAACTCAAAAAGAAATGGGAAAACAAAATGTTAAACTGGAGGTCAAAGTGATTAAGGCAATTAAGTGTGATTCATTGCAAAAGCCACATCATCTTCTGCCTTCCTATTAACTGAAGTGAACCAAAGAATATAAGAAGATCCATACTAGGTCAGACCAACAGTCTGTCCAGCTCAGCACCCTGTCTCCAGTCCTTTAACTAGGCTTCCAGGTTACAGGACATCATCTTACATAGGACTGCGAGACAGCATAGAAGCTTGCTCCATCCACTCCACACACGTCTGATGTGGAAGCACCTCCCAAAAAATAAGCAGTGGCACCAGCAGTTCACCAAGGCAACGTACAAGAGCATGCCAGGACTTTTCTCCAGAGCACCCCATTTCCAGCAGTGTGCCCCTCTGGGATTTCCTGGAGCACAGCAGATGCCCCTGTATTTATCAGCACTCAGTAGATGTCCCTTTCATTAGTGGATCCAGTTGTTTTAGATTCCATCCACCTTTTTAATACCCCAAAAGTTGAGGTGAGCAGCTCCCCATTTGCTCAAGGACCCACCTCACATAGCTTTAAACTTACCACTTGCTAGTTTGCCTTTATCTAAAAAAAAAAAAATACATCTCTCTACTGTACCAAACTCTTCTGGCTTCCATGGCGACAAACTATAGTAAACCAGGGTTGTGGTCAGCTGATTAATACTGTAAATTTTATGTGGCTTTAAGTTCAACATTGCCTCCTTAAATCTTATTTTTAGTATTATTTTACGAGACAATAGCATAAAAATTATGAACTCATTTTCAGAATCCGTTTTTTCACATACTTGCGTCTTCTACTTGTGACTTAAAACCTTGTTTTCTATTCTTCATGGCTTGGGTTTTTATAAGAACGTCACAAAAATTTTGGAGCTCTCAGTAATAAAATTTCCACTGTAATTGTCCAATTCTTTTCCCCACTTATTACATATCTTCCTGCTCTTTGTGAAATCACCGCTTCCAAACTGTGCTGATATAAGTGAAGAAAACCTTACCTAGTGTCTTTTCATTCTCTCCTCTGCCCTGAAACAAACTCCTCTCCCTTGTTTAATCACACACATGTTATAAAGAAGAAAATAGTTACACAAATTTTACAATACAAAAAAGTTTGCCAAGCATTCTATTTTAAAGGATAGTGTGAGACCAAGTGGAAAACATCAGTTCTTACTGACACAGCTAAAGCTGCTAGCAAGAAGCTAGATCGTCTTCAATTAGTTTTATGAAACATTCATGCACAGGTGCTTGATTATTTCTAACAGTTTGGCCAGAAAGATTGTTCTAAAAATCCACAGAAGCAAAGGCTTCTTACCTAAGCGAGAATATTTTTTCAAGCTTACTCTTATCAAATATCTGGACCTAACAACTTCCAAAGCAAGATGGCACAGTTGGCAGAATGCAACAAAACCAGTCAAGGAGGTCCACGCAAGCGCAGTTCATTACTAATGGGGACTGCAGATGGGCCATGTTTTGAAACCGAGATACTTGAAACTTAAATACAAGGAGCTCACAAGTCAGTTGTGATGGACTTGCATGTTAGCAGTCTTAACAAAAATGGCACGTTCACAGAATATTATCCATCTTGCCCCATGGAAACGGAGGTTTCTAAAAATGAACAACTGAATGAACAATTTCAACACGCACTCGATTTGTCCCGTCTTGGGACTACTTGTGCTGAGTCAGATTCCTGCTAGGAACCGGCCGCGTTTTTGGAAGGAAGGTATTAGAGACTGCGGTAGAAGTTAATCCTTTTCATTTAAGTATGTTTTAAAGGCTGCTGCCAGCCACTAAGATATAGGACAACACATATCATCTTTTCAAAAGGAAAAACTGGGAAAAAACATAAGAAGGAAAGGAAAAGGCACAAATCACAGCCCCCGTGTTAATCATAGTTTGGACAGCGGTGGCAGCCAGGCTGAAACACTAACAATCTTCATTCAGAATTAAGTCAGTTTTTCACTTCAAAACCTATACTTCAAAAATCAGCGTGCTTACACATTGTCAGGACCTAAATACGGTACTTCCTGCCATTGTGAGCACTAAGCAAATGGCTTCAGTTCAGGTACATAAGCCGAGACAGTGTGTAGTGAAGCCTTTCCTCCCAGCCCTGGGGCTTGTGGTAGCTAGAGGAGCCCCAGGACAGAGAAGATGACCTCAATGGGCAGCTCTACCAAAGCCAGGCACCAGAGGCTCCACATCCAAAGCCAGGTACCAGAGGCCACATCACCCGATGGCAACAATGGCCCTTGTGGGACAGCTCCATAAATTCTGAGGACAATGGCCAAAATGGCATTCCTGCCAAAATCAAGGGGAAAATACCTGTGGATGCCAGTGAGGCCATAGGGCGCCTGGTGGGAGCCAAGACAACAGTGCCATTGCTTCAGCCACCTCAGAGAGAACAGGAAACGCCCCAAAAAATTAAAAATGAAACCGAGAGGGGAATTTTGCTGTGAGGTCTTAAATTAAAAGAAAAGAAAACTCCTTAAGAGAGTGATAAATATAATTCACAGCTTTTATCTAAGCATCAGCTCAAAGTATTTCCTTCTTTTCTAATTAAAATAGGGATTTGAGCGCCAGAACAATGATCTCTAGTCAAAGACTCTCAGAGACGGAGGGATCACACCAACTCATTTCCTACTTAAACAATGAAATCAAACCAAGGTTTGGGAGACCAGCGTTTGTTGCTATTATTTGAGCTGGCACCACGCGCGCTCTGCAGTACTTTGATGTGGCTGCCTTAGGCAGCTCATAACAGGAGTAATAATATTGTAAAATATAAACAATCCCAGTTAGCAGTTTGGGAAAAAAAAAAAAAAAAAAAAAAAGCCACCACACAGCCCCTGCTTTTGTAGCAAGAACCAGCATACTGCATTCTCTGCTTGCGGGGCCCAGTAAAACTAACCCCAGATTTTAATAGTGCCAAGTCTGTGCTCCTGGACAGAATAGAAGGGGAGACTGGTGTCAGCACAGAGATCCTCCCCGAGCCAGGCAGCTGTAGGCATGGGGCAGCACCAGTGCTGGGCACCACCCTGGGAATGGGGACAGGTCAAATCCAGGTTGGGACATGGGCCCATAGGTGGGCCCAGATCAATGGGGTCCATGGCCAGACAGGGCAGGGCTGTGGGGAGCTGGAGACCAGCCCTATTCTGGCATCACTGGGGCTGATGGTCCAGGAGGGTGACATGGGGTCCTGGGCAAGGCAGGTGGTATCTGGGGCTGGGGGTGCCCTTGGGCTCTGGACACTGGGACTGCACATTTCAGACACAAGAGGGACACAGTCATACCCCAGCGTTACCCCAAGCATCTCCCTGCATGGCAGTTCAAGAGCTCTCCTGCTGACACAGGGTCCATAAAAACTTTAAGTTGCCAATGAAAGCGATAATCACGAAAAAAAAAATTAAGTGCTGAGGAAATATTGCTCACATTCCAATGAAGCCCTGCCACATAGGAGCAGGTAATTTTTAAACTCACTGCTTTTCAAGTGCACGTTGCAATGAAAGTGAAAAAAGTGGGCACTGGCAAGAGCAGCAGAGCACAGCTAATAGCAGATAAACCCACACATCCTATGCAGTGTGACCAGCCAGACATCCATCATCTTAAACAAATTAAAAGCAAAACAGACATGCTCACTGCTTAGGAGTACCACTGTTTTCCCCAATTCTGCACTAGTTCCCTTTTCCCTCCTCGCATCTCCTCATGTTTCCTCCTTCCATTGCCATCCTCATCCAGTGTCTCTTGAAATCAGCAGGCTTCCTGCTGACTGCTTCACTCGGACTCGACAGCACTCAAGGCGCTACCATTATGAGCAAACCCTACCGAGTAAGGAATTTCCATCACGAGATGTGATAGGCATGGGAAGGCATGGCCAGCAATGCTCAGGCACAAGGCCTGCCATAGTGGAGTTGAACCAGGGAGTGGAACAGAATGACTAAGGAACACAGAAATCCCAGTTTAGCAAGGGAAGACATAGCCTAATCTTGAGATGGGAGGGCAAAACTGACCTTGTTTTAATAACTGCCGTTCTGCCGGGGACGATAAAAGCAGCACGTCACAAAAGGAGAATAAAGTTAATGTTACTAATGCTAAGAAGGCAGAGGGCTCCAAGTGAAACCAAAGCAGTTATTGTTCTTCTGCTATCAATCGCTGTGCTAAAAGCCTTTTGTATTTTAAAGCCTGAAGCCAAGCTCACAAGTCTTAAGATTAATTAGATCAAAGGAAATGGTTTAGAGAAAAACAGACAGATTTAGGGACACACCCAAACATATCTATTTACAGGTCTAATGCTTAAGGCATTGATTGTATTAGTCAGTCTGTACACGGACAATGGTTTTGGTGGTGGTGCTGCTCCAACTCCCTTATTAAAATACATTCAGATGGAGACCTAAACATTAAGAGTTGTGTTTGCTAGAAGAAAATTTATATCTATCAAAACCAGACAGTATTCCTCACTTCCTTTATCACATTATTTCCAGATAGACAGCTATCTACACATATCACAGATACATGATATGAAATGGTGGTCATAAAATATTCAACCTCTGAATCATAAAATGAAAAGTGGTTTTAAGAAAGTCTATTCAGTAGCTTAAGAGTTTACAAGCTTTAAAGAAGAAACTTCTCTTTAAAGAGAAACTATAAAGGTACACAGTGAACACAGCAGCAAAAATCCTTTGAGTAGGATGGAAAACTGCCTCTTTATTAGACTTACAGAAAAAATAGCAATATGCCTGTCAGGAAGTCCTCTAGACAGACAACCCACCATTTATTTATGTTTTGGATTTATTTTAAGGTGCTAAGATTAGTTCCAAGTAAGTTCACCTTAAAAGGGAGACCATATGCTAATCTCTGTCCCTTACTGCCAAGTCCAAGTATTCCAAGACCAGTAGTCAAATGCCCTTGGCTCCCAAAACAGAGTCTGCATACATATCAATTAGATAGAAGTACCAGGGCTGCCTGTGTTGTTTTTAAATGATAGTTTAGTGCTTTTCATTTACCTTCAGGGCTGTGAATCTCTAGAGTTCAAAATACTAATGTTTCCAACCACACAAGCTAATAACTTGCTTCTTTTTAAACAGGGCGGGCTGATGCTCACATGAACATATGACTCCAGTTTTTGGCAGTCTAAGATGGTCAATGAAATCACAGAAGCTGGCAACACTGCCCACACTGTCAGCAAGCCACGAACCAAGGGTGACAGTTCATCTTCCATTTTACAAGGTCCCCTTCCATCGGTGTTTTTCCAAATAGCTACAGCATCTCTCAAACAGTACACTCTATGCTAGCACAAAACTAAAAAAGATTAATAAAATATCTGTTAATTGTATTCAGGGGGGACAGCATTGTAACAAATAAGACAAGGACAAAATGCTTTAGCTTCATTTGCTCACTTAGCACAGCGTGCACAGCACACTGCACTTCTCTCATGCACAGCTGTCACTTACACACAAGGAAGGCCTTATAAAGTAGCCTTGGCTTCAATGTTTCGCTCATTCTCATCGTTCTGAGGCTACGACCTATTCCTAGGCTATGCACTTTTTTCCCCACCTCATGCAGTGACAAAGGGTCAGAAAACAATCAAACTGTAATTTCAATGCAGATGAGGCAAGCAGTAGGATTACACGCTGCTTTTTTACTGCAAAGCAATCTCTCTTAATGCCTCAGTGCTTTGAGCACAAAACTGTTTCTCTCCCTGCAAAAGAAAACAAACATACAAAAAAAAAAAAACACACAACAAAACCAACAAAGGGGAGGTGACATCATAGGCACGGAAACCCTTGGGACTGTGCCATGAGTTGGCCACCAGTCCCACCAGTGGGAGTGGCCACACTGGTTCAATATGCTTGTCCAACAACAGCAGACCTCTCAAGCATCTTCCTTCCCAACAAGTAGAAAAGCCCTGGGTCATGTCATGGAAAGGGGGATGCATCCTGGAGACTACCTTGCTTGTTGGGAGAGGTGTCCCAGCCCTTGGCTCTGGTCTGCCACTGAGCAGACTCACCTCTCATTAGAAGTCTCATGTTAAATGGTGTAACCCCAGCTGCATCACAGTAATCCCTTTCCACCAGACCCAACTGCTTCCAGTACATATGGTTGGTCACAGGATGGTACTGAAATCTGTATGAAATAGAGGCCTGGCTGCTAGGAAGCAGCAGGCAGAAGTCAGGCGTAGGGACTGAATGTAAGGTAAGTACCAGTCTGCTCCAAGCTAGGCAGAAGTCACGCAGTGCTCTCCAACCACAGTTTCCAAAGCCAGCATATTCAAGCTTTCTCCAAAGCAAAGACATGTGTAGCTAGGATTTCCACATCTAGCAGCCCTGCCTTTGGGGTAAAAAAAAAAATAAGATAAATGTGGTCCCTTCATGGAGCTTGGAGGAGGTTAACAAGGTATCAGTACTGCAAGGTACTGCAGAACCAATTAGTTTAATGTTCCTACTCCTAAAATAGATGACCAGCGCACACAGTACGCAAAGGAGAAAAGTTAGCACCAATTTTCTCAGCAGTCCAATACAAAACCATAACCACCACTCTAGTCTTTAAGAAGACATGTCATCCAAAGGGGCCAGCTTCCAGCAAACGATGGCAACCCACACCAAACATATATGGCCCTGTGCTGAAAGGCTGTTGCAGAGCTTCTAAACCCCACAGAAGTTCAGTTCAAGTCCTAGCCTAGCTTTTGGCCTGCACAAAGACACGGCCCCACTCCCCGTGCTTGTTACCACATTCCACAACTGCCCATCAGCCTTCCCCAGCTACGAAAACGTGCAGACATTATCCTTACTCCCCTCATCACTGTTGCGTGCAGCCTAACAACCTCCCAAGCAAAGACACCCTTTGAGGGCAAACCCCTCCTTCTGTAAGGCCCTCTCACATGTCTCCTGTCATCAAAATGAGAAATACACACACGCTGGTGACTGGCTGCAAAGTTGGTGGCTGTTCTGCCATGGGACACGTGGTCCCATAAAGGAGTTCAGGCCATTCAGGCTCTAAGACAAGCAGTTCCTAGCTGCTCACTGCAGCAAGTTGCCATGATAACGTTGCTAACATCACTTTTGCCTCCATGCCAAGTCAGAAAAGATACTTTCTCTGTGCAGTAACTCCTCCAGTGTTTCAAAAGGCAAGTCACACTTAGCGAAGAGCGAGAAACTCCTCTTTATCCAGCTCTGCAGCAACACGGGAACAAGAAGAAAACCGTGAAAGAGTTAATCCTTCTGATGTGGGTATTTTGTTTCATTTTACCTTAGCTTCAGCAGGGTAAAAGAAGGTGATTCTGCAGCATGGATATATGCTAAGCCAAGTCTTCAAGGACTAAAGCATTTTTATCTCCAAATCGTCCATTCCACAAAATTTGTTTTTCCACATGCTTACAGTTAACGTGGTTTGAGCTCAGTTGTTTTGTTTTGAACAAGAAAAATGCAAAATTGTAAAACTAAAGGTTTAGGAAGTCATTTATATGAAATAAAGTATCCTGCACTGTTTTAATTTTCTTGCTGATATTAATGTGGGCTCCTCACAGCACATTTGTCAAGCATTGCCCTTTACATTAAGGCTTTGGCAAGTATAATAAAATACAAACACAGGCTCTATAAAACTATATTCACAGCACAAATTTACATTTATAGCACTTAGTATAATTAATATAGAGGACTGCAGCAGTAGGGTGCGTATATTCTATGGGTTGTTTTGGGTGTTGAAATTGTAGCAAAAGCATGTGATTTTGAATGTCTGAGGGTAAAGATGTAAACATTAGCCCCTTTGATACAGATATCAAGGAGGCTTGTACTCACTAACTGAGCTCCTAAGACTCAATAAGAAAGTAAGTAAAATGAAACAAGTAGCTCAGTTTCTCAAGAAAAGAAAGATAACACTGTTCCCAAGCTCTGATTAGCAGAATATACTCTCATTTACTGCTACTATAGACGTGCATAGTCACGTTCCATAGTTAGTGTCCTCTGTTATAGGGATAGAGTATACATTCATGTCAGAATGGAGGGGAGAAGAAGAGGGGTGGGGGAAGACACTTTTTTCCATATAAAAGAAGCTACTGTGTTTCGGGGGCTCTCTGTAGACGGGTTCTATAGGTGGCCATTTAGTCAACAAAGGAAGTTCAAGGGTTCAAAACAGATTTCTGCTGCTTAATACCCAGAAATCTGCGTTTTTAAACTCAGTCTCCCTGCTGTGCAATTATGTATGAATTTAAGACTAGTCGTTTTCTTACAGGAGGCTGTGTTGTGCGAGTGGGAGACAAAATCAGGTCACTCAATCTTGAGAAGTAAATTTCCCCCACCAGCTGTTGTACTCCAGAGAGAGACAAAGAGGGAAAGGCAGATTTTATTCCCTCCTCAGACTAGTCCAATTTCTAATCATTCCCTTTGGAGTTTTCAATACCCCTTCTCTTTCCCTTCAGACCCAGGGACTAACATGGGAACCTAATTAAACCTTAAGTACTGTGGTGTAGAGACCAACACTGTGATAAGATTTGATTGAAAGAAAAGATCAGCGAAGGCTGCCTCTGTAAAATATACATTCTCTGTTTAAAACGAGGCACCTGCCCTCTCCGAGACTTCCGTGTCTATTCCAATCTCCCTCTCTTTCTCTTATTTGCCTTTGAACACTTCATTTAAAGTCACTTCTTTCCTCTGAAACATTTTATATATCCACTCAATGTGTTCATAATGGTCCATATGCATTTGGAGGTCATGGCCTTTCAGAGCAAAAAGCCTAGAGAAGAGACTAATCCAAATTGCTGTGCTTTGCCCCATTCCTCACCTTAAGATCTTCAAACTGTCAGCAGAAATTCCTCCAGTTTCACCATGGCTTTGCAGAGGCAAGAGAATCCAGAGCAGCAAAGCCTGACCCGGTTGCAGCCTCCCTCACCCACCACCCTGTGATGAACATCCACAGAACAGGAATATTTTACAACTCTGCAGAGAAAAAAAAACAAAAAAACCAACAACCTATCTCCTAGCATTTGACCAGAATTCAGTATTACTGAACATCTCTGAGACAAGATTTCTACTGCTAAAACCAGCTGATTTCTCATATGCTTTCACAAACAGAGAAACCAGTAATTAGGGTTAAGGCTTTTGCCAGAAAGACGTAGCAAAGGAAGTACATCAAGCCTTAACCATATGGCTATGTGTGTTTTTCATTTGCTTCCAAAGATTATTTTGTATGTGACCATGAACGCAAAAAGTTGTTTAGAAGAGCCAATCTAGGAAGAAATTACCTCCTTGACTACCTTGGACGAGGCTACTCTCAAACCTTGCAACAATTGCTTTTGTAGGAAAGATATGACCCAGGTCCATCAACTTTATTAATATATGGCAGTGCTACTCTGTAAACAGTTCCCTTATGCAGCACAAATTCATGGTGACTCTTCCAAGGGCTCCCAGACAATGTCTCATTTGCTTTATGAGCATTCGGTTTTTAGTTCCAGTATTAAAAATAATTACTATTAGGCATTTTAAAAAATATCTATTTTCAGTGACCAGATGTCAACTGCAACTATACCTTGTTAGCCGAAGCCTTTAATACTGGCAAAAGAAATTCATGCTGTACACTAGAGGTTACAAAGCTTGCTCTGTTTAGTTCCAACATGTGCAATATACTGCATTAGATCAAAAAGGAAAAACAAATCAGAAAATGTGTTTTCCTGCTCTGATTCTCTAACACAGTCCACATTTTCAACCCTGACCCAGTGTAGTTCAGTGGCGGAGAGCTGTGGACTAATTCATGGTTAGTGAGTCAAGCAAGAAAATCAATCACTGGATCACAGTAGTACCCTTTATCTACAAATGAGAAAAAGCCTGGGTTTCGCCCTTTCTTCCCATATACAATAAAATACAAATGGCTGCAAAGAATCTTGAAAGAGAAATTGAAATGTGTGAATAAATCTAATAACTGAAGATAATACAATTTAAATATATGGATGGATAGATATATAACATGCATGTACGTATCTACGGATGTTAGAAATCACAGCTAAGGTTGCCATGCTCAAACTGTGCTAAAAACCATAGTTGGACAAGGTGCATGCTCTCCCAGCTCCCCAGCTCTTTGCCTTGCTAGGGTCACAAGGCTATTTTTTGTGAGACTGGAGAAAGTAACGGGAAGGAGAATTTAAAAAAAAAAAAAAAAAAAAAAAAAATCTCTTTTTTTGGCCTGATTTGCCACTTTTCTATCTGAAAAACACACCTGTGCATGGTCTACTGAAAACAACCTATTTCTTCACTAATTTTCTCCCAAATTTACAGAGGAAGTATTTTTCTGCCTGCACAGGGCAGGTATCATAGACTATGTCCAGAGGGAAGAGAGATCACAGGTAGTCACAGAAGAGCTATCAAACATCTGTGTATCACTTTTGCGTAAGTGTTCTCCTGAAGCAAGAGCAAACTCCAACTCTACAGGCCCAACTGCTCCTTTTTCGGCAAATGTCCCTGCAATGCTCGCTGGAGGCCTGCACAACAACTTCCCTCTGAAACCTTCATCCTCCAAGCACCTAGCAAGCCTCATTTTCCCTTGAATGCTTTTCAAGGTCTCCTCTCCCCCCCATCCCCCC